>JAUESR010000157.1:0-600000 GCA_030914345.1 Drosophila koepferae | reverse complement strand
CTTTATGGTGTCTGCCACGCTTTCTTCTGCCTGTTACATAATTTTAACAAAACCATTACACCCTGATTTCCCATTTTTCGATATTCCACGCCTCCAAAGCCCTAAAAATTATTTTTGGGTCATCGATAGAGGCCATCAGTAACTGAACCATTGAAGCTTCTAGCTCTAAAACTATAGTAGATAGAAAGTTTTGAGGTTATCCATGCGCCCTGTGGGCGTAGATATATCTACCATAGCTTATTGATCTTGGGTTGTCAACCCGAGTATACATGTCAACAGAGTACATTGAACAGACTTTAAAAAGTAGATTCAATGATTTTAAGTTGAATTTAAACAGAAAGCGTTAATTTTTAGGTCATTGAACATGCAATGCAAGATCTTAACGGAACGACCCCTAAAAAGAGGAAATAATATATATGTACATACTGTCAAGTGGCAAATTACTTACATTATCTACGAACGGAAAACAGGTTTCTATTTTTTTTTTTTTTTTTTTTTTTTTTTTTTTTTCAGCAAAACAAGTTTGCTGACTAACGCAACATATATATAGTCAACAAAATATCCACCAGCCAGCGGACTCAGTTGTTTTAAACTCGAGCATTGAGCCTCGTTTCGACCCTCGTTGACAATTTTGAAACACCTGCTGCAAAAATGGCAACCCCTGTTGTAATTATTACCTCCTATCATTACTCATTCACGAAGTGAAATGATTAGATTCATTCCCGAAATTGATTTGGTATATTGGTATATTGGATTTGGCGGGAAACACGTATATTCTACAGCCTTAAAGCAAAACGCTGAAAATTGGTATGTGAGTATGTTATGATTCTATGAAGATCGATGAAAAAGTTATATGTATACCCTTATTGGAGGCGTGGCAACTCGGACCTGAATATAGAAACTTTTACACCTATGTATATAACAGGCAGAAGGAGGCGTGGCAGACCCCATAAATTAAATATATTCTTGATCAGGGTGACGAGAAAAGTCGATATAGCCCTGTCCATCTGTCCATCTGTCCGTATGTATAAACGCGTCGATTTCCGATAAAGAGCTAGAGAGTTTATTCTTCTTTGTATATTACACGCGCAATACGAGTTTGTTTCAGACATTTGATAGCTTGTATATTACCAGAGTAATCGATAAAAACAAATATCGACAATCAGTTATAAAATTATATCTCGTTCATCTTTAGAGTTAGTCCACAAGTCTTCTGCATATAAATAAATACGAATTTAATAATAATCCTATTTTTGTCAGATTTTGGATTCGTATCCCCATTTCACCCCCACACCACCGACTGTTAAGAAAAAAAAAAACCCAAATACTTCGTTTATTAAATTCGAAATTAAATATGACAACGTTGGGGCCGTGTTTCTTTTACTTTAATTAATATGCTGTGGACCAATAATGTCTTCGTACAGCAATGATTTTTTCTTTGGCAACGAATAAGTGATGCAAGATGGGCAAAAATTAAAAATTTTAATTTACAGATTTATTAACTAATATTTTAACAATTCGGAAAAAAAATTATTTCAATATTTTGCTAAGCATAAAAGTTATAACTAAGCAAGTAAGAACGTTGCAGTTAGGCGCAACTAACAGCGAAATACTTTGTTCCCATAGGTGCATCTAATTTATTTAATAAACATTTGATTAACGAAATATTTCGACAATTAGAAAACGTACATGGCAAGCAACAAACGTTTTTCCTATACATACATATGTACATACATACAGATTTACACATGTACACACTATACGAGTATACACAATTTTCTAAGTATACATACAAAAGTTTGCATGCCAGAATATTCTAAGAATTGTGTCTGAATTAGGAATTTTTCGATTGTTACTTTAGTTTTGTCAGAGACGCTCTAGCAATGCCTTATTTGGTTTTAGTTAACGCGGCTGAGACCAGGACAGTGGCGCTGGTGGTAAGCGCTATGCAAGCTATGCTTAGGTGCGTGGGTTAGAGTCCCACAGAAAACTTCTTTTCAAAAATTATTATTTTTTAATTTTTTTTTTATACCCTGAACCCATTGAAAATGGGAATTCAGGGTATAATGGTTTTGTGAAAATGTATGTAACAGGCAGAAGGAGACGTCGCAGACCCCATAAAGTATATACATATATTCTTGATCAGCATCGAAAAATAAGTTGATCTAGCCCTGTCCGTCTGTCCGTCTGTCCATCTGTATGAACGTCGAGATTTCGGAAACTACAAAAGCTAGAGAGCTGAAATTTTACATGAATACTCGTATGTTAGCTACGCAGTACGAAAATTCGTTTACATTTTTTTGGTTATTTGGGCGTAACTTCTACACCGTTTTAGCTAGAGACAATAAAATTATATATTTAGATAGATATTATGAATACGCAGATTATGCAGCTTTTGGATGCCACGCCTCCTTCGCCCTCAATTTGAAAAAAACGCATTTCAAATACTAGAGACTTGCAATTTGGCAAATAGGTACATTTAGATGCTCTTAATATATTCCGGAAGTTTCATGAAGATCGTCTTTCTAAAAATGGAGTTATAAGCGTCCAAAGTTCAGCCCAGCCCACCCCCAAGCCACGGCAGCAACTGCGCAGTTAGCATAGCGCGCGCTCATAAGTGCGTAAATAAGAAGAGTATCACTTTTTGGCAGGGTTCAGGGGATCTCGTAGTCGAGCCGTCTCGACTAGAACCTTCTTACTTGTTTATAATTGTATATTTATTTTAAAATGCTTGCTGTTAATTGATTGTCAATTAATTTATAAACATACGCATATGAATTGTGCATTTAAGCAAAAACTAAAACTGCTTTATGCTTTCCATTTGCCACGCTGTGTGGCAAGCAGTTTTCTATGCATGCATATATGTATGTATGTATGTATGTGTACACAGATGTTTATATGTATGTGTATACACATCCAAGTGTGTATACATATAGCAAGAATTGCGATTGTATTGTTTTGTTTCGTCACAAGCTGCTGATCAGCTGGTCAGCTGATCAGCTGTGAATTTATTTAGGTTTGGCTAACGATTACATGTTGTTTTCAAAAGACCTGGGTTCGAATCCCGCTGGAAACTTTTTATTTATTAATCGAAAACTTATAAATTTTATTTTTTAAATTCATTAATATTATTATATTTATGTTAAAATGCTTTTTGCCATCTTAGCAATTGCTACTAAGCTATTATATGCATGAATTATGCATTATACAATTTGAAAAATCACTATATATTCATATATATATATATATATATATATATATATATATATATATATATATATATATATATATATATATATATATATATATATATATATACATACATATATATATATTCTAGCTTTAACGGTGTAGAGATACGTTTTTCCCGATTTGCCACGCCCCCAATGGGCGTAGATATATCCGCCATAGCTTTTTGAACTTGGGTTGTCACCCCGAGTATACATTCCAAATTGCAACTCTCTAGCTCATCATCTAGTATGATAACTTAACTATGGGCGGAAGAGTTTGCCGATTTGCCACGCCCCTAGTGGGCGGATCGGGAAAATTTTAACACTTTATAATTCGGGAGCATATATGAGTATAGGTTTAAAATTGCAAGTCTCTAGCTCTAATAGCGCCGAAAAATATTGCGCTCATACGGACAGACGGACGGACAGCAAGACGGACATTGCACAAACCCAATATACTTTTTCCCTTTGGGAACAAAGTATAAAAACCATAAAAACGCGTTTTTGCCTCCAATAAAGTCTTCGTACACTTAACCTATATGCTTAACAAATACTCTTACAAACTGCGAAAGATTAATATTTAGACTCTGTTCCCAACGGGAAAATGTCTACGCCTATTGAGGGCGTAGCAAATCGGACATATATATATAGAGATTTTTCAAATTGTGCTATATTTTGAACACTATTAACTCTAATGACTTGAAATTTGGCATGTATACTCGGGTTGACAACTCTAAATCAATAAGCTATGGTAGATATATCTACGCCCACAGGGGGCGTGACAAACCGCAAAAGTTTATGTATATCTCCTAAAGTTTTAGAGCAAGAAGCTTCAAAATTGGATGGTTCAATTACTAATGGCCTCCACTATCGATGACCCAAACATAATTTTTCAGCCTCTTGGAGGCGTGGCATATCGAAAAATACCCTGTAATTTTCGCATTTTTTGAGTGTAAGCAACCAAATTTTGCAGTTGTGTTACCCTCGGCTCTTTTTAAGACCTGGTGCACGCCCACTGGTGGCGTGGCAAATCGGCAAAGAAGTTTGTTGTGGCCAACTGCATAATATCATAATGGCCCAATGAATTTTAACATAAATATAAAAATATTATATATTATATTATTCTTACTTGTTTTATCATTAGTATTTTGTGGGATAGCCCTTATTCTTTTTAACTGCTTCTAGTCTTTTTGGCATCGACAAAACTAACTATTCAGTGTATTTTTTGTCAATTTTCACCCACTTCTCTTTTAATACTTCTATAAGTTTGGATTTTGAACTAATGTGAGTTCTGATCCTTTTTTCTAGCATATGCCAACAATGTTTGATCGGATTAAGATAAGGACTCTGTGGTAGTGTCTTTAAAAATGCGGAGTGTTGTACGCCAAATACATTTTGGTGTTATGAGCCATATGTTTGGGATCATTGTCTTGTTGGAAATAATAAGACGATAATAAGTGATAAACCTAACATTTCTACACTTGGGCCATATCCTTTTTACAATGTCAATTTATTTAAGGTGATCCATCACTCCAATAATTATTTCACCACCATCAGCCACACAACCCCATACCATCACAACACCACCATCATGCTTTACTTTCTTAATTGGGTTTTTTTTTTTTATCTAGTAATTCTCCAGCTCTTCTCCACACAAGCAGTCGCCCATCTGATCCAAATACATTATACTATGATTCGTCTGAGAATAATATATCACGCCAGTACTCAATTGGTGCATTTTTATATTGATGAGCAAAGTACGCTGTAAAAAACTTTATTTTTATGGTTTTTTAGTTACAACTTTTATGCTAAGCAAAATATTGAAATTATATTTTCCCGAATTGTTGTTAAAATATTAGTTAATAAATCTGTAAATTTAAAATTTGAATTTTTACCCATCGTGCATCACTTATTCGTTGCCAAAGAAAAAAATCATTGCTGTAGGAAGACATTATTGGCCCACTGTTGGTCCTAGTTGAGCAGTCCTGACTAAAGCACTCTTACTTGTTATACTTTTTTTTAGCAAAGTAATAAAGGAAGTCAACAGTAATAGTCGTCTAACTTGAAGTTTCTCATACAGTTTTTCTCAGTTCGTCACACCCTGACTACTAATAAATTTGCGTGTCTAAAAATGGGAATATTGTGGAAGTAGCAAGCTTTTTTTTAACCAATATAATATATAGAGTAGGTCAATAGAAAGTATATTATACAATATTATAAGAGGCATATTTTATTGAAAGCAAAAATATAGGAAACAAATATACTCTTTAATATCAGATAAATATTTGTTATCATTCTACATTTATTTATACTCTGAACCCATTGAATGGGAAGTCAGGGTATAATGGTTTTGTTCAATATATGTAATAGGCAAAAGGAGCCGTATCCGACCCCATAAAGTCTGTCTGTCTGTCTGTCTGCCCGTATTTTGGCATCCAAAATCTGAAAATACATCATCTTCATATCCATAATATCTATCTAATTATACAAATTGGGAATCTCTAGCTCGAACGGTGTAGAAGGTACGCTTAAAAACCAAACAAAAATAACAAGTAAGAAGGCTCTAGTCGAGACGGCCCGACTACGAAATACCCTGAACCCTGAAAAAAAAACTGATACTCTTCCTCTTTACGCACGTATAAGCGCGCGCTCTGCTAACTGCGCAGTTGTTGTCGTGGCTTGGGGGTGGGTTGGGCTCTACTTTGGACGCTTATAACACCATTTCTAGATGGACGATCTTCATGAAACTTTTGGAATATATTAATAGCATCCAAATATATCTATTTGCCAAATTGCATGTTTCTAGTACTTGAAATGCGTTTTTTTTTTTTCAAATTAAGGGCGAGGGGCGTGGCATCCAAAATCTGAAAATAATAAATGAAGTCAGTGTATTAATAATATCTATCGAGTTATATGAATTTCACGTCTCTAGCACAAACGGTGTAGAAGTTATGCCCAAAAAACTTAAAAAATGAAAACGAATTTTCGATTTTTATCGATAGTTTGGAAACGGAATGAGTTATCGAAAAACAAAATAAACTCGTACTGCGTAACTAACATACAAGTGTTCATGTGAAATTTCTCTAGTTTTATAGTTTCCGAAATCTCGACGTTCATACGACGGACAGACGGACAGGGCTCAATCAACTTATTTTTTCTGTTGATCAAGAATATATATACTTTGTGGGGTCTGCGGCGTCTCCTTTTGCCTGTTACATACATTTTCACAAAACCATTATACCCTGAATTACCATTTTCAATGGGTTCAGGGTATAAAAAGAGTTTACGATTTTTTATCGATAATAAGGATATGGGATGAGTTATCAAAAAAAAAATAATAATAATAATAAAATATACTGCGTAACTAACATACGAGTATTAATTACATTTCTAGATGGACGATCTTTATGAAACTTTCGAAATATAATAATAGCACTAAAGATAAACAAGATATAATTTTATAAGTGATTTTCGATAAATGTTTAAATCGATAGCTATGAAATGAAGAAATGATAGATTTTCTGACATAAACACGGACCTAAATCTCTAGCTCTTATAGTTTCTCATATCGACGTATTCACACACACGCACACAGGGACAGGGCTATATTGACTCTGTTCGTCGCCCTGATCAAGAATATATAAACGTTATGGGGTCTGCAACGCCTCCATCGGCGTGTTACATTTTATAATGTAATGTAAAATGATTTCCAATTTTTAATGGAAAAAAATAAAATAAAAAATAATATATATATATATATATATATATATATATATATATATATATATATATATATATATATATATATATATTATAACTTGACTTTTTATATATATATATGCCACGCCTCCTTCGGCGTACTACATTTTACATTACATTATAAAATGTAGTACGTATATACGTACGTATATATATTATATATTGTATATATAGTGAATGCCGACAAAAATACATAATACATTTAAGAACAGTAGTGATACAAATGGGTCCTGCCAGTAAAGGCCAGTGAAGTACATTTTATACATACATACATCCTGCTAGTTTTCGTTGTTGTTACATTTTATCAACAATCTGGTTTTACCAAATAACGCCTGTGTATTGCAATTCGTATTGGTAGAGGAATATCTACAAATAACATCAGGGAGTGGAGAGATGTGGTGGTAGTCGTAGCAGCCGTTGCACGCTATGAAAAAGCAAACTAAAATGTGGATTGAGGGAGTGGTCGCATTTGGATCGCCTGTCTATAAGGCAAGTGGGAAATTGGTAATACGACAAAACACGACTTCGTTTGGTTGGTGGTTGCTGCTAGTTGGCTAAAAACAACATACCAGTTCTTAGTTGTTCACTGTTACTGCTAGCCACAATAGTCACTGATGACGGGAGAAGACAGAACATAACTACCCTCTTTTTATCATACCATGTATGGTGGCAGGTGTGCGTGCGCGTTTGTAGCTGCCCGGTATTGCTTTAAAGTTTTATGTGGTAGCAAATAAAATTTTAGTTAGTCACACTCCGTCGTCAAGGATACGTCATCGTTAATTTTGTTGTGCATCGAAATCAAGTTGTCACTGGCAACCAATTAAAGGACTGTGTGCTAAGACACCTAGCAATACCTAGCAATACTCTACAATAATTTCTCTCTCTCTCTCTTTCTTTCTCTCTTTCTCTCTAACTCTCTTTCTTTCTCTCTAACTCTCTTTCTCTCTCTTTCCCCCCGTCTATTTTTCTCTCTATCTCTATCTTTATCTCTATCTATATTTATACATATATATATATATATATATATATATATATATACATATACATATCTCTCCCTCCCTCTCCTTACCACTATCTTTCGTGAGTGAATTTCACTTGTATGTGTATTCGGTATGTTTTAGTGCGTGTGAGTAGTCTGAGATGCACCTATGCTGTGGTAGTCATTCTATACCTGCGGTCAAACAAGGATGGCAACTATATACATCGCACCTGCCTAGATCTAGAAGAAATATAAGAAGTTTCTGCCTGAAATGCCGAATTGGCGGCGCTGCTGACGTCGGCTTGTGAAAGAACGTGACGTAGATGTTAATTCATATTTGAACTTCAGTCAAGTGTCAAAGCTGAAAGGATTAACATGTCCTGCACCTCTAGCACGGCAGCTGCTCTGTAGCTTAGTTTGCAATTGTAATATCCAGACCATTGAACTTTTTATAAAAGAGAATGGCATACAAAGTTTTAAGACATTAATATCAATAATACTACATAGATATAACAAAAAATGCAAACTGAAAGGGTAACTGTCAATTGGTAAGTCTATAATGTGATCATCTCGATAAAGTGAAGCTTCTACTATTTCATCTTGGCACTGGGAGAATTCACAGTTGATTACATAATATTCTGTGGTTCTGCGGGTGCCAATATATAATATGTGGAATACAACAGCGCAAAGCAAATTAAACAATACATGAATGCATATACATATATATATATATGTATTGCCAATAGTTTAGATTTTACAGCCCAAAAAGCTTTTTTTAAGGTGCTGGTTGAAATAGCTGTGAACCACTGTATATTGCATATATAAGTTCTAAAAGATATATTTTTATACCTTGAGCCCATTGAAAATCAGGCTATAATGGTTTGTTAATTTTAATTGTTAAGTTTGGTAATAATGATTATTTATTTATTTTTATTTTACTTTATTTTTTTTTTGACATAGCACTAATAAAACATAACTATAAACTCTTCATTTATATATATATCGAATATATATATGTGAACAAAGGTTCACAGCTATTTCAACCAGCACCTTAAAAAAAAAAAAAAAAGGAAAAAAAATTTTGTTGGGCTGTAAAATTTAAACTATTGGCAGGCAATATCCCAAAAATTTAAACGCAGGTTGTTAGTATTATGTTTAAACTAATATAAACTCAATTCATTTATTATTTAAATTTTTTTCATTATTCAATAATGTTTAAGAACTAAAAAGTTAGACCAAGACAGTTCCACAACTTATTTCAAACGCTTATGAAAAACATTATTTAACATTATAAAACATAAAGTAACAAAAAATTAATACTTGGTGTGAACACTTTTTTGGTTAGCTACCATTTTAAGCCTTTTTGGGATAGATTCCACCAACTTTTTGGTGACTTTGGGGTAATTTTTTCCCATTCCTCAACAAATGCAGTTTTTAGGTCCGATTTGTTTGATTTTTTGTGTTTGGAATATTTGTTTCCAAAATCGATCTGCCTTATCCAT
Source organism: Drosophila koepferae (assembly GCA_030914345.1). NCBI lineage: Eukaryota > Metazoa > Arthropoda > Insecta > Diptera > Drosophilidae > Drosophila > Drosophila koepferae. The sequence continues at coordinate 590,530 of JAUESR010000157.1, read as the reverse complement.
CGTAGTCTCGATGAACTCCAAGTTCCCAACGCCGACTGCTGACATACAGGCCCAAACCATAACGCTGCCTACGCCATGCTTTACTGTATCCCTCAAATTTTTTGCGTCAAGCTCTGTGTTGGGCCTACGCCGCACATATAAGCGGCCATCCGACCCAATCAAATTAAATTTATACTCATCACAAAATAAAACTGTGTTCCAGAATCCAATGTCCTTGTGTAAGTGCAACATTTTTTGTTTTTGTCGATTATAAAAGGCTTCTTGCGTGGTACTCTGCCATTAAAGTCACGTGGGTTCTATTTTCACGGACAAAACTTTTCAGCAAGTTGACCTTTCAAAACTCAGCACAAATTTATTTCATCACATTTACCGTTGCATTGCAAAATAACGGATTTTCATCAGCTGCAAAGTTTGTCGTTGAAGTAAGCTATGGAACTGTCTTGGTCTCATTTTCTAGTTTTTAAACATTATTAAATAATGAAAAAATAAGAAAACAAGTAAGAAAGCTCTAGTCGAGACTGCTCGACTACGAAATCCCCTGAGACCTTCTTCGAACGAATAATATTCCAACAATGCTTCGTTTCGATTCTCCACGCGTAAGAAACTATATGTACATGTAAAACGAGCACACATACACGCTGACCTACGCTTGTACGCCTGTATGTGTTAAGCATTGTAGGCGTCTTGCTGAGTCGCTGCCTCTCTTGACACAGCAAGTTTGCTGTCATAATTTATTTGATTAATAATTCTGTTTATAGACGGACAATCGTAATCAAATATTCAGATTATGGTTATGGCATTCATATCTACATATATGTCAAGCCAAACTGTATCTCTCCAGTATTTGAAATGCATTTTTTACACGTTTGGGGATGTGCGGGTGAAGAGGGACCGGAATCTAAAATCTGACAAAAACCGAAAATGTATTAGATTAATATCCATATATATGCAGAAGACTTGGAGACTCTAACTCTAAAGATAAATGAGATATAATTTTATAACTGTTGCTTGATAAATGTTTTTATCGATAACTTAATATAAAACGTTTTCAAACATACGGACAGACAGACAGACGGACAGACGGATAGACGGGCATGGCTATATCAACTTTTCTCGTCATCCTAATCAAGAATATATATACTTTATGGAGTCTGCCACGCCTCCTTCTGCCTGTTACATACTTTTAACAGAACCATTTTCAATAGGATATAAAAATGGTGTATAGTTTGTAATAATTATATTGGTATTCGGTTAGGAAGGAGAACTTCGTAAGGTAGTACTGGAGTCACTACATAAAACGTTAGCTGTCATTACCATTCAATCGAAACTCATGCATAATTTATTCAATCGCTCGAATCTTAATGGATCAGAGAGGCGTTGGCTTCCAGCCAAGTAACCACAAAAAAACAAATTTTCGTGGTATTAGAAATTAAATCACAGTGTGTACTATCTACACATACACAACCACATACTATGTATAATACAAGTAAGAAGACTCTAGTCGTGGCTTGGAGGTGGGTTGGTCTGAACTTCGGACGCATATAAATCCATTTCTAGATGGACGATCTTCATGAATATAATAATAGCATTTAAATGTGTCTTGAACACATATATGAAGTTTTGAAATTAATCCTAGACGTTCCATGTTCTTGTGCTTGACAGATTTTATCTTTCTGCAATCTCTCCAGTTGTTATTCGATAATTTGCATCGACTAACGACTTTATATTTTCCACATCGGCTTCCTTCCTCAATGCCTTCCTCAATGCATCCTCAATATTGAAATTGCCGGAACGAAATTTTGCAAACCAATTTTGTCATTGGCGTTCTGTCCATACATCTTCTCCGTACACATTGCATAATTTTTGGCTTTACCAGCATTTTTACCCTTTCGATAGTAAAACAGTAAAATATGCCGAAAATGTTTTTATACCCTGAACCCATTGAAAATGGGAATTCAGGGTATAATGGTTTTGTGAAAATGTATGTAACAGGCAGAAGGAGAAGTCGCAGACCCCATAAAGTATATATATTCTTTATCAGCATAAAAAAATAAGTTGATTGAGCCCTGTCCGTCTGTCCGTCCGTCTGTCCGTCCGTCCGTCCGTCCGTCCGTCCATCCGTCCGTATGAACGTCGAGATTTCGGAAACTACAAAAGCTAGAGAGCTGAAATTTCACATGAACATGCGTATGTTAGCTACGCAGTACGAGTTTATTTTGTTTTTTTCGATAACTCATCATAATCATCAAAATTCGTTTCAATTTTTTAGGTTTTTTGGACATAACTTCTACATTATTTCAGCTAGAGACTTCAAATTTATTTAGATAGATATTATGGATACGCAGATTATGTAATTTACAGATTTTGGATGCCACGCCCCCTTCGCCCCCAATTTGAAAAAAACGCATTTCAAATACTAGACAATTTGGCACGTAGATAGATTTAGATACTCTTAATCTACTTTGAAAATTTCATAAAGATAGTCCATCTAGAAATGGAGTTATGAGCGTCCAAAGTTCAGTCCAACCCACCCCCAAGCCACGACAGCAACTGCGCGGTTAGCAGAGCGCGCGCTCATAAGTGCGTAAAGAAGAAGAGTATCACTTTTTTGCAGGGTTCAGGGGATCTCGTAGTCGAGCCGTCTCGACTAGAGCCTTCTTACTTGTTGATCTTCCATCTTCAATAGGACACCAAATGAAAACTATTTCACAAAAATTTTTGCAAATAAGCTTTACTATAATCAACTGTTGAAATCTATAACGGTAAAGCGCTTAAGCGCAAAGTTGGCTGAGAAAATATTAAATAAGATCAGCTGACCTCATAAAACGAAATTACTTAGTGAACGACCCAATATACATATGTGGGTCTTACTGCGGGAACTTATTTGATTAATAATTCTGTGTCTCGACGGACAATTGTAATCAAACTTTCAGATTATTATCATGATATTGATATCCTAGCCTAGTATTTGAAATAAATTTTTTACTCATTTGGTGATGTGGGGGTGAATTGGGGACCGGAATTAGTATCTATATATATGCAGAAGATTTGGAGACTCTAATTCTAAAGATGAACGAGATGTAACTTTATAACTGATTGTCGATAATTGTTTTTATCGATAACTCTGAAAATATACGAGTTATCGAATTTCTGCGCGTGTAATATGCGAATCTAACACAAAAATAATTAACTCCCTAGCTCTTATAACTTCGGAATTCGACGCGTTCAAACATACGGAGAGACGGACAGGGCTACATCGACTTTTCTCGTCACCCTGATCAGGAATACAAATATATAATTTATGGGGCTGCAGTTAACTTTTTATTGATTGTTACAGAATACAGTATGAAATAGAAATGTTTCATGATTGCTTTGCATAAATATCACTGAATTTCGTTGATACAGCTCTCACTTTCATCTTTTAAAGTGTGAGTGGTCCGTGACCTTTTTGAAATAGAACTTAAATTTCAGAAAACCCAAAAAAATAAACAAATCCAACTGACTCAAATCACATTACCAGTTGCATACATAAACCTATACTGCATACTATATAAATCAATAAATTGATATATTTTAATTATTAAGTTGTGTTTTCTATAAAAATTGCTTTCGTGATTTTTGGGCAATGCCTTAGAAAAAACAATATAGCGACAATATCTCGAATTGCGTGACTACAACAATTTCGTTCTAACGTTGGCGTGGCATCGACCACAGTTACGATAGCGACCTGGCCATTTTACCTGTTTGTGCCGTGTGCACAATGATGTAATATGCGCTAAGCCCACACTACATATTAGCACCACCTGCCGTTAAAAAAAATAGGCCCAAATGCAAGAACTATAGTCAACAGTGATTGCACGATTTTTTTTTTTTTGTGAATTTCCGACCGTCTGGCGCCACACGCGAATCAAAATACTAAAACCATCATCATACTCCTCCCCCGACCTTTGTTGCCTTTTTACTACACACATAGAAAATATGAAGTTTCTTGATTAACACTTTAATGGTATACAACTTAACTATGCATAAAAAAATCTATATCAGTGGTTTATTGATTTCAATATTAAAGCTAATGTACATTTTTTTAAAATCTGATATATAAATTTTCACAATATACATTAATTAAATATATTTTATTGAATTTTGGGTTAGTAGCAATTGCCCGAAAATGATTTAAAAATACTTTTATTTAAATACACCTTACATTTATTTTTTACTATTTCCATTTTTCAGATGTGTCGGTCAAACTACGGCAACTAAGTCGGGAATCTAAATCAAGAATGAGCTCCGTAGCCTTACAATTTACAGCATTTTCTCCACACTTTTATATGTTTCAAATTTTCAAATGGATAAAGAAGCTTTTGAATTTTAACAGCAAGACTACGTGAAAATCGTATAGTAAGAAATTCAAAGCCTTAGGTCAAAGTAGACAATGAAAAAGAATCGAAAAAAGGAACGCATTGCCAAACAATTGAAGTCTTATTGCCAGATCACGAAAAACAAAATATAAACGAATCTAATAAACGAAATCCGAAACATTTATTAACAATAATTGCATTCGGCGTCGCCATAAAGACCTGCTTATGCGAATTAGTTTACGTAACAAAGCCTTATTCCTTTGAGATAAATGACAGATACGAATGGTACTCATCTAACGCGTCAACTAACAAACAAGTGCAAACTGTGTCAATTACAAAACCAGAGGTACACGAATGGGGATATTGACTGTTACGTGGGAAGATTGAAGCTCAATATTGAAACTTTTGCTGAGGATATTATTAAAACTGAAAGTGAGCTTCTCGAACTGAAAAATGAGATGAAACATTATATTTACCTAATAAACAAGCAAATGGCGATGGAGAAAAGTACGAAAATAATTAAAGAAATTATGTTCGTATAATATTTATGAATTTTGCGACAGTAATGAAAGCATGTTAGTTTAACTTTTTCCATATTATTAAGTGTAACCAGAGATATTTAAATATTTGTGTCTAATAAATACAGTTGAAAACGCTATAACCGAGAGAAAAACAAATTTGTTGCTTAATGTTAAAATAAAAAAAAAATAATTTTTTTAAAATCAAAATAGAAATGTTGAATTAAATTATTTCAATAACATGGTTTGCCATTTCATATAATTTCATGTTGAACATTTATGCAAATGATGGATGCTGGATGATCTTCATGAAACTTTCAGAATATATTAATAGCATCCAAATATGTGTATTTGCCTAATTTCTCTAGTATTTGAAATGCGTTTTTATACCCTGAACCCATTGAAAATGGGAATTCAGGGTATAATGGTTTTGTGAAAATGTATGTAACAGGCAGAAGGAGTCGTCGCAGACCCCATAAAGTATATATATTCTTGATCAGCATAAAAAAATAAGTTGATCTAGCCCTGTCCGTCTGTATGAACGTCGAGATTTCGGAAACTACAAAAGCTAGAGAGCTGAAATTTTACATGAATACTCGTATGTTAGCTACGCAGTACGAGTTTGCTTTGTTTTTTCGATAACTCATCACATTTCCAAATTATCGATAAAAAATTCGTTCACATTTTTTAGGTTTTTTGGACATAACTTCTACATTGTTTTAGCTAGAGACTTCAAATTTGTTTATTTAGATAGATATTAGGGATACGCAGATTATGTAATTTACAGATTTTAAATGCCACGCCCTCTTCGCTCCCAATATGAAAAATACTAGAGATTTGCAATTTGGCACATAGATAGATTTAGATACTCTTAATCTACTTTGAAAATTTCATAAAGATAGTCCATCTAGAAATGGAGTTATGAGCGTCTAAAGTTCAGCCCAACCCACCCCCAAGCCACGACAGCAACTGCGCGGTTAGCAGAGCGTGCGCTCATAAGTGCGTAAAGAAGAAGAGTATCACTTTTTTGCAGGGTTCAGGGGATCTCGTAGTCGAGCCGACTCGACTAGAGCCTTCTTACTTGTTTGCATATTGGAGGCGAGGGTGGCATGCAAAATCTAAAAATTACAAAATCTGCGTATCCATAATATCTATCTAAATATATAAATTTGAAGTCTTTAACTCAAACGGTGTAGAAGTAATGCCCAAAAAAACTTAAAGTATAGAAACGAATTTTCGATTTATTGATAAATAGAAATGGAAAGTGGATGAGTTATCGAAAAAACGCCCTCCATTAGCTCCCATTACACCCCTGAGGCGTTGCGACATTGTTAAGGCATTTATATCTAGTATTGGGATATTTTGCGCTACTCCTCGTTTATGCAACGAATTAAGTCAACTTTTGAAGTTGGACTTCGTTTGGCCACTCTTTTCTTAAGTTATGCCCACAAATTCTCAATTGGATTTAAATCAGGGCTCTGGGGTGGGGTGTCAATGACTTTATTGCAGTTATAAAGCAGCCAAGTGCGACACAGCAGCGATTTATGCTTCGGATCATTATCCTGATACATCTTGTATCTGCGCTTACTGGTATTTTCTGAATCAACGAAGCCAAAATTTCTCGCGCCTTCTGTCAATTCCTTCTTTAAAATGTCTAAATATTACTCTTTTGTCTTGTTATCGTTGAAAATTCGCAGCTGCCCTACACCTTTGGAAGAAATACAACCCCACACCATGACTGAAAGCCAAACTTAACAGTAGCCCTAAATTCTTGGCCTGGTGTGCTGTTTTTGGTTTCAGCCAAATTTTTCTAGGGTTATTATTATAATATAACATGATCTTCGTTTCGTCGCAAAAAATTACATTATTTCAATAGTCAAGAGTCAAACGTTTTTCAATATCTGTGGAAATTAAGTACTTTTCTTCTGAACTTCAGAATCTGAAGGTTTATTGGAATATCAGTAACCAGTTCTCTGAGGCTTGCTTGAGAATTGTTTTCCACGGTCTTTAGAATTTTTGAACAATCCCGCCAAGAGAGCTTTGCTGGTCTGCCTTTAGAGCTGTTTAATTCTAGTCTATTTTATTTTTCTGCCCGACTAATATGTACATATGTATGTACATATATACATTGTACATATATGTATATGTATGTATTTTTAAGAGCGTCATTTGATGCTTGTTTGTTTTATTATTTCGCTGTATTTTATATAAGCAGATTTTCGTTAAACAAGTAAGAAAGCTCTAGCCGAGACGGCTCGACTACGAGATACCCTAAACCCTTCTTCAAACGAATATTATTCCAAGAATTATTCGATTCGTTTCTGCAAGCGTAACAAACTTTACATGTACACATACGCACACAGCTACACCCTTATATAAGCTTGTAGGCATGTATGAGTATACGCATTGCAGGCGCCTTGGTGTCTTTCTGTCTCGCTTGCTCTCTCACGTGGGTTTTGCTGCGAGAACCTATTTGATTAATAATTATGTTTCTAGCCGGACAATCTTAATCAAATGAAAATATGACCATACCAGTTTAGCGCTTGCAGCGCAATGAATTCGCTGTATCTTATTTTAACTGACCGAGCCAGTAGAGTTAAAGCCGAATATATACGAAGTTTAGTGGTACGTTAGCACATATTTTGGTGTGGATAAAGTTTGCTCTACATGTCCGATCTATGTATATGTTGTATGGTTAGTGCTTTGACTCTAAAGATGAACGAGATATAATTGTATAACTGATTCCTCGATAAGTGTTTCGATAACTCTGGAAATATAAAAGTTAAAACAAACTCGTACTGCGCTTGAAATATAAGAAACTAACAAAAAACAAGTAAGAACGTTGCAGTTAGGCGGAACTAACTTCGAGAGACTCTGTTCCAGTAGGTGCCGTTTATTTATTTAATAAAGTAAATATTTTGGCAATTAGCAAACGTACATGGCAAGCAACAAACGTTTTCCTATACATACATACATCACTGTTAAAAGACTCTGTAGGTTACGCAAAGAGCAGTTCCGTTACTTTTGATGTTAACTAACAGACCCCCCTGTGACGTCACAGGGTCCTAAGTGTGCTCTGTTATTCAATTGGGTACTTGGCGGGCACTGATGCAGAGATCCTCCTAAGGACCATAAAAATTATCAATCCTTACTTTTATTTACTTAAATTACGAAAACTTATTAGATAATGGAAGAAACTGTGAGGCCTTTTGGCAGCAGCAAAAGCACTTCCTAAATGGGTACTACGTCCGAAAAAATGACCAAAACGCATGATTTTTTTAATTTTTGCCATTATTATTGTTCATAAATATCAATATAATTCAATATTCAAATAGAGTACATGTCGAAGTCATATCAGGTAAGCTGCTGCTCACACCTGCTTCCATGTAAAGAAAAAAAGCCCAAAGACCGAAATAAAATGTATGTATTAATTAAGAAACCCAAAAAGGACTGAGAGTATAAGTAGTCAAACATACAGAAATAGAAATTCTGGCTGAACAAGTCATCAGAAATCTTTGTAGAAGCTAACAATGCCGCACCTAATCTTTGGCCAACAAATTTCTAATATGATGAATGAATATGATAGATATAATGATGTGGATTGATGGAAAACGATTAGTATATGTTAATACTAGTTACTTTTGTAATAAAAAGTCATTTAAAATAAAGTTTAAGTTATATAAGACGAAGATATTGGCGGTTAATCGAATTACCTTCAGCAATAACTGCCTAGAAAACGGCTTAGAATACAAAATTTTCAATCTATATAGAACTCATAATTTGCAACTTGAATCGCCTTAATTTAGTCTACTAGTTTTAAGATAGTTAACAGTGCCAAAATTGACTAATTTTCATACAAACTTAAGCGCGTCAGACCCCCTGTGGCGTTTCACTGTTAAGTTAACAGACCGCTTTGCATAACCACTAACCATACAACACATAGACTGGACAACTAGAACAAACTTTTTTCACGCACAAAAATATGAGCGAATTGCCGCACAACTTCGTATTTCTTCGGTTTGGGCAATTCGAGCTCGGGCAGTCAAAATATGAAACGACAAAGTCATTGCGCTGCCAGCGGTCGACCGGGATGGTCATATTTTCATATGAGCATTTACTATGCGCTATTTTACTTTACTCTCCCTCTCTCTTTTTTCTCTCTCTATCTCACTCTATGCGAGCACAAGCCAGTTGCCCACAAAAATTGAAATTTGTTCGCGAGTGGCGATTCGCGACGATCCCATCTGCCCTTCTTAGTAAGCGTATGCCGAACTCTTAAACGGCTTTGCCATACTCATGCAAAATTTTAGTGTTTTCGTAAAGATTTTTGGGAAGGGTATGAAAGCGTGATGTGCATAGGCATTACTTTTTCGCGATGAGCATGCACACACACATTTACTGTGTCTTGCTACATGTATGAGCATTTATGTGACTGTGTGCGAAACTTTTGCTGCCTGTAGCAATTGCAGGGCCCAACACTTGTCTATTTTATATGGTTTGAATTGTAGAGTGACTGTCAAATATGTAAGCTTTTACGGCTTGCAGCAGTCATTTTGGCAATAATGAGCACATGGTGTATTCTGACATTTGTCAATACACATAAATTTCCAGATCCACTTAAATCGTTTATAACCCGTTCAAAAAATTTTGGGTCTATGTTACTAAATTAGTTACTATGTTACTAAATAGTTATAGTAATTTTTATTTATTAAACATGTATCAGAATAAATACATATGTATGCATATAAACATACATGATATATGCATGGGGGAAGTACATTTGGCAGTCTACAAGGCCGAACAAATCTAAGACCGTTCCCACAATTCTAAGGCCGAGGTCCACAAGAATAACAAACTGCAAGTGTTGGGCCCTGCAATTGCTACAGGCAGCAAAAGTTTCGCACACAGTCACATAAATGCTCATACATGTAGCAAGACACAGTAAATGTGTTTGTGCATGCTCATCGCGAAAAAGTAATGCCTATGCACATCAGCGCTTTCATACCCTTCCCAAAAATCTTTACGAAAACACTAAAATTTTGCATGAGCATGGCAAAGCCGTTCAAGAGTTCGGCATACGCTTACTAAGAAGGGCAGATGGGATCGTCGCGAATCGCCACTCGCGAACAAAATTCAATTTTTGTGGGCAACTGGCTTGTGCTCGCATAGAGTGATATAGAGAGAGAAAAAAGAGAGAGGGAGAGTAAAGTAAAATAGCGCATAGTAAATGCTCATATGAAAATATGACCATCCCGGTCGACCGCTGGCAGCGCAATGACTTTGTCGTTTCATATTTTGACTGCCCGAGCTCGAATTGCCCAAACCGAAGAAATACGAAGTTGTGCGGCAATTCGATCATATTTTTGTGCGTGAAAAAAGTTTGTTCTAGTTGTCCAGTCTATGTGTTGTATGGTTAGTGGCATAACCTAGTGTTACTCAATCGTGTACATACATTCAGATTTACATATGTATGTATGTATGTACACACTATACGAGTATACAAACGATTTTCTATGCATGCATACAAAGGTTTACATGCTAAAATTTCTATGAATATTGATTAAATTGTGAATTTTTCGATCGTTACTTTAGTTTTGTCAAAAGGCGCTCTAACAGTGCCTTATTTGGTTTTAGTTAACGAAGAGAGCAAGGCAATGGTGCTGGTGGTAAGTGCTATGCAAGCTGCACTTGGGTGCGTGGGTTCGAATCCCGCAGAAAATTTTTTCCGAAAATTATTATTTTTTAATTTTATTTTATATTTAAATATTATGGCTGACAGCGCCAATTGATAATAAGATATTTATAAACATACGCATATGAATCGTGCATTTAAGCACTAGAAACTGCTTTTATGATTTACCACGCTGCCGTGGGCACGCAATTTTTCTATACATGCATATATGTATGCATATGTATACAGATGTTTGTACGTGTATACACATCCTAGTGTGTATTCCAAGGATTTCGATTGAATTGTAAGTTTTGTCACAAACTGCTAACGATTACATGTTATTTTAAAATGTCCTGGGTTAGAATCCCGCTGGAAACTAAGCTATTATAAGCATGAATTATGCAGTTGGCCACAACAAACATCTTTGCCGATTTGCCGCGCCCCCAGTGGGCGTAGACCAGGTCTTAAAAAGAGCCGAGGGTAACTGCAAAATTTGGTTGCTTACACTCAAAAAATGCGAAAAAAAACAGGGTATTTTTCGATATGCCATGCCCCCAAAGAGGCTGGGTAATCGATAGAGGAGGACATTAGTAACTGAACCATCCAAGCTTTGAACTCTAAAACTGTAGGAGATATAAACTTATGCGGTGAGCCACGCCCCCTGTGGGCGAGATATGTCTACCGTAGCTTATTGATCTTGGGTTGACGGACAACAAGACGGACATTGCACAAACCCAATAGACTCTTTTCCTTCTTAGGGAACAGAGTCTAAAGAATGAAGTCTCTAGCTCTTATATCTTCGGAAATCGACGCGTTCAAGCATACGGACAGGCAGACAGACAGACATGGCTATATCAACTTTTCTCGTCTCCATTATACCCTGATTTCCCCATTTTCTATGGGTTCAGGGTATAACAAGTAAAAACGTTGCAGTTAAGCGCAACTAACTGCAAGATACTCTGTTCCCGTAGGTGCATTTTATTTATTTAATAGGCATTTAATAAACAAAATTGTTCAGGCATGAACATATATATTATACCAAACTAGAAAACCCGGCGAACTCCGCTTCGCCACCAGATGGATTCGTTTTTTGTAACATTCCGTTTGTGGATTAAAAGATGAAGATAATTTTTTCTTTTTTTTTCGATATTTGAAAAAGAAAAACTGTATTTCATTTCACAACAGTAATGAATTCATTTTGATTACAAAAATGAAATTTAGTTGAACTTCTCTGAAAGTGAATCCAAAATCAAAGCGTGTCCGCAAATTATCCCATTCATTGAAGTGCTCGTTGGTAAACCACATTTTTTGTTTTTTGATCTGACGTTAACACAAACAAAGAGGATGGTTTCCCAACTAGTGAACACGCAACGTATAGCTGCCCATGTGAAAAACAATGATTTTCTAAATTGATCCCGCAAACACTAAGCGATTGGCCTTGCGACTTGTTAATTGTCATTGCGAATCCAAGGCGAACCGGAAATTGCAAACGTTTGAATTCAAACGGAAGATCAGTCGGAATCATTGGAATTCGAGGAATACATACATTTTCACCTGCGTATTTTCCGTTAATAATGGTTGCCTCAATCAAATTCGGCATAAGTCTTTTCATCGCAAGCCGAGTACCGTTGCAAGGTCGCGGTGGATTCAAATTACGCAATATCATAATAAGTGAACCAACTTTGAGTTGCAAGTTATGTGGTGGAAATCCTGGTAACTCCAGAGAGTTCAAAAACTCCGTTGGATAATTTACTACATCATCGGGATTTGTTATGGAATCAACGGATTTATATGTCACCAAATAGCCATCGATTTTTGATTGAATGATGAAATTCAATGCGTGTACATCATTATTCTTTGCGGCGAGAATTGCTCGTTGACTTAACCAAGCATAATTCTGATAATTCTCACTAATGTTTGGGAAAACATTTTCAATAAGAGCTAATTGAGAGTCTACAAATCGGCAAAAGTCGTTGGTAAGAGTAATTAATCCAGTTGTCGCATCAACTGGGACTTCTCCATTTCCAATAGCTAACGATTGCTTGGAAAATAGTGCAGCACTTTGATCATTTTGAAGTTGAACTCTCATATTAGTGGTTAGCGATAATATTTTTACGTTATTCCACAAAAGTGATGCCTTCAGGCAAGCATTCAATTCATCTGCAGGCGTTCCACGGGGTATTACTGGCAACGTCTGCCTGAAATCGCCTGCCAACAAAATCATCAAATTGCCAAAGATGTTATTATTTCGACGAAGATCCTTCAGTGTGAAGTTAAGTGCTTCAAGTGATTTCTTATGTGCCATTGTGCACTCATCCCAAACAATGAGCTTACATTGCTTCAACAATTTTCCCATTGCACTGGATCGGGAAATATTACATGTTGGAGAATCAATTGTGTTTAAATTGAGTGGCAACTTAAGTGCAGAATGTGCAGTACGACCGCCATCTAGAAGAGTCGCCGCAATTCCAGATGATGCTAACGATAAAGCTATGTCACATCTTGAGCGAATAGTGGCCAAAATCAATGAAATGATAAATGTTTTCCCTGTTCCTCCAGGTGCGTCCAGGAAGAATAGACCACCAGTATTATTGTCCATCGCTTGCATTAATGTTTCGTATACATGTTTTTGCTGTTCATTCAGCAACGGCACATTTTTTTGAACGAATTCCTGCAATGTATCAACATTGTATTGCAGCTCTCGATTTATTTCTTGGTTAAATGTATCGTGCATCGATCGATTTGGCGCAATCATTCCTACTTCAATCAGTAGCTTATTTCCAATAGTCAAGCATTGATCCTCAATCAGAATCAATCCTTCATTGTACATTTCATCGGTTATTTGCATGTCGGGATTGTTCGTTTGACATTGGTGGCCATTCACAGTTTTCAAATGCGCAAATGATTTTGGTCCAAGTACATTTACCAACAGCAGTCGAAAATAAAAACATTCATCATTTCTAGGATGAACAGTATACATGCGACCTAGCGCATCAGTGGAAAATACCTGTGGCCAATCTGGAACTACGGTTCCTTGTTTGCGACGTTGGAATTGCTTTCTTGATTGATTCCAAGTGTAATACTTGGGCATTTCAACGTACATAAGCGTCGCAGCGAATGGATCTGCTTCACACATTGCAAAGAAGCTAGTCAATGTTGTCGATGGTGGTCTCTCAGCTCGTTGTGCCGCATTACCCTCAGTGAAGTAAACTCTTCGTCAATTTTCCAAATGCACTGCTAAATGTACAACTGTGGGATATCTTTCATGAATTTGAAATGAGAATAATCGCCACAGAGCTTCATTAGTACTGACGTATCTGCCTATTTGGAAGTTACTGATTTCGTCATTGGCATTTTCCGACGCAATACCAAACACAGCCATGTCGCTGCCTTTTGTAACGTACTTGCACAAATATTTTACTGACTTGGCCGAATGACAACTCTCAACATTCACATGTGCTTCGAAAATTCGTGATAGCAGCGGGCAATATGGTACAATGAACTCATTTCCGATCTCAATCTCTTGATTTTTAACTTTAACTTTGATAGTTCGACCATTATCTTCTTTTGAACGTCGACGATAAACTGGATATCCATCGTTCCCTGTGACTGTTTCAGCAACTAACGGTCGCGGATATCGTTTTGTGCACTTTCCATCAGCCATGCAAGGCGATAATGGATTTAATGCACCGCACGGTCCATGGACCATCTGAGTCGTCACAATGTCGTGTAGATGGGGATCAGTGACTGGATCGGGAATTTCTGCTGATATTATGTCATCCGCTTCATTTGAATGTAGATTGTTCCGCAACCAAATTAGGATGTGCGCATGCGGTAGTCCACGCTTTTGCCATTCCACCGAGTACATATGACAACGTGTGTCATCAAAAACTCTATACTTACTAAGAACATCCATCATAACTTTGGGTTTTTGCTTAAAGACTCTGGCGATTATGTCATGGCGATCTGGCGGTTTTTGGCCCGGGTCCAACTCACGTTCAATTTCCCTCCACTTCGGATTGCATGTGAACGTAATAAATAAATCCGGAGTTCCATAATTTTTCACGTACGTCATAGCGTCTTGAGCGTATTCGTACATGTGGCGTGGGCTTCCAATGTAAGATGATGGGAGAATCGTCAGGCGTCCAATATCCTGAACATTACCATCTGAATGAATTGCATCACGCAAGTGTATATAGTCCTCAGTTCGTAGCTTTGCCTGATTGAATCGAATGAACGCCAAACGTTCGGTCTCGACTTTGACATACATGTCGACAGCGAATTGCTGGAAGAGCCGACGGCACTTCAGAATGACATTCTCCTCATGCGTACGAATCATCATACGATACGCATAGTAATTCATTGCACTTAGATTTTGGTTCGTTGATATGCCTGAAAATGCAAAATGAAATGGATAATAGCAATAATTAGTGTGTTAATATTGTACCTGTAATTGGATCGACCATCTTCAACGTGATGTCGTATCCGTCTTGCCCTTGCCAATAAATGATTGGATATTGTAACGCATCGTACAAACGATGTGTCTCATTTACACGATGCATGATATTACTTCTGCGCTGAACGACAATGTCCCGTGATGTGGTTGGATCACCAACAATAATTGCAGCAACATCATCAACGATGGGTGCATTAAATCGTCGCACATGTTCACCTGTTGGGGTCCGATCTGCTCTTATGACAAATTTGTGTGTATCCGATGGCATTCGTTCCAATGCTGTTTTGAACATATTAACCACAGCGTTATTAGCGTGTAAAAATGCTTGCAACTGTTCAATAATTCGTCTATATACACTGCGTGTAAAAGCTGCATGCTATATAGTATTCTAAGAATTCAGATTGAATTGTGATTGTGTAGCAGTGAACTTATTTAGGTTTAACTAACGATTACGTTATTTTAATATGATTTGGATTCAAATCCCGCTGGAAACTTCTTATTTATTAATCGAAAATTTATAAATTTTATTTTTATTATTATATTTTTATTATTATATTTATTTATTAATATTTTTATATTTATGTTAAAATGCTTTCTGCCATCATAGCAATTACTACTAAGCTATTTGTATGCATGAAGTTGACCACAACAAACTTCTTTGCCGATTTGCCCCGCCCTCAATTAATTTTTGGACTGAAAATTTATTTGAAAAATTATTTTTCATCGATAGACGAGGCAATCAAACTTAAAGCATATACGAAAGAATGTCCGTTATAATAATATAATTATAATAGAGAGATAAAAAAGAGAGAGGGAGAGTAAAGTAAAATAACGCATAGAAACTGCTCATATGAAAATATGACTATCCCGGTCGACCGCTGCAGCGCAATGAATTTGTCGTTTCATATTTGGACTGCCCGAGCTCAAATTGCCCAAACCGAACAAATACGAAGTTGTGCGGCAATTCGCTCATATTTTTGTGCGTGAAAAAAGTTTGTTCTAGTTGTCCAGGGTATGTGTTGTATGGTTAGTGATTTGATTTTTCCCAGGAAAAGAGAACACCGAAAAAGAATTTTTATTGCTCTTTTCGATCGGTTTTTCGTTGTCTTTGTCGACCTTCTTCTCTCTCAATTTGCCCACACAACCAACATTTAATATCTCTCGAGTCTTTCTTTGTCTTGTTCTTTTTACCGTTTGCTGGATGCGACGAAAACATTTTATTCTCGATTTTTTCACCCACTTCCCCCATGTTACTAAATGAAAGCAATGTGTCCCACCACATGTCCGACCACATGTCACCGACCACAAGTCAGAATGAATCAACAAACTTTTCATCTGCACTGACCACGCACTATAGTTTTCACTAGCTAGTTTTTCAATTGCAAACTGTGAACTCATTTTGCAATAATTAGTTAGTACAAACTTTAACTAACAATTCGAACCTTTTATTTTTACTGCCTGCCGATTCAGAGGTTTATTAGAGACTAAAAATATGTAACGAATGTATGCTGCAGCGCAGGCAGCATAAAAATGAACTTAAAGCATATACGAAAGAATGTCCGTTATAATTTACAGATAAAACATGCGAATAATGTTAGAAAAGAGATAGACATTCAGCGGTGCTTACATATTTTTAACACTCCTCAACGCGATGTCTACTTTATAAAAATGAAACATTTTAATCCTAACATATCAGTAAATTTCTCATGTTTAACTTTACATTTCATCAGTGGGAATGTACTTTATATCGATTACATTATTTTTGTACATTTCCCTTACAAAATGGTACTTAATTTCTATATGCTTGCTACGCGAATGAAATTTTGCGTCTTTTGCAAGGCATTGTGCGCTATGATTGTCGCTATAAATCAGCAACTTTGCCATCGGCCCGAGCTCCATCTCGTTGATCAGCTTTCTAACATATACCGCCTCCTTTGCTGCCGTAGAAAGTGCCACGTATTCAGCCTCTGTGCTACTGAGGGCAACCAAATTCTGCTTCTTTGATTCCCAAGAGACTGCTGCTCCAGCAAGGTAGAATGACCAACCCGTAAAGGACTTCCAATCGTTGTCGAGTTAAAGCTGCCATACCCCAAATGGGCGTAGATATATACGCCATAGCTTTTTATACCCTGAACCCATTGAAAATGGGAATGCAGGATATAATGGTTTTGTGAAAATGTATGTAACAGACAGAAGGATGATCAGCATAAAAAAATAAGTTGATCTACGAGATTTGAATACTCGTATGTTAGTGACGCAGTACGAGTTTGTTTTTTTTTTTTTTTCGATAACTCATCCCTTTTCCAAATTCAAAATTCGTTTCCATTTTGTACGTTTTTTGCGTAAAGAAGTTAGTTTTTTTTCAAGGTTCAGGGTTCTTACAGTTGCGCCCGAAGAGCGAGCGAAATTTTATAAGCTCAAAGTCAATTCTGTGTTTGAACGCGTAAAAAGACTGCAAGCCAAGGTTGATTCTGATGCTCTTGCCGATCACAGTGACAGCACTTTAAACGTTCTTTCGGAGCATATTGGTAAGCTAAGCAATTCTTTTAGTGAAGCACATGAAACTCTAGAGGAACTTGACTTTACTGAGATGGGCAGCGATTTACGCGGTGACTTCGATGACTTAATAATGGTCATGCAGTCAACCATGTCCGAAATTCAAGGTCGTACCGCTGAAATGCCCCATAGTTCCACGTTTAGTAGACCGATGGTCCCTACTCAAGTTCCCGCTCCCAAGGTACATTCCGCACCTGCACTGCCGCCTTTAAAGCTGCCTACGTTCAGCGGTGGATATGCCAATTGGGCTGATTTCTACTCAATGTTTTCAACAATCATTGATATCAGGCCAGAAATCAGCAACATGGAAAAGCTTCAGCATCTACGGTCTTGTCTGGATGGTGCAGCGTTGGATACAATTCGATCTTTGGAAATTTCTAACGACAACTATACGATGGCCATAAAGCTATTGAAACAAAGATATGATAACCGACGTTTAATTTTTCAAGCCCACATCGTAAAGATCTTAGGGCTGAAAAGGGTAGAAAATGGATCCATAACCAAACTGCGAGAGTCCGACAGCTTCAATGTACATATGCGTGCACTCAGTAGCCTGGGCACAACAGAACAGATAGCCAGTGCCATCATTGCTCAGGTGCTGTTACAGAAGCTTGATTGTGGCCTCACAAGCTAAATGGGAAGAGAAATTGGAGGATTCAGAGATGGCGTCCCATATACCTGCATATGAAGAAGTGGCCTCTTTCCTTGAGCTTCGCTGCCGCACTTTGGAATCAATGGAATTTTCCCTAAATAACTATTCATCCAGTAAGCAGCTGAATTCTAGCAGTAAATTGGCCAACAGCCGGTCCACATTTCTTGTAACAGACCACAGTGCACACAGTTGCGTTTTTTGTAATGATCCTGAGCATACAATCTATAAATGCTCAAGATTCGCAAACCTATCGCCTACTCTTCGTCTGAATGAAGTCAAGAAGGCTGAGCTATGCTTAAATTGCTTGAAAGGCGGCCATCAGTCGAGACAATGTGGCTCGCGTAGTTGTCGGGTCTGTGGAGTCAAGCATCATACGCTTCTCCACCTTGGCAACTCCAGCACATCGCAGGCAGTAACTCCGTTCCATCAGCAATCCTCATCATCAGGGATGCAGATCACTCCTACTCAGCCCTCAGCTCCGTCCACTACTCTCCTGGCTCAAGATCTGAACAGCGATGTTGCGCTCCTGGCTACCGCAGTGGTTCTGGCCAAGAATCGGTTTGGCGAACTTGTTCCTTGTCGTGCACTCTTAGATTCAGGCTCCCAGGTACATCTTGTTACAGCCAGGTTTGCCAATCTGCTACAACTTAAGAGATCAAGGTCATATGCGTCTGTACGTAGCTTAGGCGACTCCAATTTTGGCACCGATGGAAGCACCATTTGCCTCACCTTGCAGGCTCACGCATCGGAGTACGCGACTAGCATAACGGCCATGGTAGCAGCAAATATAACTGGCAGGCAGCCCAGTTCTAATATAAATACAAGCAATTGGAGTATACCGCAGAATATAGTCTTGGCAGATCCAGCTTTCGATAAGCCACAGCGAATAGATTTGCTTATCGGAGTCAGCCTTTTCTATGACTTGCTCTGTGTGGGTCAAGTCAAGTTGGCGCCTGGGCTTCCACTGCTGCAGAAGACTCGTCTTGGTTGGGTTGTATCGGGGGGCAAAGCTAGCGGCCACAATTCCACACTATTAGTTTCAAAGACGCCTTCGGATCCAGGTCCAGTCTCCGCTACTGATATCCAATTGGACAGTCTCGTCCGTCGTTTCTGGGAGACTGAGAGCTGCAGCGACCCTGTAGTAAACATTAGTAAGGAGGAATCAGATTGCGAAGCGCATTTTGTGAGGCATTACAAACGATTCCCCAGTGGCCAATATTCAGTACGCTTGCCTGTTAAGCTTAATTACGAGCTTCTTGGAGAGTCTTATCAGCAAGCGCTGCGGCGGTTTCTTAATTTGGAGAAGAAATTGAATCGCTTGCCTCATATAAAGTCTCAATATTCAGCGTTCTTGGATGAGTATTCTGAGCTGGGTCACATGTCACGCGTTCCTCGCAGCTCATTTCATCAATGCAGATATTTTCTTCCTCATCACTGCGTTTTGAAAGATGATAGCTCAACTACCAAACTTCGAATCGTCTTTGATGGATCAGCAGCTACATCAACTGGTTATTCGCTGAACGACATTCTAATGTCAGGTCCTGTCATTCAGCCGAAAATGATCGACATATTGCTGCGTTTCCGGTCCTATCCAGTTGCACTCACCGGTAATATTTGCAAAATGTATCGTTGCGTGAAGGTGCCTGAGCCAAACAGCTATCTGCAATGCATTCTATGGAGGAATTCACCAGATGATGAGTTAGAAGTGTTCAAGCTTGATACGGTCACATATGGCACAAAACCTGCATCATTCTTGTCTGTGCGTGCCATGCATCAGCTCGCCATAGATGAAAGGGATACCAGTCGGTTCCGAGGCATTACTTCGCGATTTCTATGTCGACGATTTGATCTCTGGAGGAAATTCAGTCGAAGAGGCAAGACGCGTCATGCAAGAAACAGCTGGAATATTGGCATGTGGCCGGTTCAAGTTGCGAAAGTGGTGTTCAAGCCATCCCGTGGTGCTGGACGGCGTAACAGAGTGCGACAAGGAATCACTCATTAGGTTCAATGATGGCAGCGACATTACTAAGACACTTGGCCTCGCATGGGATCCATCATCTGATCAACTTTTGTTCTCATATTTAGCTATGGATTTGACCACTAAGCCATCCAGGCGTTCTGTCCTCTCGTCTATTGCTCGGTTTTACGATCCCCTCGGACTGGTCGGCCCAATAATAACAAAGGCTAAAATTTTTTTGCAACAACTCTGGAGGCATAAACTTGATTGGGACGAGAGCCTTCCAGCAGCATTTCACACTGCATGGCTGGGCATCTGCAGTAGCTTTGGCAACGGTCTGAGGAGTGTCTTTCCCAGGTTGGCATTGGTACCAGGATAAAAGGTTGAGTTCCATGGATTCTGCGATGCCAGCATCGAGGCGTACGGAGCCTGCATCTATATTGTATCCAAAGGGCAACATAGCACCAGCAGGTTACTTTGTTCAAAGTATCGAGTTTCTCCCTTGAAAACGCTCACGATTCCCAAGTTGGAGCTATGTGGGGCAGAGTTGCTTGCACGTTTAATGGATGAAGTGGCTCGTTTAGGAATTTTCGAAGGTGAATTTCTCTGTTGGTCCGACTCTACTGTAGCGCTATCTTGGATTAATGACGAGCCCGGGCGATTTAACGTTTTTGTTTCAAATCGCATCGCCACGATACAGGATCTCACATCAACAATGGAATGGCACTACGTACCTACTGTGCTGAATCCCGCAGATATGTTATCTCGAGGTTCATTGCCCGCTGAGTTGAACACATCATTACTTTGGTTCAGCGGTCCTGATTTCATTTGTAAGCCCACCTCTCAATGGCCAGTCCTATCGCTTCCAGAAAGAACTTCACTTGATCGTCGAAGGACCGTTCTACTTGTGAAAGGCCCAGTCCGTGACGCCTCCATGGACTGCAAGTATGCTAATTCGTTTAGTCGATTGCAGCGTATTTTTGCATACGTATCAAAGTTTATCAAAAAAAGTCATGGTTCAGGAATAACTCTCGCAGAAATTCGGACTGGTACTCATATACTGTTGCGAATGATTCAACGAGCCCATCTCTCGGACGACATTGATGCACTTCGAACTAAGGGAATGGTTGCGCCATCCAGCGTTCTCGCCTCTCTTTCGTCATTTCTTGATGAAGTCGGACTGCTACGTGTAGATGGTCGCCTCAAAAACTCTACTCTTAACTTTGATAGTCGCCATCCAATTATATTGCCCAGAAGTCATCCAGTAACTCGAGCCATTGTCATGCATTACCATCAGCGAAACTTGCACGCTGGGCCCCGAGCGGTACTAGCTCTGGTATTTCTGAACGGTGGTCCTCCTTCATCCTTCAGCGAGCCTAACCTCACGAGGCTCAATTTTAATCGCCTGGATGCCTGGCAGCGCGTAAGCTATCTCCAGCAGGTATTCTGGACACGTTGGCAAGACGAATACCTCAACTTATTACAACAGCGGGCTAAATGGAGAACTTCTAAGTCTGGTTTGGCGTAAAGGATGAGAATCTTCCGCCGCTTAAGTGGCCACTGGCCAGAATAATTGAACTTATCCCTGGAGGTGACGGCGTTGCACGGGTGGCCGTGCTCAAAACTGAAGCTGGCGAGACAAGAAGAGCTACAAACAAGCTGTGCTTGCTGCCCCTTAAGGATTCTGTTTAAGACTAAGTCTTCAACGGGGGGAGGATGTTGGGCCCAGCAATCAGCGCTTTATAAGAACTAAGAGCGGCAGTTCGCCAAACCTTTTAGCATCTAAGAGAATTTTGTAAAGAGATTGCGCTTCTTTTTTTAACGTTCATTCGTTCTCCCACGCAACGGCTCAGTCTGATCGGCCGGCTCGCGTAGATCGAATGTGTGCATATTTACTTTCGCTTGTCAAAAAGAAACGTTTTCTTTAACATACATATTTACATACATATGCATACTCGCATCTATACGTAAAATCTCGATAGCTCAACACTCAACGTTATAATCCTCTTACTCGGAAGGGAAGATGGGATCGACGCGACTCGCAGACAAATTTCAGTTTTTGTGTGCTGCTGGTTTGTGCCTGCGTACACCTACATACATATATGTATATATGAGAGGCATAGAGAGTGAGTAAAGAAAGAATAGCACTTAGTAGTGCTTCATATGAAAATAAAACCATTTTGTTCAAGCGCTGGCAGTGAACTGATTATCAACTACTATATTTTCGCTGCCCGAGCAGCAATCTACAGAGCCGAGCAAATACGAAGACGACCTGAAATCAAAATCTGGTTCGTGAAAAAAGTTTGTTCTAGTTATCCAGTCTATGTGTTGTATGGTTAGAGAAGATACCTTGAACCCTGCAACTGATACTCTTCTGTTTTCTGCGGAGTTGCTGCCGTGGCTTGCGCTATATTTTGGATGATTATAATTCTTATGAAACTTTCGTATTACAATAGAAGCACTAAAATATGTATATTTTCCAAATTGCAAGTCTCTAGTATTTAAAATAATTTAATATATTTTATAATTTGATAAATGATTCTCAATAAATTATTTAATCGACAACACTGATATGGAAAATATTATTGACATTAGGAAACAAACTTGTATACCGCGTGCAACACACAGACCTAACAAAGTCTCTAGCTCTTATAGTTACTGTGATCGACGCGTTCATACATACGGACGGACAGACGGACAGCGCTATATCGACTCAGTTCGTCTCCCTGATCAAGAATATATGTATATATTTTATGGAGTCTGCCACG
Source organism: Drosophila koepferae (assembly GCA_030914345.1). NCBI lineage: Eukaryota > Metazoa > Arthropoda > Insecta > Diptera > Drosophilidae > Drosophila > Drosophila koepferae. The sequence continues at coordinate 567,594 of JAUESR010000157.1, read as the reverse complement.
CCTCCTTCCGTCTGTTTCATACTTTTAACAACACCAGATTTGCCATTTTCAATGGGTAATTTTAGTAAAAGAAAACTGAAAATGATTCGTTACGAATAAGAATTTTAAATTAAATAAAACATTTAACATAATACATGTATATTATTGTTATTAAAAGGAAAATATGACTACATAACGAATGCATAATTTTTGCATAAAAGGGCCATTTTACCTGTATATCTAGACATGTGAATAACATGTCCTATTTTTGCCTATAGGGTCAAATCTGTAGTACCAGTATATTAAAGAACAAATGATAACTAATCAACAGGTAATACAAAATAATTGACCTCTCCTGTAATTCGAACCCAAAATCGTTTACTTAATTCAAAGTTGAGGTAAGCACACGCCCAATATTCGAGACCCATGCACGAAACATGCAAATGCCCCAGACAGAGCATTCATTCAAATTCAAAGGCTCACATCAGCTACCCACAGCAATCGCTGGGAAAATAGAATTGCACACAGGCACATAAAAGCCTACACATACATATAGCAAGGAAGTGTAAATGTGTATGTGCATGTGTGTACGTAGTTCACATCAGCTACCCAAACGAACGAACATCAACTGCTGGGGTTCTAATAGTGCTACAGGCAGCAAGGCACATAAATGCCTACACATATAGCGAAGAAATGTGTGTGTGTATGGTCATCGGGAAATAATATTCGTTATGCACATCAACACTTTCATACCCTTTCCACAAATAATCATGAAAACGCTAACATTTTGCATGAGAATGGCAAAGCCGTTTAAGAATTCGGTATACTCTTCGCTCAGAAGGGAACCAATGGGATCGCGACGAGAAGAAATTTCAATTTTTGTGAGTTGCTTGCTGTTTGTGCCAGCATAGATATATTTTTGTGAGAAGAGAGCAGAGAGTAAAAAGCATAGGGCAGAAAGAGAAAGAGAGCAAAGGAAAGAGCGGCATATGTCAGGCCTTTTCTGAAAATCGACCATCACCGTCGAGCGCTCGAAGCGGAATGATTTTGCCATCAGAAATTTTTTTCTCCCGAACCTAAAAGTAAAAACCCGAGCAAATACGAAGTTCATGGGGTTCTAATGTCAAAAAATAAGTGTGCACATTAATTTGTTCCAGTTGTCCAGTCTATGTGTTGTATGGTTAATGTACGAATCTAACACAAAAAGAAAGGACTCTCTAGCTCTTATAACGGAAATCGACGCGTTCATACATACGAACGGACAGACGGACATGGCTATATCAACTTTTCTCGTCACCCACCCTAATCAATAATATATATACTTTATGGCACGCCGTCTTCTGCCTGTTATATACATTTAACAAAACCATTATACTCTGATTTCCCATTTTCAATGGGCTCAGGGTATAAAAAAGCTGCGTATAATTAAAACAACGCAGGAACATACATTTTCAATTGTCTTAAAATTTCGTCCAATTCTCAATTATTTGAATTAGTATATTTCTCGCTCGAGCGAATTAAATTTAAATATTCTTCTGGCGCAATCCATATCTGTAAAATATACAAGAGTATTGGTCATATTAATTAATTAAATATTTCTAAAACAAACCTTATATTTCATACTGAGTTTAAAGATATAATACTTAGTTTGTTTCTCAGTTTCCTCTTTACTATGTTCATTTGACAGAATATCCTTTCTATTGCACCATTTAACTGAATAGGGTTATTTTTGCCAGCATCTTTATATATCAGTACTTCAGGCCAAAACTTTACAGCATTGCCAAGAAACTATATGAATTTTTCCATATTGGGGATAATTGCATACATATTGCTATAGTTGAAATATTCGAATATGGAAAAGAGATCTTTTTGATTTTTAAAAGTATACTAATTGTCCGATACATCTTAATAAAATCCTTATGTAGGATAATAAGTAAAAATAAGCAAAGTAAAGTTGAAATAGGCTAGATTTGAAGATACATGCATTTTCATAATTTTTCAAGCATTTCCGTTTTCAAATATGCTAGATCTACATTAAATATGCTAAAATGGCAACACTGCTCAGTGGAGAAATGGGATCGCCGCGATTTCCAACTCGCGGAAAATTTTTGTTGTTTGGTTTGTGGCTGCGTCAGAGCCTTTACGGAACTGTTGAGCATTTCCCAAAGTCCTCAAATGATTCACGATTAAATTAGAAAAAGCTAGCAATCTCAAAAGATTTAGTAGAAAATTTAAAAAATCGATATGATCGATAGCATAAAATTTATTTCTTTTAAAACAATATCGAATGGCTCCCTATGGATATTTTTCCCGCTCTAAATTAAAATTTATCATCACTTACGATACGAACAAAAACTATCGAGGGTGGCGCAGATAGGTAAAAATTTGATACCTCAAGTAGGCCATCGATAGTTTACCAAGTATATGTAGACCAAAGTAGTCTTTATTGCATATTATCACTAACCACAGTGATATTAATGATTTTTATTTTAATTTTGTTGTGAAAATAAAATACCTATTCGATAAGTATTTTATTATAACGTAATTAAAGTCTTTATAGCATATATTATAGAACACATATATTGTTATTGTTTTAATGCTTTAAAATTCGTAGAGCAATATCAATACGTAATTTTTTCGATTCGAATTATAAGAACTTGTAGTACATCGATAAATTATAATGGACGGCAAAACTTTCGCTCTACCGATAAATCGTTTCACAACACTTACTAAAACAAATGCATAGGTCACCATTCATAGTAATCTAAAATAAAAAACAAACTACACAGGAAAATTTGCACTAAGCAAGTGTCAATAAATTCGGGTATCAGAAAACACGTACATAGTTTGGTAATTACAACAAAATTTAATTTCGCGAATAACTGCATCTGTAAATCCTTCTACTAAATTCACAATTGGGTGAGACAAACAAAACGTGGCCATAAAATTAATAAAAACGTGTTGAGAAAAATATGGTTGCAGCTGGCCATAGATAAACACTTACAGCCATGTCTTTTAACGTTTATCAAATACTTTTATTTAATTAAAATGATGAAAGCATGAATAATTTATTCATATTCTAACATCCTAGGCACAGCATACAAACAGGCAATTGTAAATTGGCTGCGCATTCTGACGTGCAATAATGAAGTTTACAACAAAAATTAAAAAATATATATATGTTTATCTATTGCTATTGCTTGCAGATTAGTAACTACAAACCGAAATATAATATCTTATTTGGTAGGGCTTGGAAAGTCGCAGCTTTGCAGCAATGGCACGCGGTCACCAAAAAATACAATCGCAAGCAAAGGCCGCAGAGAAACAAGCAAAAATGAAAAAGCAGCAGGGTCACAGTGCCAACGACCAAAAGAAAGCGGCGCAAAAAGCACTTGTTCATGTTTGTGTCCTGTGCAAAGTAAGAAACGACATCATTTAATCAGCTTTAATTTGCATAAAAATTTGAATTCTTCTACATAGTCGCAAATGCCAGATCCTAAGACTTACAAGCAACATTTTGAGAACAAGCACCCGAAAAATGATATGCCAGAGGAGCTGAAAGACCTGTAACGTGCGTTTGAATACTATCCATTAAACGGAGGACGAGTTGCCTACCAGTACGAAGAATTGCAACAATAATATTTGAAACAATCAATAATTTAAAGTTAAATGCAAACTTATATTTAGAAATCACACATTTGATTGGCTTATATAATAAATGCTTAAATTTCTGTCACAATAATCATTAAATACATTCGGGGATTTAGGGCAATTGGTTCTGTACACCTTCATATATATAAATAATGTGCATGCATCTTTAAGTACGCTGTTATAACTTCATATATAAATTTGAATCAAACCAAATAAATTCTTAATATGTCAAATCATATATTAAGGAAAATGTAACATATAAAGGTTCACACAACCGATAAATCTTGCATCTGCATTAAATCCAAATGTTCGCGATCAGGAAAATCTGCTAAAATGGTGATTCCAATATTATTCTCTGGTAACTGCGGCGTTTCTTCGTGATATCCAAACCAATAGATAATAATACCAGGTCCAAAGCTATGTATATAAGATAGAATAGATTTTTGAAATTTAAATTTCAAAGATGAAAGTTACCGATTGCAATAGCTCAATAATTGCTGCTGAATATTGCATTTATGGCTTTTGGGGTCTCCGAAATTAGCTTTGCTCTCTATCCAGTTAACTACGACACCTTTGTATAGGAACGGCAATATAACCTTGATGTCTGGTGTCTTGTCATATCCCATACGACGCAAATCCCGCTCATCATAGAAATAAATGCCAGCTTCATTAGCTAACTTTTTAAGTTTTAACTCATATTCTTCTCCAATCATTCTTCGCCTAAGATCTGTAATAGGTCCCTCCTGATTGTCGCTGTATAAACATTGCCGTACATTGGCGGCCAGACGTGCATCGTTAATCAAGTGGGGATATTTTAGACATTGGGAAACAACAGGTCTGTGCTTCAACTCATATTTCTCTTGCAAAAGAAGCCGACATATCGATATGGGATTAATTGATTCCGTACAGGCTATGCGCATTAGAAGATCATCATCATTATACAAGTGGCACTGATCTTCGTAACTAAACAAAAGTGTCAAATCATTCATTCAAAAAGTTATAAAGAGAAGGTATACATTTAAACTTACGTTTTCAATAGCTTTTTGATACGGTTCTCGTATCGCAAATGCTGGCCGCGCACCTTGGTAAATAGTTGTGATTGTAATATGCAAACCAGGGCTAATGGTTCAATGTCAGTGAAAGTACGATTTACTATGTTTAACTCGCAGTCGATGGGCAAACCCCCGCAGCAGAACTCATCAATATACTGACAAATTTCTGCAAATTCTACATTAGTCAATATTTTTTTTCTTTTTTTAATAGATTTGTTTTCTTCCGATTTGTTTCCACTCTGTGCCATACTGCAAAATCAGCTGTTCATTAGTGAACACAAAACTGTTGTTTATTAAACTGAACTAGTTAATTTATTCACTTATTCCACTAACCATACAACAACAACACATACATAAGTAGATTGAACCAGTGTTGCCAGCTTAACATATTTCAAGCTAGATCTAGCCACTAACCATACAATACATAGTGATAACGCCAAAACAGCTAAATCGACTCAAGAAAACCGCTTTTAAAAAAGGTAATCCCCGGCGAAAAATGATTGTATTATCCAATAATACTATATTGTCAATATTTTAGATAAATTAATTTTCTTTACTCTCCCTCTCTCTTTTTTCTCTCTCTATCTCACTCTGCGAGCACAAGCCAGCAGCCCACAAAAATTGAAAATTTTTCGCCAGTGGAGATTCGCGACGATCCCGTCTGCCATTCTTAGTAAGATTATGCCGAACTCTTAAACGGCATGCTCATGCAAAATTTTAGTGTTTTCGTAAAGATTTTTGGGAAGGGTATGAAAGCGCTGATGTGCATAAGCATTACTTTTTCGCGATGAGCCTGCACACACACATTTACTGTGTCTTGCAACATGTATGAGCATTTATGTGACTGTGTGCGAAACTTTTGCTGCCTGTAGCAATTGTAGGGACCAATAATTGCAGTTTGTTATTCTTGGGGACTTCGGCCTTAGAATTGTGGGAACGGTCTTAGATTTGTTCGGCCTTGTAGACTGTCAAATCTACTTCCACCATGCCTATGGCATGTAGACCCCATAAAGTATATATATTCTTGATCAGCATCGAAAAATAAGTTGATCTAGCCCTGTCCGTCTGTCCGTCCGTCCGTCCGTCCGTATGAATGTCGAGATTTCGAAAACTACAAAAGCTAGAGAGCTGAAATTTCACATGAACACTGGTATGTTAGCTACGCAGTACAAGTTTATTTTGTTTTTTTCGATAACTCATCCCATTTCCAAAAATTCGAATTTCCAAACCGAAATTTCGTTTCCATTTTTTAGGTTTTTTGGGAATAACTTCTACCATACAACCATACAACACATAGACTGGAAAACTGGAACAAATTAATGTGCACACTTATTTTTTGACATTAGAACCCCATGAACTTCGTATTTGCTCGGGTTTTTACTTTTAGGGTCGAGAGAAAAAAATTTCTGATGGCAAAATCATTCCGCTTCGAGCGCTCGACGGTGATGGTCGATTTTCAGAAAAGGCCTGACATATGCCGCTCTTTCCCTTGCTCTCTTTCTCTTTCTGCCCTATGCTTTTCACTCTCTGCTCTCTTCTCCTAAATATATATGTATGCTGGCGCAAACAGCAAGCAGCTCACAAAAATTTAAATTTCTTCTCGACGCGATCCCATTGGTTCCCTTCTGAGCGAAGGGTATACCGAATTCTTAAACGGCTTTGCCATGCTCATGCAAAATGTTAGCGTTTTCATGATTATTTGTGGAAAGGGTATGAAAGTGTTGACGTGCATAACGAATATTATTTCCCGATGACCATACACACACACATTTACACTTCCTCGCTATATGTGTAGGCATTTATGTGCTTGTGTGCGATACACTTGCTGCATGTAGCAATTATATAATTAATTATACAGGTAATACAAAATAATTGACCTCTCCTGCAATTCGAACCCAAAATCGCTGGTAAATGTTCAAACGTAACCTTTACAAACCGCCCGCATAGCTGCCCTGGGGTCAGCTTAAACAGGAGAATGCTAAACCACAAGTTAGCGCATAAATACCTCGGTGTGACGCTGGACAGACGCCTTACTTTTAAAAGGCATATTACTATGCTGCAGCAGTCCTTCAAATCTAAAATCGCTAAAATGTCTGGCTGCTCGCGGCACGTAATAAGCTGTCACTGGACAACAGGGTTAGAATATACAAGACCATCCTAGCTCCTAGCTTGTTCTACGCCATCAAGTGTATGGTATTGCCGCCAAATCGCACTTGAATAAACTGCGTATACTGCAAGCCAAACTTTGAGGAAGATTACAGGGGCTCCCTGGTACATGAGAACCAGGGATATAGAAAGAGATCTCAAGGTCACTAAAATTGGAGACAAAATCCAAGAAGTGGCCAAAAAGTACCAAGATAGGTTAAATTCCCATTCGAATAGCCTGGCCAGGCGTCTAGGTACAGCAGCCCTTAGACGTACATCCACTAGAAGAAGACTAAAACCCCATCACCCTCAAGACCTGCTGGATCGTGTCTTGACTTGAACATTTTCTCATAATACTCATATAATTTTCTCAAAATATATATATTTTTTCTCCTTATTTATCCTATGTTAGAATTAATATAGCTTTAAGTAGTTTATAATTTTTAATTAATTTCCGTTTAGATTAAGTTGCCTAAAAGGTAACGGTACGTTAAGCTGTAAATAAACATTTATTAAAAAAAAAAAAAAAATTTGCTACGGCTCTTTTGGCCGAAATAGGAAAAAAACGTATGCATGTAGATTTATATGCATATATATATTAATTGTTGAATTCAGTTATTTACTTAATACATTACTTTGATTTTATTTGCAATAAGAATATCGGCCCAAAGAGCCGTAGCAACAAAGTCAATTGCGTTTGCTCTGCTCTCATCTCGCTCTCGTTTTTCGGCTATCGCTCTGCCGAAGCGTAGTCGTTAATTTCGATTCGTGATATTGCTACCGCTACAGATTTCAGCACAACAAACTCCGAGAGCAGAGCAGAGCTCTCGCATTTTTTCGTTCGACTATGGCTCTGCTACTGCTCCCGTCATAAACGAGAGCGGTAGCCAGAGCAAAACGAAAAACTACGGAGTAGCTTAGCATTTTCAAACGCTGTCTACAACTACAAATAGCAGATCGCAAATTTTTTGCTCTTGCTATTGCTCTGTGCTCCGACGTTCTATGCTATGGAGCAGAGCAGAACAGCATTCGTTTTGTTTTTGTGCTCTCTGCTATGCTACGTAGCCTTTCGAAATCAGAGCAATAGCGAGAGCAGAGCAATATTTTGATTGAAATTGCTGCTATGTAGCAGCAAATTCAAACACTGAGTATCACTTTTTGGCAGGGTTCAGGGTATCTCGTAGTCGAGCCGTCTCGACTGAAAAAACTGTCCGTCCGCCCGTCCGTCTGTCCGTCCGTCTGTCCGTCTGTATGAACGTCGAGATTTCGGAAACTAAAAAAGCTAGAGAGCTGAAATTTTACATGAATACTCGTATGTTAGCTACGCAGTACGAGTTTGTATTGTTTTTTCGATAACTCAACACATCGAAACTTCGTTTACATATTATTGGTTTTTTGGGCGTAACTCCTTAATATATTTAAATAGATATTATGGTTACACGGATTTTGTAATTTTTAGATTTAGGATGCCACGCCCCCTTCGCCACCAATTTGAAAAAAACGCATAATACTAGAGACTTGCAATTTGGCATATAGATGCATTTTGATACTCTTAATCTACTCTGAAAATTTCATGACGATCGTTTATCTAGAAATGGAGTTATGAGCGTCCAAATTTCAGCCTAACCCACCCCCAAGTCGCGGCAGCAACTGCTCATAAGTGCGGAAAGAAGAAGAGTATCACTTCTTTTGCAGGGTTCAAAGATTGATCTTCTTAGAATCATAACATTAACTCACATGCAAAATTCGTTCTAGCTGTAATGGTGTAGAAGATACTTTTTCCCCGATTTGCCACGCCCCTAATGGGCGTAGATATATCCGCCATAGCTTTTTGAACTTGGGTTGTCACCCCGAGTATACATTCCAAATTGCAACTGTCTAGCTCATCATCTAGTATGATTACTTGCCTATGGGCGCAAGAGTTTTCCGATTTGCCACGCCCCTAGTGGGCGGATCGGGAAAATTTTTACACTTTATAATTCGAGAGCATATATGAGTATAGGTTTAAAATTGCAAGTCTCTAACTCTAATGGCGCCGAAAAACATTGCGTTCATACGGACAAACAAACAGAGGGACAGACGGACGGACGGACATTGAACAAACCCAATAGACTCTTTTTCCCTTTATGGGAACAGAGTCTAAAGAATGAAGTCTCTAGCTCTTAAATTTTCGGAAATCATTCACACATCCTCGTATAATGTCCAAATATCAAGTTCAAAGACACCTTTTGTGTTTCATAACATAAACTGAACTTAAGCTTTTATTCTTAACCATAACATACAGAGTATCTTCTTTTTTCACTTAAATTTTAACAAAACAGTTATTGTACTTGCACTATGCAATTTCAACAAAACAGCAAGTATTTGAAAATGAATGTCCAATATATAAAAATTACAAATAAAACAAAATAATTAATTTAATTCATCGTCTCACTTGGACGGAGCACTCTCAGTCTCAACTATATTCTCTCATTATCCATTTTTCCAATTTTACCATCTGGAATTCTTCTAATGTCATCGTCACAGTATTGTAAAGTCGTTTATTTGTTAACGGCTTTAACATATACCTGTCCCCTTCCAGGACTTCAGTAATTAACAAGTAAGAAAGCTCGACTACGAGATACCCTGAGCCCTGCAAAAAAGTGATACTCTTCTTCTTTACGCACTTATGAGCGCGCGCTCTGCTAACCGCGCAGTTGCTGCCGTGGCTTGGGGGTGGGTTGGACCGAACTTTGGACGCTCATAACTCCATTTCTAGATGGACTATCTTATGAAATTTTCAAAGTAGATTAAGAGTATCTAAATCTATCTATTGCAAGTCTCTAGTATTTGAAATGAGTTTTTTTTTTTTTAATTTGTAGCGAAGGGGGCGTGGCATTCTAAATCTGAAAGTTACATAATCTGCGTATCCATAATATCTGTCAAAGTATAAAAATTTGAAGTCTCTAGCTAAAACGATGTAGAAGTTATGCCCAAAAAACATAAACAATGTAAACGAATTTTCGATTCTTTGGAATTGATAATTTGGAAATGGGATAAGTTATCGAAAAAAACAAAATAAACTCGTACTGCGTAACCAACATACGAGTGTTCATGTGAAATTTCAGCTCTCTATCTTTTGTAGTTTCCGAAATCTCGACGTTCATACGGACGGAAGGACGGACAGACGGTCAGACGGACGGACAGACGGACAGGGCTAGATCAACTTATTTTTCAAACTCTTCATCTTATCACTGGCACGAGTCCGAACACTGTTCAAATCAATTTCGATTTCTGTGTCTACTGGTGGAATTAACCCTACCGGTCGAGCCTCTTTTCCTATCAACATTTCCAACGGGCTTGCTTCAGTTGCACGACTAACTGTGCAATTTAATGCAAGCTGAGCCTCGCCAAGTGCATCTTGCCAGGATCTTTTGCTCGATTCGACAGCAGTTAGCAAATGCCCGCAAATGCCCGCAAATGCCACTTCTGCGGAAAATTGGGCCACAAATTTGCTGACTGTCGATCAAAAAGAAACAACGGCAATCTTCTGGATTCAATTCAAATTATGGTCATTCATCGAATGCGAAGAGTAAGGTCTTTACATGCTGTGTGGAACTCTTGGACATATTGCACCGGCTTGTACTGGGCGACAGGCATCAACTCATACAATTAAAGCAGGTGAGAAACGAGTAAACTTGTGTCAATTTGCCGATCCAATTGGTAATCTGGTATCAACTGGTGAGTCATACCAGTAACCATACAACACATAGACTGGACAACTAGAACAAACTTTTTTCACGCACAAAAATATGAGCGAATTGCCGCACAACTTCGTATTTGTCCGTTTTGGGCAATTCGAGCTCGGGCACTCAAAATATGAAACGACAAAGTCATTGCGCTGCCAGCGGTCGACCGGGATGGTCATATTTTCATATGAGCATTTTCTATGCGCTGTTTTACTTTACTCTCCCTCTCTCTTTTTTCTCTCTCTCTCTCACTCTATGCAAGCACAAGCCAGTTGCCCACAAAAATTGAAATTTGTTCGCGAGTGGCGATTCGCGGCGATCCCGTCTGCCATTCTTAGTAAGAGTATGCCCAACTCTTAAACGGCTTTGCCATGCTCATGCAAAATTTTAGTGTTTTCGTAAAGATTTTTGGGAAGGGTATGAAAGCGCTGATGTGCATAAGCATTACTTTTTCGCGATGAGCATGCACACACACATTTACTGTGTCTTGCTACATGTATGAGCTTTTTTGTGACTGTGTGCGAAACTTTTGCTGCCTGTAGCAATTGCAGGGCCCAACACTTGTCTATTTTGTATGGTTTGAATTGTAGAGTGACTGTCAAATAAGCCTTTACGGCTTGCAGCAGTCATTTTGGCAATAATGAGTACATGGTGTATTCTGACATTAGTCAATACATATAAATTTCCAGATCCACTTAAATCGTTTATAACCCGTTCAAAAAATTTTGGGGCTATGTTACTAAATTAGTTATAGTAATTTTTATTTATTAAAAATGTATAAGAATAAATACATATGTATGCATATAAACATACATGATATATGCATGGGGGAAGTAGATTTGGCAGTCTACAAGGCCGAACAAATCTAAGACCGTTCCCACAATTCTAAGGCCGAGGTCCACATGAATAACAAACTGCAAGTGTTGGGCCCTGCAATTGCTACAGGCAATGTGTAGTGCTGTAGTCAAGACTGCACGACTACGAAATCCCCTGAGCCCTTCTTCGAGCGAATAATATTCCAAGAATTATTCGATTCGTTTCTACAGGCATAACATAGACGCTGATCTACGCTTGTAGCACTAACCATACAACACATAGACTGGACAACTGGTACAATTTAATGTGCACACTTATTTTTTGACATTAGAACCCCCTCAACTTCGTATTTGCTCGGGTTTTTACTTTTAGGGTCGGGAGAAAAAATTTTCTGATGGCAAAATCATTCCGCTTCGAGCGCTCGACGGTGATGGTCGATTTTCAAAAAAGGTCTGACATGTGCCGCTCTTTCCCTTGCTCTCTTTCTCTTTCTGCCCTATGCTTTTTACTCTCTGCTCTCTTCTCACAAAAATATATGTATGCTGGCACAAACAGCAAGCAGCTCACAAAAATTGAAATTTCTTCTCGACACGATCCCATTGGTTCCCTTCTGAGCGAAGGGTATACCGAATTCTTAAACGGCTTTGCCATGCTCATGCAAAATGTTAGCGTTTTCATGATTATTTGTGGAAAGGGTATGAAAGTGTTGACGTGCATAACGAATATTATTTTTCGATGACCATACACACACACATTTACACTTCCTCGCTATATGTGTAAGCATTAATGTGCTTGTGTGCAATATTCTTGCTGCCGCCTGTAGAGCACTATTAGAACCCCCAGCAGTTGATTTTCGTTCGGTTACACACACACATTTACACTTCCTCGCTATATGTATAGGCATTTATGTGCCTGTGTGCGATATTCTTACTGCCTGTAGTACTACTATTAGAACCCCCAGCAGTTGATTTTCGTTCGTTTGGGTAGCTGATGTGAACTTGCATACGCACACACATACACATACACATTTACACTTCCTTGCTATATGTGTAGGCTTTTATGTGCCTGTGTGCGATACACTTGCTGCATGTAGCAATTCTATTTTCCCAGCGATTGCTGTGGGTAGCTGATGTGAGCCTTTGAATTTGAATGAATGCTCTGCCTGGGGCATTTGCATGTTTCGTGCATGGGTCTCGAATATTGGGCGTGTGCCTACCTCAATTTTGAATTAAGTAAATGATTTTGGGTTCGAATTGCAGGAGAGGTCAATTATTTTGTATTACCTGTTGATTAGTTATCATTTGTTCTTTAATATGTAGTATTAGATTTGACCCTATAGGCAAAAATAGGACATGTTATTCACATGTCTAGATATACAGGTAAAATGGCCCTTTTATGCAAAAATTATGCATTCGTTATGTAGTCATATTTTCCTTTTAATAACAATAATATACATGTATTATGTTAAATGTTTTATTCAATTTAAAATTCTTATTCACGACGAATCATTTTCAGTTTTCTTTTACTAAAATTACCCAAAATCATTTACTTAATTTCAAAGTTGAGGTAGGCACACGCCCAATATTCGAGACCCATGCACGAAACATGCAAATGCCCCAGGCAGAGCATTCATTCAAATTCAAAGGCTCACATCAGCTACCCACAGCAATCGCTGGGAAAATAGAATTGCTACATGCAGCAAGTGTATCGCACACAGGCACATAAAAGCCTACACATATAGCAAGGAAGTGTAAATGTGTATGTGTATGTGTGTGCGTATGCAAGTTCACATCAGCTACCCAAACGAACGAAAATCAACTGCTGGGGGTTCTAATAGTAGTACTACAGGCAGTAAGAATATCGCACACAGGCACATAAATGCCTATACATATAGCGAGGAAGTGTAAATGTGTGTGTGTAACCGAACGAAAATCAACTGCTGGGGGTTCTAATAGTGCTCTACAGGCGGCAGCAAGAATATTGCACACAAGCACATTAATGCTTACACATATAGCGAGGAAGTGTAAATGTGTGTGTGTATGGTCATCGAAAAATAATATTCGTTATGCACGTCAACACTTTCATACCCTTTCCACAAATAATCATGAAAACGCTAACATTTTGCATGAGCATGGCAAAGCCGTTTAAGAATTCGGTATACCCTTCGCTCAGAAGGGAACCAATGGGATCGTGTCGAGAAGAAATTTCAATTTTTGTGAGCTGCTTGCTGTTTGTGCCAGCATACATATATTTTTGTGAGAAGAGAGCAGAGAGTAAAAAGCATAGGGCAGAAAGAGAAAGAGAGCAAGGGAAAGAGCGGCACATGTCAGACCTTTTTTGAAAATCGACCATCACCGTCGAGCGCTCGAAGCGGAATGATTTTGCCATCAGAAAATTTTTTCTCCCGACCCTAAAAGTAAAAACCCGAGCAAATACGAAGTTGAGGGGGTTCTAATGTCAAAAAATAAGTGTGCACATTAAATTGTACCAGTTGTCCAGTCTATGTGTTGTATGGTTAGTGCTTGTAGGCATGTACATATGTGTGTATGCATGTGTGTAAGCATTGCAAGCGTCTTGCTGTCTCGCTGCTTTGCTGCTGCGTCGCAATGGGTTTTGATGAGAAAACTTTGATGATTAATAATTCTGTTTCTAGATGGACAATCGTATTGATATCTTCAGATTATGATTATGATATACATATCTATATGCTAAACCAAACTGCATGTCTCTAGTATTTGAAATACATTTTTTTTACACATTTGGGGGTTTTTGAATTTTGTGTGCCTTTTTTACGATTAAGATATCGGAGCTTGTATTTAACCACTAACCATACAACACATAGACTGGACAAGTGGAACAAATTAATGTGCACACTTATTTTTTGACATTAGAACCCCATCAACTTCGTATTTGCTCGGGTTGGGAGAAAAAATTGCTGATGGTAAAATCATTCCGCTTCGAGCGCTCGACGGTGATGGTCGATTTTCAGAAAAGGCCTGACATGTGCCGCTCTTTCCCTTGCTCTCTATCTCTTTCTGCCCTATGCTTTTTACTCTGCTCTCTTTTCACAAAAATATATGTATGCTGGCGCAAACAGCAAGCAGCTCACAAAAATTGAAATTTCTTCTCGACGCGATCCCATTGGTTCCCTTCTGAGCGAAGGGTATACCGAATTCTTAAACGGCTTTGCCATGCTCATGCAAAATGTTAGCGTTTTCATGATTATTTGTGGAAAGGGTATGAAAGTGTTGACGTGCATAACGAATATTATTTCCCGATGACCATACACACACACATTTACACTTCCTCGCTATATGTGTAGGCATTTATGTGCCTGTGTGCAATATTCTTGCTGCATGTAGCAATTCTAATTTCCCAGCGATTGCGGTGGATATCTGATGTGAGCCTACACACCCACATATGTACATAAGTGTACGTCTGTGATGTGATAATCAGAATCGCCGAGTATCACTTGTATTTGCATTTGAATGAATGCTCTGCCTGGGGCATTTGCATTTCTCGAGCGTGATGTGTACGCAGGCACAAGTCAGAAGCGCACAAAGATTTAAATTTGTTCGCGAGTTGCGATTCGCGACGATCCCATCTTATTGAGTAAGAATATGCTAAGCATCAGCAAAACTTCAGTGTTTTCGCGATTATTTTTTGGAAGGTTATGAAATCGCTGATGTGCGTAAGCATTACTTTTTCGCGATGAGCATGCACAACAGTGTTACCATTTTAGCATATTTTAAGCTTATTTCAAAATGCAATAGCTTAGAAAGTGGTTAAAATGCTTATAGCTTCAAATCTAGCTTATTTCAAATTTCATAAAGCTTATTTTGGCTTTAAACTAATTTCTATAAAACGTTTTTTTTTAGAGATTGTAAAGTATTTTTATGATCAATTTAAGGGACAAATCAAACCAAAATAGTATTTTCCTGTGAATTTTGGTAGCTTATGCAATTTTCTGCATAAATTTATGGTGATATTATTTGGGTTACTACCAGTGTTGCCATCTTTTCGCCAAAAAAACAGGACAGTTGACACCAGAAAAAGGACAAAAAAGGGCCAAAATATTTTTGAAAAGGTAAAAAAAAAAAACGGATAACATTTTTTCTATTTCTAAAGTATAATTTTATTTTAATTTTCGTTTATGAGGTATAGCACCTCATCAAAATTGGTATTTCCGTTGCTATATGTATTTTATGTGCCAATTTGGCGTACACAATTTTCCGGTAGCTTGTAGTTTTGGCAACATTTGCCGTTTCGTTGTAGTCCAAACCTAATCCAAAGATAATATATTTAATTGTATGTAATTGTTAACTAGTAAAACCAACCTAATTGCCAAAATAGAATTTAATGTATCAATATTCAGCTATTCCTTAATTTGGTTTTAACCAAATTGACTTGGCTGAATACCCTTTCCACCTCAGCATTTGACGACACGGCACGGCAATGACAGCAAAGTGATAACAAATGCACCCAGGTCCGAAAAGTTTTTGTTTCCTGCTGAGTCTGTGTGGTTCTGAACTTCAGTCCAGAAAGATACGATACTTTCTTTATCTACAAGTTTTATATTTAAACTGCACTTGCAGTATTTGAAAAATGCCTCATCAATATTATTGGGAACGCGGCGGATCCACTTTTTTTTTTTTAGACCGCGACTCCCTAAATTTCAGTTTGTAAATTTCCTTTGAAAATTTTGTTAAACTTTTGAAAACTTAAATGATCGATCGATAAATATATTTTCGATTACAGGACCACAGCGTTTGAAACAGGGATACATCGTAAAATATCTTGCAATAAAGCAATATTAAAGCGATGATATTGATTTACTTGACAAATTTTATAAACAACCTTTAACAATTAAAAAAGGATGAAAAAAGGCCAATATTATATAAAAAAAAGGCATTTTTTCCGGACAGGGGCTGTTTCTAAATTTTTGCGGCAGTTGTAATTTCAAAAAGGACAGATCTGTCCGGAAAAAGGCCAAGTTGGCAACACTGGTTACTACAGAAATATTAAACCTTGTACACAAGGTTTACATATTTTTATGACAAAAGTTATTTATAAAAAGAATTTTCGCGAATCGTGGACTAATTTAAAAAATGGAGGTTCTTGCCGTAGAAAACATATTACGTGCAAATAAAAAACCGACCATATAATTCCTTTGTTGGAATTTCTTAATTATACAAATGTTGAAGAAATTGTTGCTCAATTCGGAAAAATCCATTTAATAAATTGGGAAAAGAAGGAAATGACTTCTCAGTTTTGTTTTTGTTTTATAAGGATGCCGGCGGAAGTAAAACCTTTCAGCAGTTGTCATTATTTGATATACACATACTATCGCTTCCTTGGTCGAATGCTGTTGTTGAACGCGTATATTCAGCCAAGTAAACATCGTCAAAACTAAATTGCGAAACCAATTAAATATTAAAGGTTTGAACGCAATATTATGAATAGGTTTGGTTTTTTATATGATTAGTTATTTACTGTATACTTAGTATACTCTTTTTAATTTTGCAGATTTGGATTACGCCGTCATGGCAACTGTTGTTTTAATTAATTACCAAAGTACTTATATTTAATTAAAAAATCTGACAAATATGAGGAAACAAATAATGAAATTAATAAAATAATAATTAAAATAATTTATATTTATTAATTAATATACTTTTTAAAATATCAACAACATTAAAAATTTCTTTTAAAATTTATATATAAGTGTTTTTATAGTTAGCTTATTTTTAAGATTTTTATTTAAAATTTTTAGCTTATTTTAGCTTAGATTTTCTTTCTATATAGCTTATGGTGACTCTGCAAATCTGGCAACACTCATGCACACACACATTTACAGTGTCTTGCTTCATGTATGAGCATGTTTTATAGTTAGTGGTAAAATTTGAACTTAAAATTAAAAAGCTGTAATTTTTAACAATCAGACAGCGATAGTTATATCGAAATGTAATCGATACTTTTCTCACGGCCTCGCGGCGTGGTTAATTGATATAATCATTAAAAATAATTGAGTTGCTTACTAATTTTGATTTATATATACATACATATATAATTTCAGTTTATATATATGTACATATATAAGAGTGCGATTGCTTTTAATGTTTTAAATATGGGCACTTTTATCGAAAACTGAAAGTACGGTCATGGCTAAAAATCAGCTGGTAACACTTTAACAAAACAATAACCAAGACAACAATCAAGATAAAGAGACACGTCAGAATATATTCAGCTTTGTTATTTATACAGTGTTTCTCCGTTATCCAGAAGTAATACGTTTTACCATGAAATGTATCTTTGCGAATGTTGTACTGGCGGTTTATCTAGCTATTTCTTTAGTTGTGGCATTGCCTGTAACCCAAAATAAAAAGGTGGAAAATGACAAGGAGCCAAGCAGCACATCTGCCACAGCTGACGTTGAGGCTGCATTGGAGTATGAACGCTATTTGCGAGAAGTCGTGGAGGCCCTAGAAGCTGATCCAGAGTTTAGGAAGAAACTGGACAAAGCACCTGAGGCCGATATTCGTGTAAGTTGGGGCATATATATAAGTTGCATCTTACCCGAAAATAATCTTGTGCACTATTCAGAGTGGGAAAATTGCACAAGAGTTGGATTATGTTAATCATCATGTACGAACAAAACTAGATGAGATAAAACGTCGTGAGTTGGAGCGTTTGCGTGAACTGGCCACTAAAGAGTTCGAGCTAAGTAATGACATTGATCGCGACCACTTGAAAATACCACAACATTTGGATCACGGTAATGAGCATACTTTCGAAATCGAAGATTTGCGTAAGCTCATCAAAAAAACCTCTGACGATTTGGCTGAGGCCGATCGTAAACGACGAGGTGAGTTTAAGGAGTACGAAATGCAAAAGGAGTTCGAACGGGAAGCACAAAAGAAAGTAATGGATGAGGAGTCTAGGAAAAAGTTCGACGCAGAGATAAAAAAAAGGGATGAAAAACACAAGCAGCACGAGAAAGTCCACCATCCAGGTAACAAAGCGCAATTAGAAGAAGTCTGGGAGAAACAGGATCATATGGACAAGGACGATTTCAATCCGAAAACCTTCTTTTCCATTCACGACATTGACAGTAATGGATTTTGGGATGAAGCTGAAGTAAAGGCACTTTTCGTAAAGGAACTGGATAAAGTATACCAAAGCAATTTACCAGAAGATGACATGCGCGAACGCGCCGAAGAAATGGAACGCATGCGCGAACATTACTTTCAGGTAATTATATTACTTTAGAGAAATAGAAATAGAGAAAATGTTTAACGTATTTCCGATACAAAAAAAATTAGGAAACTGACACTAATCATGACGGACTTATCAGTATAGAAGAATTCATGCAACAGACCGCAAAGGAAGAGTTTCAAAAAGACCCTGAGTGGAAGACTATTGATCAACAGCCGCAGTTTTCTCATGAGGAGTATTTGGAGTTTGAGCGACGACGCCAGGAAGAAGTACAGCACATGATCGCTCAAGGCCAACTACCCCCACATCCCAATATGCCGCAAGGCTACTATGCAGTGCCACCGCCAGCAGCATATCAGGTGCCTGTGCAAGATGCTCAATTGCACTACCAGCAACCAAACCAATTACTTGCGCAGCAGCAGCAACAATATCATCATCAACAGCAACAATACGCCCAACAGCAACAGTCTGCCCAATCGCAGCCACTTCCAGCTTATCAAAATCCGCAGCCGCAGCCACTCATCTATCAGCAACCTAGCCCACAGCAGCAACAGCCCACTTACCAGCACGTGCAACATGATGTTCATCGGGAGCAAGTGCCTCCTCAATACCAACAACAGACCTTGCTGCAACAGAACAATAATGACGCACCTTCACAGCCAAAAGACAAGCTGCAGCATGAGCAGACCACGAAACAAAATGAAAAACATTAAACTAATCATTCCAATATCGCATACACTGCATTAGATTGAAAAAAAAGAGTATATATTTCATTCAACAAATTTACTGTTGATTACAGCACTGTCTCTCCATAACAGTTTTTTTATATTCTCTTAATTTTACTTGTAAATAATTTAACTAATATAAATTGATGATCATGCGAATAAACAAAATTAAACTAAACAAATAATATTGATAACAAATAAGAAGGCTCTAGTCGGCTCGACTACGAGATCCCCTGAACCCTGAAAAAAAGTGATACTCTTCTTCTTTACGCACTTATGAGCGCGCGCTCTGCTAACCGCGCAGTTGCTGTCGTGGCTTGGAGGCGGGTTGGGCTGAATTCATTGAATGAATGAATTTTCAAAGTAGATTAAGAGTATCTAAATCTATCTATATGCCAAATTGCAAGTCTAGTATTTGAAATGCGTTTTTTTTTTAAATTGGGGGCGAAGGGGGCGTGGCATCCAAAATCTGTAAATTACATATTCTGCGTATCCAAAATAGTATCTATCTAAATAAACAAATTTGAAGTCTCTAGCTGAAACAGTGTAGAAGAACCTAAAAAATGGAAACGAATTTTTTATAGATAATTTGGAAATGGGATGAGTTATCGAAAAAAACAAAATAAACTCGTAGTGCGTAACTAACATACGCATGTTCATGTGAAATTTCAGCTCTCTAGCTTTTGTAGTTTCCGAAATCTCGTCACCCTGATCAAGAATATATATTCTTTATGGGGTCCGCCACGCCCCCTTCTGCCTGTTACATACTTTTAACAAAACCATTATACCCTGATTTCCCATTTTCAATGGGTTCAGGGTATAAAAACTAGCAATTGTTAAATTAATAAAGTAGCTTTTATAATTTCGGAGGTGAACGTGTTAACATATTCGGACACATGGACATGGCTAAATGAACTCATCTCTTATACATGATCAAGATTATAACGTTAAAAGTATATATGTACACGTATATTTCGTCATAGTAAACACTTCAGATCATCACGAAATAGTATGATTGCAAAAATATTTTTCTGATCATTCATTCTAGTGTGGCTTCGTTGTTCCTATGAGATCCCCAGTCCCTGCATAGAAGTGCTATTCGCGTTCCGCTAACTGCGTAGTTGCTGCTGTGGCTTGGGGGTGGGTTGGATTATACCTCCATTTCTATAATAGATGGACGATCTTCATGAAACTTTTTGAAATGTTTTTAAACTCTGTTCCCAAAAAGGGAAAAAACGTCTATTGGTTTTGTGCAATGTCCGCCTTGCTGTCCGTCCGTATAAAGGCAACATTTTTCGGCTAGAGACATTTGGAACATATACTCATGTATGGTCCCGAATTATAAACTGTAAACATTTTCCCGATCCGCCTACTAGGGGCGTGGCAAATCGAAAAAATTCTTATGTCCGTATGCCATACTAGTTGATGAGCTGGCAGCGTGGAAAATCGGAAACACAGTTTATAGTTCTTAAATGCACAATTCATATGTGTGTGTGTTTATAAATAGCGTATGATCAATTGCTAAGCTGGCAGCAACCATTTTATAATAAATATTCAAATGTAAATCAAATTAAAAACTTAAAATCGAGCCAACGCACCTAAGTGCAGCTTGGATAACACTTAGCACCAGCGCCACTGCCCTGGACAGATTTCTAATTGTATTAAATAAATAAAATGCACCTACGGGAACAGAGTATCACTTATTTGGTTGCACCTAACAGCAAAGTTCTTACTTGTTTTTTTTTTTTTTTTTTTTTTTTTAGTTAATATGCCTATAATAAGATTTTATTTATAACAATTTATTTTAAGTCTAGACGCTAACAATGGTTCGTAGACATATTAATATAAATTATATATATATATATATATAATTTAAAAGAAAATTTTTTTTTTCGATTTCTTATTCGATTTTCATATATATATATATATATATATATATATATATATATATATATATATATATATATATATATATGTATGTATGTATGTATGTAGCTTTTACAAAAATATACGTAATACTTTTTTCATTACTATAATTCGTATGGAGATGACTCCGTTTCTTGTTTAAGGCATAGTGTGTTTTTAAGTTTGGTGCTTATTTTTTGTAAGATTTACTGTTGCTGTGTTTTCAACTAAGTTAAAAATATTTTATATCAATCCTATAAATGAAGAAGCAGTACAAAAATTTGTATATGGACAGAGTCTGGGAACCGACAAACAGCACCAAAATTATATCTGATAACATAATTAACTTTATATAAATAGAATTCTATAGTGTTTTTCTTTTTGTTCGAACAAGTTTTTCGGAATCTCGGATTTTTTTTTTTTTTTAATTTGTTTTTTGGGTCAACGCCTTAACACGTTAGAGGGTCGAGGTAATCCACTGCGTTTCAGTTGTGTAGGTGGCCGGAGACCTGACGGCTTCGGAATGCCCGTTGCACCGGATGTCACTTGTCCCAATGTCAGTGTTTCAAACGCATCAGTTTGTTTTGCATCCTTTTCAAATAAACTGCCGCGCGAAGATGTGGAAGAGAGGCTCTGTAAAGTATTATATATAATAACATTATATATTTATTAAAGTTTTAAAATGTAATTCACCTCAGGTGTTTCAGAATCTCCCACTCCTTTCATACTTAAACTATAGTAGCCGGAAGAGGGGCGGGCCAGGCCATTTC
Organism: Drosophila koepferae; assembly: GCA_030914345.1. Classification (NCBI taxonomy): domain Eukaryota; kingdom Metazoa; phylum Arthropoda; class Insecta; order Diptera; family Drosophilidae; genus Drosophila; species Drosophila koepferae. Next base: position 545,608 of record JAUESR010000157.1, on the reverse strand, counting down.
CTCCAACCCGCTTACTTAGACCTCCAGTAGTGGTCGGTACACGTAAGCTGCCGACTAACTTGGGTATTTTAAATACGGAAGTTTCATCCTATGGAATACATTTTATATTTTACTTGTCTTGCCTAGAGAAATATCAGTAATTATCTTCTTTTTTTTTTACACACCTCGTTTTTTTCCGTTGTTTGACAGACATTTGATATACCCGATTTGCTGGGTATTCTCAAGGCACCACCTAAACTCTGACGTGGTGGCAACACCTCTACAGTTCCAGAAGCAACAAGGTTTGAGGACAAGTTATGAAACGACTTTGATTTCATGCCCATCGGACTTTTTATCCCTCCATCAACAACTTTTGAAGCTGTTTCTCTAGTTGTTGCTCTTAAGGTTGCAGATGGTACAGTATTCAGACCATTACCAGCAGATGTTGCTTTATTCACAGTACTGAGCTTTTGCAAGCCACTAATGTAGCGTGGCCGAGATAGCGATCGCGCATTTTGTGCACATTCGGTAGCCGTGAATGAATGCGTTTGGTGTTCTTTTTGAAGTAGCAAGTTCTTCTCTTTTGGCTTTTTATAAGTCAAATAATTTTTGCCACCAATGATATTGTTATCTGAATCGTTTATGTTTCCAAGACATTTCTTTTCGAGCCGCGACAGCCGTTTTTGTGGCGATTGTTGATGATCCTCTATTTTAGCTGGATTCAATGAATGAGACTGGAGATTTTCATCATCGATATTTGGTACAACAATATATGACGGCTTCTCGTCAGTAGCGCGCATTTCGTTAGTTATTTTGATGGTCTTAAAACGCTCGCGATCTCGTGTACGGCGCTCAGCCATCTTATAATTAAGTGATTTAGAGTCTATGGTCATCTGGACGATTTCCGGTTCCATGTCCGCCACGTGCTTCTCAGTCTCAAGTTCCGCAATATTGGTTGGCTCTTCCTCCCGTCGATGAACTATAAAAGAGGTCGAATTGCAACTGCTGGTACTGGCATCGCTGTCGTGCATTCCATTCAACTTAACATCATCATAGAGGCGACTGCGTCGGCTAAGTAAACGTTCACTGCTGTTTGATGATTGGCTATGACTAAGATTTTGACTTTTAATTAAATGTGACTTTGACGATGAGGGCGAAACAGTCACCGAATCTACTATCGGTAGCTGCTGCTCAGATTGGGGGGAATGTTCCTCATCTTTCTGAAAGCGACGCTTAATACTGTCCAAAGATTTTTTAATTTTTTGCTGCTCTGCATTGGGAGTATTTACTTTTCCAAGCTCTGCAAGCATATGTTCAAACTGCTCTTCATCACCTTGCTGAGCAAGCAGCTCTACTTCTGCCTCGGCTAAATCCAAGACGCACTGCATCTGGAAATATTCATCAGACTTGTCATAGGTTGCATCCATGTCTGGTTGTTCGATTTTTTCCAGCAAGTACATTGTATCATGCACAAACTTTTGGCCATCAAAACTATCAGGCGCAGCTCTAAGTTGAAGATCCTTTAGTATTGCCGTTGGTGGTTCATAAGTATGGTTTAACTGTTGCCGACTGCTGTAGCTTTTATGGGGCGTTGTACTGCTTACAATGGGGGATATATTAACTATTTCGTTTCGGGTTCTCAGTGACGGCGTATAGTTAGAAGCCTTAGTGTTGCTACTATTGTTATTATTTTTGTTATTGTTGTTGTTGTTATAGTTGTACTGAGCGCGGTTGTTTATAGTCGTCAGTGGCGTAGATTGCATCTGAATTAAAGACAATTTTGTCTCAATATTCTCAGGTGTATCACAACGAGCTGCTTCGGGCGTAAGGCATCCTTCTGTAAAAGTACTGTTCACTTGTCGCCCCGCAAGCAGCTGTGTTTCGTTTAGTACTTCAATAGGCCGTTTGAACGTGATATTAACCTCCCCTTCATTTTGCGGTTCTGTAGTTGTACGTGAAGGCAAACTATCTATCAGATTGAATGTAGTATCACCAATCAACTCTTCACTCAACACCATCGTTGCACACAACTGAGCTTGAGCCTGATCATCGAAATTGGTGTGTGATTGTTGCTTTAATTGCATTTCATTAGGTGTGGACACACTGTCAGTGCTATTATCCATGGTGCTGCAACCTGATGCGGGTTTGCTTAGTGGCATTAGTGAAATATCATCTATTTGGCCAATATGCAAATCCTTAATTAGTGTGCCATCACCGGATATGCTGAGTGATTCGAGAACTCTGCGATCCCTAATCATGTCGTTCATAGTATAGCCCACGTCATTGATTAGCGCTGTCATTGTTGACATGTTGTGATCTCTCGTTGCATTCGTATTACCTTGTTCCAAACAATGGATGGATTGTAAAAAGTTGAGATTTGTAAAGTCAGCAGAGCTGATAAGCGAACTATTCATGCATCCGTTGTTTATTGATGTACATATAGACGATGGGGGCGACGTGTCCTGCAGAAAAGATTTATGCATATTTGTCACAAGTCCTCCAATTTCCAGACTTAGCATAGGCGACAATGAATTTGTTGTTGATGTAACATTCTTCGTTTGTGTCTGTATAAAGAATTTTTGTGAATTGGCCAAAAAGTCATAATGAAATATGTTTAATTTTTAAAGTATAATTTTTTTAAATAAATTAATAATTTAATACAAAATTATGCTGAAATTCGATTTAAAGACTTTTGCCAAAGGGAAAAAGAGTCTATTGGTTTTGTGCAATGTCCGTTTTGCTGTCCGTCCGTCTGTCCGTATGAACGCAATATTTTTCGGAGTTATTAGAGCTAGAGACTTGAAATTTTAAACATATACTCATATATGCTCCCGAATTATAAAGTGTTAAAATTTTCCCGATTCGCCCACTAGGGGCGTGGCAAATCGGAAAACTCTTCCGCCCATAGTCAAGTTATCATACTAGATGATGAGCTAGAGAGTTGCAATTTGGAATGTATACTCGGGGTGACAACCCAATCTCACAAAGCTTTGGCGGCTATGGCTGAAATTTTGCATGTGAGTTTATGTTATGATTCTAAGAAGATCGATCAAAAAGTTATATGTCTACGCCCATTGGGGGCGTGGTAAATCGGACCTGAATATATAGTGATTTTTCAAATTGTGCTACATTTTGAACACTATTGACACTAGAGACTTGAAATTTTGCATGTATACTCGGTTTGACAACCCAAGATCAATAAGCTATGGTAGATATATCTACGACAACAGGGAGCGTGGCAAACCGCAAAAGTTTATTTCTCCCACAGTTTAAGAGTTAGAAGCTTGAAAATTGGATGGTTCATTCCATGTCCTGGAGGACATTCCTCTATCGATGACACAAAAATTATTTTTCAGCCTCTTTGGGGGCGTGGCATATCAAAAATACCCTGTAATTTTGGCATTTTTGGAGTGTAAGCAACCAAATTTTGCAGTTGTGTTAGCCTCGGCTCTTTCTAAGAACTAGCCAAAAATTATGCGTCTACGCACACTGGGGGCGTGGCAAATCGGCAATGAAGTTTGTTGTGGCAAACTGCATAATTCATGCATACAAACAGCTTAGCAGTAATTGTTAAGATGGCAGAAAGCATGTTATCATAAATATACAAATATTAATAAATTAAAAAGTAAAATTTATAAGCTTTCCATTATTAAACAAAAAGTACTGCAACATTTTTACTTGTTTAAACATAACTTCTACACCGTTTGAGCTAGAGACTTCTAATTAGTATATTTAGATAAATATGATGGATACGCAAATTTTGGATACCAAACCCCCTTTTCTCACAATTTGAAAAAAAAAAAAGCATTTCAAATACTAGAGACTTGCTTTGGCAAATAGACACATTTCAGTTCTATTAATATATTCTGAAAGTTTCATAAGGATCGTCCTTCTGGAAATGGTTTTATATGCGTCCAAAATGCAGCCCAATCGACTTCAAGCCACGGCAGCAACTACCCAGTTAATAGAGCGCGTGCCTATACATGCTTAAAGAAAAAGAGTATCACTTTTTTTGCAGGGTTCAGGGTATTTCATAGTCGAGCAGTCTCGACTATAACCCATAGGGAATTGTAAATCAGGGTACAATGGATTTGTTAAATGTGTGTAACAGGCAGAAGGAGCCGGGACCGACCTACATATATAGTGGAATCCGTTTATAAGGACTCCGCTTACTGTGCCCGTCCGCTTATTGCAATGAAAATTCGATATATAGTGTTCGTTGCGGGCGTCCAAAGCTTGATTTTACGGATTCCTCGAGTATGAACATGGCACATAAATAAATATATTAAAAAATAGGCAATAGTCGATAATAATGTAATAAATAAATAAATAACCTGCGCATTATCTGAAGCCAAGTAATAAACATGTCATCCCTTAGCTGCAGCGACAATCGCAGCGAGTAATAACAAGTAAGAAGGCTCTAGTCGAGACGGCTCGATTACGAGATACCCTGAACCCTGCAAAAAAGTGATACTCTTCTTCTTTACGTACTTATGAGCGCGCGCTCTGCTAGCCGCGCAGTTGCTGTCGTGGCTTGGGGGCGGGTTGGGCTGAACTTTGGACGCTTATAACTCCATTTCTAGATGGACTATCTTTATGAAATTTTCAAAGTAGAATAAGAGCATCCTAGTCTATCAATGTGCAAATTGCCAGTCTCTACTATTTGAAATGAGTGTTTTTCAAATTAGGGGCGAAGGGGGCGTGGCATCCAAATTCTGTAAATTACTTAATCTGTGTATCCATAATATCTATCTAAATAAACAAATTTTTCTAGCTGAAACAATGTAGAAGTTATGACCAAAGAACCTAAAAAATGTAAACGACTTTTCGATTTTTTATCGATAATTTGGAAATGGGATAAGTTATCGAAAAAAACAAAATAAACTCGTACTGCGTAACTAACATACGAGTGTTCATGTGAACACTCTCTAGCTTTTGTAGTTTCCAAAATCTCGACGTTCATACGGACGGACGGACGGACAGACGGACAGGGCTAGATCAACTTTTCTCGTCACCCTGATCAAGAATATATATACTTAATGGGGTCTGCCATGGCTTCCTTCTGCCTGTTACATACTTTTAACAAAACCATATAACCTGATTTCCCATTTTCAATGGGTTCAGGGTATAAAATGTAACGTGAGACGTGAGAACGGCTTAGCGATCGAAAAGGGACACTTGACAAACATCTGTGCACTTGTGTGCATGGAAGTATTTTAAAGGTATATAAGCACTAGGATTTTAGGAAATAAACAGTTCAATTTTTGAAATCGGTAAATGTGGAGATGTTTTTACTTTAACTCTCTAACACCGATTGTTGCCACTATGGAATTCTCACCGATTGTTATTATACATGACAGCTATATGATATAGTGGCCCGAACTGCACAATATTTTCGTTACATATTTTAAATATTAAAAAAAAATTTTTGATTGCTGTATCTCCACTCAAAGTATTTTGGCGTCTTCATACAAGCGGATCCACTGTGTATTATATGTAAATTTTTTCCAAGCTTAAGCCCAAGGAGACTGCATTAATTGTTTTCTTTACAAAAAAGGTGACCGGTCTGTTCGCACAGATGAGGACTGTTTCTGGCCCTGTACAGATAGGATGCAAATTGGACGACCTGCCGCCGGGTTTTTGCTTTTAAACGCCGCAAATCCTTCACTAATTGACTCGCGAGAATCAGGAAGTTTCATCAATTTGTCAATGATCTCTGTTTGGTTTTTAAATTTGCCTATAAAGAATATAAGTCTTTGTTGCTGCCATATCAATACAATGTACTGTGGACGGAAAGCCCGATTTTTTGACACTAAGTCGAAAAAGTCATGGAAAGATATGGTGCCGATTATTATTCATTTAGAAACTATATACTCTAAGCACAATATATTGATGATCTATCAGATAATTGTTGCAGCCCTGAATGAGAACCAGGGCCCCAAAGTCAATCGTGTGCTCAGAGCATTGTTTACATTTGCAAGGTTTATAAATTTGCTCAAGTTTGAGGTGACTTATTTTAGAGAAAGTAAACATTAATAACTTAATGAACTATGGAAAATACAGAGCCAGGTATGGTTAATAAAAATTCCAGTTTAGAATTGTTTAGTATATGCTCAATGTTGTACATGTGGCTTATGTTGTAGTATATGTTTTTCTTGAAAACTAGACATATTTGTGAGGTAATAATTTTATTAGCGTCTTCTTGCATCCCTCTTTGCACATAACACTTATTGCAGCCACTTTTGAATGCAGCAATGCACAGTTGCATCAAAAAAGAATCAATTAATGATTGGATTGTGGATTATATTGGCAGCAAAAATATAGACAATCAACTAAAAGATTCCATAAATAAAAAAGCTACTACTATTCACGACTATTCGAAAAAATTGGCCAAAATGCCATAGAAGTGTCGCCAACTTAAAACAAGTAAGAAAGCTGTAGTCGAGACTGCTCGACTACGAAATCCTCATAGCCCTTCTGTGAACGAATAATATTCCAAGAATTATTCGATTCGTTTCTGCACGCATAAGAAACTTTATATGCAAAACCACGCGCACACATAGACGCTGATCTACGCTTGTAGGCATGTATGTGTGTATGCATGTGTGTAAGCATTGCAAGCGTCTTGCTTTCTCGCTGCTTTGCTGCTGCGTCGCATGGGTTTTGATGAGAAAACTTTGATGATTAATAATTCTGTTTCTAGATGGACATTCGTATTCATATCTTCAGATTATGATTATGATATTCATAGCTATATGCTAAACCAAACTGCATGTCTCTAGTATTTAAAATGCATTTTTTTCACATTTGAGGGTGGTGGGGCGAAGTGGGGACCGGAATCTAAAATCTGACAAAAACCAAAATTGTAATAAATTAGTATCTACATATCTGCAGAAGACTTGGAGACTCTACCTCAAAAGATGAAATAGCTAGAATTTTATAACTGGTTACCGATAAATGCATTTATCGATAACTTCGCAAATATACAAGTTATCGAATTTCTGAAACAAACTCGTACTGCACGTGTAATATACGAACCTAACACAAAATGAACTCTCTAGCTTTTGTATCTTTGGAAATCGACGCGTTCAAACAAACGGACGGACGGACATGGCTATATCAACTTTTCTCGTCACCCTGATCAAGAATATATATACTTTATGGGGTCTGCCACGCCTCCTTCTGCCTGTTACATACTTTTAACAAAACCATTATACCCTGATTTCCCATTTTCAATGGTCTCAGGGTATAAAGAACAAGTAAGAAGGCTCTAGTCGAGACGGCTCGACTACGAGATACTCTGAACCCTGCAAAAGGAGTGATACTCTTCTTCTTTCCGCACTTATGAGCGCGCACTCTGCTAACCGCGCAGTTGCTACCCTGCTTGGGGGTGGGTTGGGCTGAACCTTGGACGCTTATAACTCCATTTCTAGATGGACTATCTTTATGAAATTTTCAAAGTAGATTAAGAGAATCTAAATCTATCCATGTGCGAAATTGCAAGTCTCTAGTGGGGGCGTGGCATCCAAAATCTAAAAATTACAAAATCCGTGTATTCATAATATCTATATAAATATATTAATTTGTAGTCTCTAGCTAAAACGGTGTAGAAGTTACGCTAAAAAAAAACAAAAAAATGTAAAAGAATTTTCGATTTTTTGGAAATGTGATGAGTTATCGAAAAAAACAAAATAAACTCGTACTGCGTAGCTAACATACGAGTATTCATGTAAAATTTCAGCTCTCTAGCTTTTGTAGTTTCGAAAATCTCGTCGTTCATACAGACGGACAGGGCTAGATCAACTTATTTTTTATGCTGATCAAGAATATATATACTTTATGGGGTCTGCGACGTCTCCTTCTGCCTGTTACCTACATTTCCACAAAACTATTATACCCTGAATTCCCATTTTCAATGGGTTCAGTATATAAAAAGATTCCGATTGGATGCATTGGTTATTTTACTTTTATACTCTGTTCCCTTAAAAAGGGAAGAAGAGTATATTGGGTTTGTGCAATGTCCGTCTTGCTGTCCGTCTGCCCGTATGAACGCAATATTTTTCTATTAGAGCTAGAGACTTGAAATTTTAAACATATACTCATTATAAAGTGTAAAGGGGCGTGGCAAATCGGAAAACTCTTGCGCCCATAGGCAAGTAATCATACTAGATGATGAGCTAGAGAGTTGCAATTTGGAATGTATACTCGGGGTGACAACCCAAGTTCAAAAAGCTATGGCGGATATGTCTACGCCCATTGGGGGCGTGGCAAATCGGACCTGAATATATAGAGATTTTTCAAATTGTGCTATATTTTTAACACTATTGACACCAGAGACTTGAAATTTTGCATGTATACTTCAGAAACTTTCAGCTCTCTAGCTTTTGTAGTTTCCGAAATCTCGACGTCCATACAAACGGACCGACGGACAGGGATAGATCAACTTATTTTTTCTATGCTGATCAAGAATATATACACTTTATGGGGTCTGCGACGTCTCCTTCTGCATGTTACATAAAATTTCCCAAAACCATTATACCCTAATTTTTTTTTTTTTTTTTTTTTTTTTGTACCGTTAATAGCATTGGAGAGTTTTCTAAGTATTTTGGTGTGATTTATTAAATTTATTATCTGGCGATTTCCGACAAACACTACCAGTAATTCCAAGATCTACTGCTGCCGACGAAATAAACGCTTGCCTCAAAGCATCAAATCTGTGGCGATATGTAAACAAACATCAACTGTCTGTTAATATGAGAGTTGCATTGTTGAACGATCTATATGCTGATGATTTCTAATGGCCATGTTACTGTTGACGAATCGAGCGGTTTGATTTCATTTCAATTTTTGCAATTTCGTCTAATCAAAAGATGAGCTTATCAACAAAGTATTTCCGGATATTATTGCTAACCACAAAAATACTAAATGGTTAAGTGAGCAAGCAATTTTGGTGGCTATAAATAAAGATGTACATGACCTCAATTTTATAATTCAAAATCAAATCGTAGGTACACTGTATTCATTCAAATCTATCGACTGTGTAACAAACGACGAAGAAGCCACTAATTATCCAACTGAATTTTTAAACTCCTTGGATGTGCCTGGTTTACCACCGCACAATTTACAACTGAAGGTTGGCTGGGTAGTTATCATGCTTAGAAATTTAAACCAACCAAAACTGTGCAATGGAACGCGTTTGGTGATAAGAAAACTGTTGAGCAATGTGATTCACGCGTCGACACTCAAAGAAAAATTTAAAGATGAGGTAGTTCTTATTCCAAGGATTCCGATGATCTCAATAGATATGCCCTTTGAGTTTAAACGAATTATATTCCCGATTCGTCTTGCCTTTGCCATGACGATCAACAAATCACAGGGTCAATCCTTGACTATTTGGGCCTCAATCTAGAAAATGCGTGTTTTTCTCATGGTCAATTGTACGTGGCATGCTCAGGTGTCGGCAAACCATCCGCATTATTTGTTCTTGCACCTGACCAAAAAAACGAAGAATGTCGTTTACCACAAGGTGCTTGAATGAAAATCCGATTAATAAATTAATCCGAGTGTATCCCAACCTGAACAACATAGTTTTCAATGATTTTTTTCTGACATGTGTTTGGAAAACTTAATTTTTCTTTTTTTTATTAAAAAAATTTTAATATTTTTTTAATTTTTATTCTCATTCTGCAGCTATACGTTATGTGTTCACGAGTTGGGAAACCATCTGCTTTGTTTGTGTTAACGTCAGATCAAAAAACAAAGAATGTGGTTTACCAAAGAGCACATCAATGAAAGGGATAATTTGCGGACACGCTTCGATTCAGTATTTACTTTGGATTCACTGTAATTTTTTAATTTAAGAAGTTCAAATAAATTACATTTTTGTAATCGAAATGAATTCATTACTGTTGAAATGAAATAAAATTTTTCCTTTTCAAATATCCCCAAGTGGGGATCCATCTGGTGGCGAAACAGAGTTCGCCGGGTTTGCTAGTTACATAATAAAATAAATGTTTGAAGACACTCTTGAGCGTTAGAGGGTCAAAATTTCGAGTCTCCAGTTATTGTGTATTACGAGATTTCGGCGTTCATATAAACGGACCGACGCACGGACATGGCTGCATCGACTCAGCACATCACCCTATTCAAAAATAATATAATTTTTTCACCAAATAAGTTTCTTATATGCAGTGCAGCAAGATAGCATTGCACAAACGAACATGTGTATGTGAGTGAGTATATGTGTAGTCTCGATAGAGCTTTCTAACTTGCCAAGTTGTATATTATTAGGTTTTACCATTAAGAATAAAACGGTATTCTAAATATAAGATCAATTAAACATTTTTAATTATTTTTCACTTACAAATTGTGTCTCCAGATTTTCTGCCACCTGTGATTTGCGTTTGGGCCTCGTGAATGTTTTAGAATTATGTTTGTAAGCTTGGTTGCAAGTATATATGTAAAAAAATACAAAAATTAGTGATTGATACTTCAATACAATCAACATGTAAAAAAATACAAACATTTTCGATTGATACTTCAATAAATAGATAAATATGAATGTCTGTGTACAAACAACTTTTAAAGTGTGGAAGCAACATATGAGTTTTCCTAATCAAACATATGAGTTTGATAAATTAGGCTAAATGAGGAGAGAATTTAAATTTAACATTAATTTCAGAATAAAAACGCGATAATAAGCAGCATCTTAGCAATGAGCATCATAGCCACTGTAACGCGAGTTGCATTGCATTTGGGTTTACATTATGTCGACAATATATAAGTCAGTGTTGCCAATTTTTGTTGAACAAAAAAAGCAGTTTTTAGTAGGTTAAAAAAAAAACTGAAATTTTGGAAAAGAAAAAAGCAAAATCTGACAAAAAAGTGAAGTTTTTTTTTTTGCCTTATTTTAAGGTTTCTTTTATGAATAGTCCACACTGTTTCGTCCTATTCGTGGCAATTATTATCCTTATTAATATATATTATCATAGTGCCAATCATATATATATATATATATATATATATATATATATATATATATATATATATATATATATATATATATATATGTATACTTTTTTTTATTTTTATTTATTTATTATTATTATTATTATTATTATTATTATTTTTTTTTTTTTTTTTTCAATATTTCAAGCACAAATTGGTTATGTGGTCAACTGGCAACTATACCACATTTGCAATGACTGCAATATATTTATTCGTTTCTTATCATTTAAGTCTTTTCGCAGCAACCATTTGAATTCTTGGCTTACGTTACACATCCTGGCATTTTTATTTAAACTGAACTATTTGGCTTTAATTCAACTACAATGAACAACACTTCATTGTACATACATTCTCTAAAATATGTTAAGTTGATAAGTTAAAAAATTAGCGGAAAAAAGCAAAAAAGAATATTTTTTTAAAAGCCCGAATTTCCCCTGTTGTTTTGGAATTTTTCCCCGAATTGGATTTTCAAAAACGCCAGATTTTACGAGAAAAAAACTGATTTGGCAACACTGATAGAAGTATATACAACATGATTACTATCGGATCGATTGTTTAGCCATTCGCTAGATTGTTTGTTTATTTTATTATTTATTGACATTGAAACATTTTTGTTATTCAAAACCCATTAGAAATCATAAAGTTGGCAAGCTTTGTTTCACACTTTGTCATTCTGAACCTCTACTATAAGCAAGTGCTTATAATAACAATTTCGGCTATTTTTAATTTGCTATAATTAATTGTAAACCGTTGGTGAATTGCATTTTTAACTGTGTTTCAATTAATTATTGCTTACAATAACACTGACTGAATATGATCAATAAAATTAAACCAGTAAACACGCTGTCCACTTACACCATATGATCCATGACATTCATTCACATATACATTTGAACGTACCTTCTTCATTTCTCGGCTGCAAATGTAGTTGCAACTGCTGTTGATTATTAGTTTTCCATTGGTGAAGAATATTTGAAATGTCGTCGTGCGTTTTATCCGCCAGAAAACTAAATTTTGTAAAAAAGGCGGCCGTAAGTATTTGGAATGTGAACCTATCGCAGATGCAAACATAAATGTTACTACATACATGTATGAATCATCTTTTAATGCTTCATCTATGTCCAATATATCCATTTCCTGGTGCAGTGAATGTATTTTGTTATGGTGCAGTGAATGTATTTATTGTATGACCTGAAAGCACGAGAAACATCTATTCATTTTTCGGTTTTAGTAAATTGCATCTTTTTAGGTATACACGCAAACGGCACAAAACCAAGTACGTCCAACAAATGTGTAATGTATACATTGCAATACTACTTTGTTTTATACATAGTAAATTATATCATTTTTCAGCTCGTTTATTTATATATTCTATTAATTTTACCGTTTTCACAAATAACTAGGCAGCCGTTCAGAGCAGTCAGTGAGCAGACAATTTTTAATGAAACATCGACATAGACTGAATTTTTTGGGGAAAAGCAGGGCTGCATTTGATAAGGGTTCCATTTACTGGAACCAGTGAGGTTCACTGGTTATACAAAGTGCAGTTCCGTTACTTTTGATGTTAACTAACAGTGTTCGTGTCACGTCACAACCCTGCAAGCATTTTTGATGTTAACAGAGCATAAATGAGTCTTTTATGAGTCGCGCACTGATCGAAAATAGTCATATATGCGCTCATTTTCTGATCATAAATGACTCCCCCGTCTGGAGAAAATGGTACCCTAGCCGCGACTCTTCCTGTTGAGTCGCTTATGACTCGTCTTTTTAATCATTTATGACTCTTTTTCTAGTCATAATTTAATCATATGTTTTTTGTATTCTCAACCAATCATATTTAGAACATATAGAAGTGTCATTTATGAGTCTTCTTTCGATAGCTCATGAGATGAATCATTTTGTAATCATCAAGGCGACTCAGAAAAGACTCCTCAAGAGGATTTCTGTTAAAACAGTCTTCCAAATGCTTGCAGGGAAGTACCTAAGTGCGCTCTGTTATCCAATTGGATACTTGGCGGGCACTGATGCTGAGATCCTCCTACTGCTCATAAGCAGCCAAAATAAGTTGTTTTGTAACGAATTCAAATAGTAAGAACCATAAAAATTACCAATTCTTACTTTTATTTACTTTAAATACAAAAATTTGAAGATAATGGAATATATTGTGAGGCAACAGCAGGTGTCTTGCTGTCTCGCTCGCTCTGTCACGCGCGTTATATTACGAGAACTAATTATTAATGATTAATAATCCAGTTTCTAGGCGGACATCCGCAATCAAGCTTTCAGATTATGATCATAATTAGGGACACGAAAAACGTATTGATACTTTTTGGTATCGAGTATGTTCGTTATTGATACTCGATACTTTTGTTTCGATAATTTTACTTAACAAGTTTCTCTGGAGCAGTATCGAGTAAAAAATTACGCGGGACGACTTGAGCAACGCCAGTCAATTTGTAAAAGCGAAGGAGTGGCTTATTATTAAAGTAAATTTGATATATAATTAAATTAAGTAATAAAAATATAATTCTTTGCAGTTTATTGAAATTATTGTCTTTAAAAGAATGCGGTTCACCACTTTCGATCGACCCTTTAAAACAATGGGATTATATGAAAGCTGTATATCCAAAATTATACAATTTGGCAAAGAAATGTTTGGGAGTCCCTGCGACCTCTGTGCCCTCTGAACGATTATTTTCCATCACAAAAATTCGCAGCCACCTTTTGCAGAAAGGGCTTGACAAATTGTTTTTTTAAGCGACTGTACAGAGGAGGATATATAAAATAATGTTTAAAATGTAAATCATAACACTAACCATACAATACATAGACAGGACAACTGGAGCAAATGAATGTGCACACTTATTTTTTGACATTAGCGCCCCATCAACTTCGTATTTGCTCGGGTTTTAGGGTCGGGAGAAAAAAATTGCTGATGGCAAAATCATTCCGCTTCGAGCGCTCGACGATGACGGTCGATTCCAAAAAGGCCTGACCGCTCTTTCCCTTGCTCTCTTTCTCTTTCTGCCCTATGCTTTTTACTCTCTGCTCTCTTCTCACAAAAATATATGTATGCTGGCACAAACAGCAAGCAGCTCACAAAAATTGAAATTTCTTCCCGACGCGATCCCACTTGTTCCCTTCTGAGCGAAGAGTATACCGAATTCTTAAACGGCTTTACCATGCTCATGCAAAATTTTAACGTTTTCATGATTATTTGCTCGGAATCTTACTTTTAGGTTGCTGATAGCAAAATCATTCCGCTTCGAGCGCTCGTCGGTGACGGTCGATATATTTCAAAAAAGCCTAACATGTGCCGCTCTTTCCCTTGCTCCCTTTCTGGTTCGTGAAAAAGTTTGTTCTCGTTGTCCATGTGTTGTATGGTTAGTGATAACTCCCACTCTAGTTCTGTACTGGTTCGCAATCGCTTTTACACAAAATAAAGTCGAGGAATTACAACCAACTCTTATGCGGTTTTCTGCAATCCAGTCGGTGCTGGGAACGAGTCCCGGGAGAAGACCAGCGGACGTCGGCGAGTGTGATCCCCGGAAATTTGGGTCTGCGCACGACGACACGGATGGGCGTCCGACAGTTCAGTTAGATGGCGTCGAGCTGGAAGCTTGAGGTTGAGCCAAATCAGCGTTGATTCGACTGGTAGGGCTGCATGGGTCGATTAGGACTCTCACGTCGAATGTCTCGGATGGAGTCTGGAGCACGACGGTCGCAGTAGACCTTGTATTGCATTAGGGTCGTCAATGGAGGAGTGGCCGCCCTCGTTGGTGTTGAAGCAAGATGACGTCGCGCGGCTCGACGGCTTCGACGAGCTCCTGACAGATGCTGCAACGTGTGGGGATCGTGGCCACACATCTTCGATCCTTCGAGCCGGACGATCCTGGACGAGCCCCCAAGAACAAAATCTTCATGGGGATGGCGTTGCAGTCTAAGTCGATGAAATAAAACACAAAAATTTCTATTTATATTTCAATGTTCAATGTTCAATTTTTTATTCACGTTCACCATGTGGTTATAGAGACAAGACAAGCTTAAGAAAGAAAGGTAAGTACAACGCGTGCTCAGTTGTCAAAATGGTTCTGCTAATAACATGTTATGTTACTAGCATAATCGGTTATGTGGAGGAGGAGTTCTTGTTAATGGGGTCTGGCATTAACAAAGGGAGCATGGGATCTGGTGTAACTCAACTCTAGCTTGCGGTGACACATTTGTATGTGCGTTTGTACATATACATATGAAATTGACGTTTGTTTACCTGTGAACTGTGTGCACTATTCCAGTCGTATTTGATTTACCGTGCTAAATAACCTTTTATCACTAGAGTTATTCTATTGAGAAAAAATGTCCCAACATTTATGTCATATGTACACTATACGTGTATAGACACTGTCGTGCGTAGGGATACATAAGAAAGTCGGCAATCTAGCATAGCTTTTGTTTTGTTTGATGGCTCTAGCAGTAACTTATTTACTTTTATCGCCTAATCTTATCAGGTCAGGTGGCGCTGTTGGTATATGCTATGCAAGTTGCACTTAGGTGCGGGGGTTCGATTCCCTTTTTTATCGAAAATTTATAACTGCTTAATTTTATTTATATTTGTATATTTATTATATGCTTGCTGTCAGCTTAACAATTGATAATAAGCTATTTATAAACATACGCATATGAATTGTGCATTTAATCACTAGAAATTGCGTTTCCGATTTCGCACGTTGCCAGTGGACAAGCAGTTTTCCTATACATTCATACATACATACATACATTTATACACATCCGTACACATCCAAGTATGTGATCCAAGAATTGTGATTTAATTGCGAATTTTTAGTTCTATCAGAAGGCGCCATAGCAGTGAACTTATTTAGGTTCAGCTAATGAGTTATAGATCAGGGCAGTGGTGTTGGAGGTAAGTGGTAGAGAGCGCAGTTTCAAATCCCGTCAAAAGCATTTATTATACCCTGAACCCGTTGAAAATGGGAAATCAGTGTATAATGGTTTTGTTAAAAATATATGTAACAGGCAGAAGGCGTGGCAGATTCCATAAAGTATATATATTGTTGATCAGGGTGACGAGGTCGATATAGCCATAACCGTCTGTCCGTTCGTCCATATGTTTGAACGCGTCGATTTCCAAGAATATAAGAGCTAGAGAGTTAATTATTTTTGTGTTAGGTTCGTATATTGCACGTGCAGTACTAGTTTGTTTCAGAAAATCGATAACCTTTACATTTCCAGAGTTATCGATAAAAAAGTTTATCGAGAACCATTTAAAAGTTATATCTCGTTTACCTTTAGAGTTATAGCACTAACCATACAACACATAGACTGGACAACTGGAACAAGTTAATGTGCACACTTATTTTTTGACATTAGAACCCCATCAACTTCGTATTTGCTCGGGTTTTTACTTTTAGGGTCGGGAGAAAAAATTTTCTGATGGCAAAATCATTCCGCTTCGAGCGCTCGACGGCGATGGTCGATTTTCAAAAAAGGCCTGACATGTGCCGCTCTTTCCCTTGCTCTCTTTCTCTTTCTGCCCTATGCTTTTTACTCTCTGCTCTCTTCTCACAAAAATATATGTATGCTGACACAAACAGCAAGCAGCTCACAAATATTGAAATTTCTTCTCGACGCGATCCCATTGGTTCCCTTCTGAGCGAAGGGTATACCGAATTCTTAAACGGGTTTGCCATGATCATGCAAAATGTAAGCGTTTTCATGATTATTTGTGGAAAGGCTATGAAAGTGTTGACGTGCATAACGAATATTATTTTTCGATGACCATACACACACACATTTACACTTCCTCGCTATATGTGTAAGCATTTATGTGCCTGTGTGCAATATTCTTGCTGCCTGTAGTACTACTATTAGAACCCCAGCAGTTGATTTTCGTTCGGTTGGGTAGCTGATGTGAGCATGCATACACACACACATTTACACTTCCTCGATATATGTGTAGGCATTTTTGTGCCTGTGTGCGATATTCTTGCTGCCTGTAGTACTACTATTAGAACCCCAGCAGTTGATTTTCGTTCGTTTCGGTAGCTGATGTGAACTTGCATACGCACATACATACACATACACATTTACACTTCCTTGCTATATGTGTAGGCTTTTATGTGCCTGTGTGCGATACACTTGCTGCATGTAGCAATTCTATTTTCCCAGCGATTGCTGTGGGTAGCTGATGTGAGCCTTTGAATTTGAATGAATGCTCTGCCTGGGGCATTTGCATGTTTCGTGCATGGGTCTCGAATATTGGGCGTGTGCCTACCTCAATTTTGAATTAAGTAAATGAAAGCCGTTTAAGAATTCGGTATACCCTTCGCTCAGAAGGGAACCAATGGGATCGCGTCGAGGAGAAATTTAAATTTTTGTGAGCTGCTTGCTGTTTGTGTCAGCATACATATATTTTTGTGAGAAGAGAGCAGAGAGTAAAAAGCATAGGGCAGAAAGAGAAAGAGAGCAAGGGAAAGAGCGGCACATGTCAGGCCTTTTTTGAAAATCGACCATCGCCGTCGAGCGCTCGAAGCGGAATGATTTTGCCATCAGAAAATTTTTTCTCCCGACCCTAAAAGTAAAAACCCGAGCAAATACGAAGTTGATGGGGTTCTAATGTCAAAAATAAGTGTGCACATTAACTTGTTCCAGTTGTCCAGTCTATGTGTTGTATGGTTAGTGGTTATAGTCTCCAAGTCTTCTGCATATATATAGATACTAATTTATTACAATTTCGGTCTTTGTCAGATTTTGGATTCCGGTCCCCCCCGACACCCCCAAATGTGAAAAAAATGCATTTCAAATACTAGAGACATGCAGTTTGGTTTGGCATATAGATATGAATATCCTAATCTTAATCTGAACATATCAATACGATTGTCCATCTAGAAACAGAATTATTAGTCTATAAAGTTTTCTCATCAAAACCCATGTGGCGCAGCAAGCAAGGCAGCGACACAGCAAGACGCATTGCGGGCGCATATACAAGTTATCACCCAGCTACTCAAGCGACTCTTATGATAAATGTAAACAACTTTCAAATAGCATAACTCAGTCTCCCCAATCACAAACAACCTGTAGTATCACGCCACTCGGCTGAAACATAAATATTCCCTATTCCCACAGAGTCAGCAGTTTTGGCCTCAACATAAACATAAGAATCTCTGCGCAGTTTCCAAGGGCTCTTTGAGTTAGCAACCAAGCTTTAATATAAACAATTCATAATTTCACAATTCCGATATAGAATCACGTAAGCCACTCTTGTGAGCTTTCGAGCTTTTGAGCTTTGAGCTTTAATGAGGGAAGCTTTAACATAAACATTAGCTGACTTGCAGCATAAGATCATTTTTGTACTTTAGTTCGAATTTTGAGTTTAATAAAAGAACACTACGTTCACTATAATAAAATAA
Source organism: Drosophila koepferae (assembly GCA_030914345.1). Classification (NCBI taxonomy): domain Eukaryota; kingdom Metazoa; phylum Arthropoda; class Insecta; order Diptera; family Drosophilidae; genus Drosophila; species Drosophila koepferae. Next base: position 527,198 of record JAUESR010000157.1, on the reverse strand, counting down.
TTTTTTTTATTAACTTGCAAAGGCAAGTTGCTTAATTGGCGCCCAACGTGGGGCATACGTTAAATAAAAAACACATAAAAAGAAACTACATCTTTTTATGTAATCGTACGCCGCCGAACTAAAAGTGAAATAAAAAGTGTCAAAAAATTAAACTCAAAAAGAAACATCAAGTTTCTAGAACTCAAACAAAAAGTGCATTAAAAAGTTTCAAATAAAAAGAAACAGCTTGTGCTTCAACCCAAAATTTAAATTAAAAATCACAACAACGCTAATAAAAGTCACATGACTTAAAACAAAAAACTGAATCTAAAAACGACAAAAGTTGGTGTCTGCCTAAAACAAAAGGCAGCTTAAGACGAAAAGATCGTGCTGTGCGATCAAACAAAGGTCGCAACCCCAAATTCAGTGAACAGACCATCAAGAAGGAAGGAAGGACGACCCGATCCACCCTAACCCAAAGAAGGAAGCAGCATTACGTGAGCGATCGAGAATTTCTATAATCTTTACTCATTAAGTTAAATAAAAAAATTTTTTGTTGTTTAATTATTGTACTAAATCTGGACGAGTTAATTGAAAAATTTTCAAATTTAAAAACAAATACTAATAAATCAAAAATGGCTAACAATCTTACAGCAGAAATAATAGCTCAATTAATTGCAAATCAAACCAGAGTGCTTCAAGAACAAATTACAGAATTAAAGGCTCAATTAACATTGTCTTCCAACAACGAACAAGAATTTAAGGCAACAGTCATCAATGATACAATTCGTTGCGACGAATCATTCGATATAGTTAAATCCTTACCTGAATTTTCAGGAAATCAAAACGCATATGTAAGCTGGCGTGAAGCAGCTTGCGGTGCTATGCGAATGTATAAAGAGGGTAGTAGAAGATATGTAGGTGCCTTAACAATACTTAGAAACAAAGTCACAGGTAGGGCAAACGATATCCTAACCAATCACGGTACCGTACTTAACTTTGAGGCAATACTTGCTAGATTAGATTTTGCATATAGTGACAGGCGTCCGATGCACATTTTAGAACAGGAATTAAGTGTCTTACGACAAGGCAATTCATCGGTTCTCGAATATTATAACCTGGTTAATAAAAAATTAACCCAGCTGGTAAACAAAACAATTATGACATATGGCGACAAGGCCAATGTAATTACCGAATTAAATAATAAAAACAGAGAAAACGCTTTACGAGTTTTCATCACAGGCCTCAACGGTTCATTATCAAATATTTTGTTTTCTCTTAAACCAGAAAACCTTCCCAATGCCTTGGCAAAAGCCCAAGAGCTAGAAGCAAATTACCAAAGAGCTAATTTCGCTTATAATTACTCCGTTAATACAAACAATACAAACAAAAGCGAACAACCAAAATATAACAAATCAAATCAATCCAATAAAAAATATGACAATTATTTACGTTTCAATCAGAATTCGCAAAATCAAACTCAATCTAACCCCCAACCCCCTCAAGAACCAATGGATGTAGATAGATCCGTTCAAATACAAAACCCATCTTTCCAACAGAATCCAATTTTAGAACAGGCAAACAAAAGAGTATTTTCTACTCAAACAACTCAACAACCGAAAAAGATTATGCGCGTAAATAACATTCAGGAGGACCATTTTTTAGAGGAGCAAGGGGAGAGCTCCCATTCATCTACAGAATAGATAAAAAAAATAAACAAAAACTTAAAGGTACTAATAGACACAGGCGCTACAGCTTGTTATATTAAAAAAGGCATATACGACAACCCAGAAGAGTTAGTTATTAAAAAAAGAGTAAAAACTGTCAATGGATACAGTATCATAACACATTCTCATAATATAAATATTTTCGGTAAACGTTATAGATTTTATGAAATCGATAATCTAGAAGCAGATTTGTTAATCGGTTATAATTTACTAAAAGCTATTAATGCAATAATTGACCTATCAAAAGGTACACTGCATTATAATAATAAAACAGAAACGATTAATTTGATAAATGAAAATCCAGATAAGGAGTATTTCATCACTCCTTATCTAAAAAATGAAACTTTTAAATCAAATACATTATTCAATGTATCTGACATACAATCAGCGTCATCAAGTGACTCTGATTACCCAAATATAAAAAATAAAGCGATTAACGAAAATCTCAATAAAAACAAGCATATAAAAAGAAGAAAGCTAAAAAGAGCAGACAACGAAAATTGTCAGTATCCTCTACAAGCACTTCAATATGCGAAGTAAATCATTTAAAAGTTAATCATTCCATTGATGAAATGGCCAATCTCACAACCCTTGAAGAACAAATCATTCAAGAAATAAAAATCAAACACTCTCAAATACAGATATCTCTTCCTTTTAGAACAGATATTAGAGGTGAAATCAGAACAATAAACGACACTCCAATTTACAGTAAACAATATCCTTATCCACATTCAGTTAACAACTTTGTTAATAAGGAAATAAATAGGATGTTAGACGAAAACATAATAAGGCCAAGCAAAAGTCCTTATAACTCTCCAGTATGGGTTGTAGGAAAAAAGGGCTTTAATGAAGATGGAACACAAAAGCACAGATTAGTTATTGATTACAAAAAACTAAATAATAATACAATTCCAGATAGATATCCGATGCCAGATCCATCGGTAATATTATCTAACCTAGGTAAAGCCAAGTTCTTTTCAACTATTGATTTAGAATCTGGTTTTCATCAAATTTTAATGAAAAGCACAGATATTGAGAAAACCGCTTTTTCCATCAATAATGGAAAATATGGATTTCTTCGCTTGCCATTTGGACTTGCGAACGCGCCTAGCATATTTCAAAGAGCTATGGACAATATATTACGTGATAAAATCGGTAAAACTTGCCACATCTATATAGATGATATAATAGTTTTCTCAGAAAATATCGAGCAACACTTCAATGACTTACAAGAAATTATCGAAATATTATTTAAAGCAAATATGAAGATATCTCTAGAGAAATCCAAATTCTTTAAAAAGGAAATCGAATTCCTAGGATATGTAGTGTCTCACAATATTATCACAACTGACCCGAAAAAAATAGAAGCTATCATAAAATATCCTCCTCCCACTAACTTGAGAGAATTACGAGGTTTTCTAGGTTTAACTAACTACTACAGGAAATTCGTACAAAATTACGCAAATATAGCAAAGCCCCTCACAAAACTATTACAAGGACACAACGGTATGATTTCAATACACATGTCGAAAAAAACAAAAATATCTCTAGACGATGAAGCTCATTCAGCATTCGAAAGTTTAAAATCACACTTAGTTGCAAGGGTTGAACTAACTCAGCCAGACTATTCTAAAAAGTTTGTTCTTACTACAGACGCTTCTGACATCGCTATAGGCGCTGTCCTTTCGCAAGAAAACAAACCAATCACATTCATTTCAAAAACATTAAATAAAACAGAAAGAAATTATGCAACAAACGAAAGAGAATTATATGCCATAGTCTGGGCATTAAAAAGTCTTCGTAATTACTTATATGGTATTACAAATTTAGAAATCCAAACAGACCATCAACCACTTTCTTTCGCGGTTTCTGCACGAAACCCTAATTCAAAAATGAAAAGATGGCATGCCTTTATTGAGGAATTTTCTCCTACTATATTTTACAAACCAGGGTCAACGAACGTTGTTGCTGACGCTTTATCCAGAATAGAAATAAACAACATTACTACTGAAAGTTATCAAATGTCCGAAAGTGAACCCTCATCCGACAATGAATCCTTATCCGATATCGAAACTGTACATTCAGCTGACAGCAGCCATGAGTACATATTTGAAGAAACAAAAAAACCACTGAATCAGTTTAAACAGCAACTACTTATTTCAAAAAATAAATTTACTATTCATGAAAAATGCGAACCTTTCAATAAAATAAGACACATCATAGAATATGATACAGTAGATAATTTAATCCAAATACTTAAAGAATTTTTACAGCCAAAAATAACGACAGGAATCCATTGCAGTCTTGAAGATTTATACGAAATACAGAATACAATAAGAAATACATTCACAAATAAATTTCTCTTTACCAGAAAATTCGTCTTAGATATCGAAAATAAAAACGACCAAGAAATTATTATAGAAGAAACACATGCTCGAGCTCATAGAGGTTTCGACGAAAACCTTAAGCAAATTCTTAGGTATTATTATTGGCCAACGCTATACAAAACTCTTAAACAATACATACGACATTGCGAAATCTGTAATAAAAATAAATACGATAGAAATCCAAAACAAATACTTATTTCCAAAGCACCCATTCCAAAAACAGAAGGTGAACAATTACACATAGATATTTTTTATGCTCAAAAATTATCATTTATCACTTGCATTGATGCTTATTCAAAATTTCTAGTTATTAAAGAAATCCATAACAAATCCGATATAGCCAATAAAGTATTAGAACTGATCCAAATCTTTCCATTCGCTAAATCAATAATGCTAGACAACGAACCTAGTTTTTCATCAGCACAATTTAAATCAACAATGTCCCGTTCAGGTATAGACATTTATTATACAGATCCCAGACACAGCTTAAGTAACGGCCAAGTAGAAAGAGTTCATTCAACACTCATCGAAATTTCTCGATGCATCCAAGAAGAATTTAAATTAGTTGATTATTCTGAAGTTATATAACGTGCAGTTAGAGAATATAACAACACAATACAATCAACAACCCAACAAAAACCATATGAAATTTTATTTAACAAAATAGATCACTCTGAATTATCCGCAAAGCTAGAATCAGCGCAATCCAAAATGCTAGAATACCATAACAAAAAACGAATACCAAAAAATTACCAGGTAGGCGAAATCATTTATGAAAAGAAACATGGCGAACGAAATAAACTACAACCCAAATATAAACAAGTAAGAAGGCTGTAGTCGAGACGGCTCGACTACGAGATCCCCTGAACCCTGCCAAAAAGTGATACTCTTCTTATTTACGCACTTATGAGCGCGCGCTCTGCTAACTGCGCAGTTGCTGCCGTGGCTTGGGGGTGGGCTGGGCTGAACTTTGGACGCTTATAACTCCATTTCTAGATGGACGATCTTCATGAAACTTTCGGAATATATGAAGAGTACATAAATCTATCTATGTGCCAAATTGCAAGTCTCTAGTATTTGAAATGCGTTTTTTTCAAATTGGGGGCGGAGGGGGCGTGGCATCCAAAATCTGAAAACAACAAAATCTGCGTATCCATAATATCTATCTAAATATGTAAAGTTGAAGTCTTTAGCTAAAACGGTGTAGAAGTTATGCCCAAAAAACCTAAAAAATGGAAACGAATTTTCGATTTTTTATCGATAATTTGGAAATGGGATGAGTTATCGAAAAAATAAAACAAACTCGTACTGCGTAGCTAACATACGAATATTCATGTAAAATTTCAGCTCTCTAGCTTTTGTAGTTTCCGAAATCTCGACGTTCATACAGACGGACAGACGGACAGACGGACAGACGGACGGACGGACGGACGGACGGACAGACGGACAGGGCTAGATCAACTTATTTTTCGATGCTGATCAAGAATATATATACTTTATGGGGTCTGCGACTTCTCCTTCTGCCTGTTACATACATTTTCACAAAACTATTATACCCTGAATTCCCATTTTCAATGGGTTCAGGGTATAACAAGTAAGAAGGCTCTATTCGAGACGGCACGACTACGAGATCCCCTGAACCCTGCAAAAAAGTGATACTCTTCTTCTTTACGCACTTATGAGCGCGCGCTCTGCTAACTGCGCAGTTGCTGTCGTGGCTTGGGGGTGGGTTGGGCTGAACTTTGGACGCTTATAACTCCATTTCTAGATCGACGATCTTGATGAAATTTTCAGAGTAGATTAGGAGTATCTAAATCTATCTATGTGCCGAATTGCAAGTCTCTAGTATTTGAAATGCGTTTTTTTTAAATTGGGGGCGAAGGGGGCGTGGCATCTAAAATCTGTAAATTACGTAATCTGCGTATCCATAATATCTATCTAAATAAACAAATTTGAAGTCTCTAGCTGAAACAGTGTAGAAGTTATGCTCAAAAAACCTAAAAAATGGAAACGAATTCTCGATTTTTTATCGATAATTTGGAAATGGGATGAGTTATCGAAAAAACAAAATAAACTCATACTGCGTAGCTAACATACGCATGTTCATGTGAAATTTCAGCTCTCTAGCTTTTGTAGTTTCCGAAATCTCGACGTTCATACGGACGGACGGACGGACGGACGGACGGACGGACGGACGGACGGACAGACGGACAGGGCTCAATCAACTTATTTTTTTATGCTGATCAGGGTATAACAAGTAAGAAGGCTCTATTCGAGACGGCACGACTACGAGATCCCCTGAACCCTGCAAAAAAGTGATACTCTTCTTCTTTACGCACTTATGAGCGCGCGCTCTGCTAACTGCGCAGTTGCTGTCGTGGCTTGGGGGTGGGTTGGGCTGAACTTTGGACGCTTATAACTCCATTTCTAGATCGACGATCTTGATGAAATTTTCAGAGTAGATTAGGAGTATCTAAATCTATCTATGTGCCGAATTGCAAGTCTCTAGTATTTGAAATGCGTTTTTTTTAAATTGGGGGCGAAGGGGGCGTGGCATCTAAAATCTGTAAATTACGTAATCTGCGTATCCATAATATCTATCTAAATAAACAAATTTGAAGTCTCTAGCTGAAACAGTGTAGAAGTTATGCTCAAAAAACCTAAAAAATGGAAACGAATTCTCGATTTTTATCGATAATTTGGAAATGGGATGAGTTATCGAAAAAACAAAATAAACTCATACTGCGTAGCTAACATACGCATGTTCATGTGAAATTTCAGCTCTCTAGCTTTTGTAGTTTCCGAAATCTCGACGTTCATACGGACGGACGGACGGACGGACGGACGGACGGACGGACGGACGGACAGACGGACAGGGCTCAATCAACTTATTTTTTTTATGCTGATCAAGAATATATATACTTTATGGGGTCTGCGACTTCTCCTTCTGCCTGTTACATACATTTTCACAAAACCATTATACCCTGAATTCCCATTTTCAATGGGTTCAGGGTATAAAAACAAGTAGTTAAAGAAGATCTAGGAAATACAGTTAAAATAAATAATAGAGACCGTATAATTCATAAAGATAATATAAAATCCTAATAACATTTTTTTTTTGTTTTTGTTTTTAGCATGATCATTTTGTACGTGCTAATTATTTTATTGCCTTTTTGCCGCTTCGATATCATAAACTACTCAAATGACGATTATGTTTTACTTGAGGATATTGATAATTTTTTACTATACGAAACATTTGGAGAAGTTTTTCACGTTACTAATTTAAGTTTTTATAATGATATATTTGAAAGAGAGCTAACATTTTTTGATAATAAAAACAACACTATCGACTGGGAAATAACAATGGAACTAAATTTAATTAAAACCCTTCTTTCTCAACTTACACCCCATAAAGTCTCTAAGCGAAGTATAAACGAATTAGGTACTATTTTTAAATGGATTACAGGAACACCAGATCATGATGACATGCTAACAATTCAAAATAAAATAAATGAACTCATTGAAAATAATAATATACAAAATCAAATTAATTCTGCAATTTTCAAAGAAGTTACTAAAATTACAAATCTTTTAAAAAACATTAAATTCGATCAAGAAATGCTATTAAAAAAATACCGTCTCAAACTATTATCACTTGACCTGCAAAATCTGCTAGACACTATTACATTTTCAAAAGCCAACATAATAAACCCAAAAATTTTAAATAAATAAGACATGATAAACATATTTAATCATGAAACATTTAATATTACTCTTATCGACCTCCTGGACATATCCTCTTTTTCAATTATCTCATACCAAGGTTTAATTATAGTTTTTATAAAATACCCAACTATAAATTATAAGTGTAAATTATATCATGCTAAAGCAGTTTCCCAATCAGATGGAAAATTATTCATAGACAATAAAATTACTAAATGTAAGAATACCTTTTATCGCATTAAAAATTTTAAAAGAGAAATTTATAACACTTTTGCTCAAATTGTTTACGAAAAGAATTGCTTCATAAATTTAGTTAATAAAGAATTCACTAGCTGTACGAAAATATCAGAAAAAAACAAGCCAATAGAAGTAATAACAGATGGCGCCATTTTAGTATCAGGAAAAAACTGCGTTAATAATACCTGGCTTACAGGTACTTATCTCATAACTTTCAAAACCATTGTAACCATAAATAACATTACTTACACAAACCAAAAAGAAAAATTGCTCAACTATGTAAAACATAACAAATTTACAGATTATTTAATCACTGATTATCAACCTTCTAATGACACCGAGTTACGATTAGAAAATACAAATACTTTATCAAAAATTGTAATAGAATTAGAAAATAATCATACAAAAATTACGTTTATTATATTTGTAATAATTTTTATATTCATTATGATAAAGCTTCTCAAATTTTGTTCAAAGAACAATCTCAAAACTATTAAATTCTTATTTTCAAGGCCCTTAAACGATCAAAATATTCAAATTCAAAACCCTGATATGCTAAATGCCATAAACACCCAAATTGAATTTCTTATGAGAAATCGTTAAGAATCAGGGACGATTCTTCTTAAGAAAGGGGGGAGTTATCACCCAGCTACTCAAGCGACTCTTATGATAAATGTAAACAACTTTCAAATAGCATAACTCAGTCTCCCCAATCACAAACAACCTATAGTATCACGCCACTCGGCTGAAACATAAATATTCCCTATTCCCACAGAGTCAGCAGTTTTGGCCTCAACATAAACATAAGAATCTCTGCGCAGTTTCCAAGGGCTCTTTGAGTTAGCAACCAAGCTTTAATATAAACAATTCATAATTTCACAATTCCGATATAGAATCACGTAAGCCACTCTTGTGAGCTTTCGAGCTTTTGAGCTTTGAGCTTTAATGAGGGAAGCTTTAACATAAACATTAGCTGACTTGCAGCATAAGATCATTTTTGTACTTTAGTTCGAATTTTGAGTTTAATAAAAGAACACTACGTTCACTATAATAAAATAATTTTTTTTATTAACTTGCAAAGGCAAGTTGATTAATTTACATATATGTATGTATGTATGTATATGTGTGCAAGCGTAGATCAGTGTGTGGCTGCAATCGTACATACATATGTATGTACATATACACACAAAAAATCTTGGGCCGTTTGCTATGTTGCCATGCGTGCATATTCTAAGAATCACAATTGTTTTTGAATTGCGTTAGAATTGTCTTTGAATTGTATTTGTATTTTCAGCCTCTGCTTTAGTGTTTTTTTCGTATATGGCGCTACTCTGCCGTTTAAGTGAGCCGTGGTGTAGATGGCTAGGCAGATGCAACGAATGTTAGGGTGTCGCAGGTTCTAGTCTCGCCTAAGCCCTTCATAATATCTTATTCTTATTTTTAATTTTTTTTAAATTATTTCTTTCTTTATTATTTAATCTTTTGTATTTGATACCTTTGAAAGTCAGTTGGTAGCTTAACTAATTGTGAATAAGTGCGTTTTTTTTTAATTTTAAATATTTAATAGCATCATTTCTAAAAGTGTTTTTGTTTCAATTATATTTTATTCCGTTAAGTCAACAGAAAATAATGAACAGAAAGTTTGCCCAAATAACAAAAGCACGTGACATCTGCGGTTTTCCTATATGTACGCACACATGTACATTCAAAACTAGCCTCGCATGGTATAAGAATTTAAACTTGCTAGATGGCGCTTTAGCAGTGAACTTATTTATTATGGCTATTACAGCTTCGAGTGGCATTGATATATTTCTTTTACAATTATGAAGTGTCTGTGTTAATTAAGGTGATGCGTGTTAATCGAAGAACGTCTATTTGTTGGGTCTATTTTTAATGATATTTAATAATATAACAATTTTCGAATTTCAACTAATATAAGCGCCATTTATTATTATTTTTTTTGGCAATGCAATGCAATATATTTGTGCATATGTACATTTTGAACGTAACACGCATACATTCTTATGTATACTTTCTGATTTATCCATATGGGTAATTCTCCAGAAAAGTCAACATTTTGTCGCGTTCGACACTGGTTTTTTGTAATTATCTTGAAAACGGATTAATTTTAGTACTAATCAAGAGCAATATATTTAACTATTTGTCAAAATAAAGAAGTTTTTTTTTGCCATTTTCAGCACTAAAATTGATACATTTTCAAGATAATTACAAAAAACCAAACCACAGTACAGATTATTATTATACTTTGTTCCCAAAGGGAAAAAAGTATATTGGGTTAGTGCAATGTCCGTCTTGGTGTCCGTCCGTCTGTCCGTCCGTCCGTCTGTCCGTCTGTCCGTATGAACGCAATATTTTTCGGCGAGCTAGAGACTTGAAATTTTAAACATATACTCATATATGCTCCCGAATTATAAAGTGTTAAAATTTTCCCGATCCGCCCACTAGGGGCGTGGCAAATCGGAAAACTCTTCCGCCCATAGTCAAGTTATCATACTAGATGATGAGCTAGAGAGTTGCAATTTGGAATGTATACTCGGGGTGACAACCCAAGTTCAAAAAGCTATGGCGGATATATCTACGCCCATTGGGGGCGTGGAAAATCGGGAAAAACGTATCTTCTGCACCGTTAAAGCTAGAACGCTGAAATTTTGCATGTGAGTTAATGTTATGATTCTAAGAAGATCGATCAAAAAGTTATATGTCTACGCCATAGCAAATCGGACCTGAATATATAGTGATTTTTCAAATTGTGCTATATTTTGAACACTATTGACACTAGAGACTTGAAATTTTGCATGTATACTCGGGTTGACAGCCCAAGACCTATAAGCTATGGTAGATATATCTACGCCCACAGGGGGCGTGGCAAACCGCAAAAGTTTATATCTCCTACAGTTTTAGAGCTAGAAGCTTGAAATTTGGATGGTTCAGTTACTAATGTCCTCCTCTATCGATGACCCAAAAATAATTTTTCAGCCTCTTTGGGGGCGTGGCATATCGAACAATACCCTGTAATTTTCGCATTTTTGGAATGTAAGCAACCAAATTTTGCAGGCATGTTAGCTTCGGCCCTTTCTAAGAACTTGCAAAAAATATGCTTCTACGCCCACTGGGGGCGTGGCAAATTGGCAAAGAAGTTTGTTGTGGCCAACTGCATAATTCATGCATATAATAGCTTAGTAGCAATTGCTAAGATGGCAAAAAACTTTTTAACATAAATATAATAATATTAATGAATTTAAAAAATAAAATTTATAAGGTTTCGATTAATAAATAAAAAGTTTCCAGCGGGATTCGAACCCAGGTCTTTTGAAAACAACATGTAATCGTTAGCCAAACCTAAATAAATTCACAGCTTGTGACAAAACAAAACAATACAATCGCAATTCTTGCTATATGTATACACATACAAACATCTGTGTACACATACATACATATATGCATGCATAGAAAACTGCTTGCCACACAGCGTGGCAAATGGAAAGCATAAAGCAGTTTTAGTTTTTGCTTAAATGCACAATTCATATGCGTATGTTTATAAATTAATTGGCAATCAATTAACAGCAAGCATTTTAAAATAAATATACAATTAACAAGTAAGAAGGCTCTAGTCGAGGCGGCTCGACTACGAGATCCCCTGAACCCTGCCAAAAAGTGATACTCTTCTTATTTACGCACTTATGAGCGCGCGAGTTATCGTCCGGGAGCAAAGGGCGATACAATCGTGGTCGAGGTTGTGTATTAGTATGATTTTTTGTGTAAATAAAATGCTTGATTTATATTAACGATAGATTTTATTTTTATTGCTTAAGGCTTTTTCACATTAGCGCAGTTGTTCTGTTCACTTCCAAGTTTAGAATCAGAGTGAGTATGAGAATGAGAATGAGTCTCGTTCTCTGGTGGTCGACGGTCTTTTTTATTTTTCGCCGGAACTCACTCAACACTCGCTGCTCAAACGGCGCTCTAGCCGAGCTACAACGCTAGATAGGTTCTTCTTGAGAAAAGTACTGTTCTTAGGAAATGCCTGAAAGCGCATCAGCTCAATGTTGTATTATTCTAGAGTGAGTTGAGTGAGTGCGATCTGGCACTCATGACCGTAGTCAATTTTAGGTGCGAAGGGGAACAGCGTATTATTCTCCGCTGTTAACTCCTCCCCCCCCAGAATGGAGCGATGGCCAGAGGGGTGGAGTGGACGTCGCGAAAGGAGGTGCAAGAGGTTCTGGCTTAAGACCAACGCTTCCAGGTCTAGGTGGATAATTAAGAGATGGTTGATTGCTAGTACTTATGTATGTAGTAAGGAAAATTTACATATTTATTTATTTTGTTTTATCATTAATCTTAGTTTCTAAGGTGAGTAGCTTGTCTATGTGTGTAATTGGCTGTATTAGGATTTCCCCGTCCCTAATTCGTATTTTCAACGGTTTTGTTGTTTTGTTTCTTTTTCTTGTTACGATTTACTATACTATCTAACTTGTATTATGTATGTACATATGTATTGTTGTGTATCTGTAAATCAGTTTGTATTGTTATTGAGTCGTTTAATGGTTTTGCGAATTTTTGTTTTATGTATTTTCTGTTTTCTGGCTGTTATAAGGGTCGGGCCGCTATCTTCTTTGACTTTGTGTTTTGTAAATCTAGCTGTTAATTTATTGCGTCTATTCTCTCGTCTGAAGACAACGTCGTTTTCTTCTAAAGTGAGTGGGTTAGGTATATTGTTGTTGGTTTTTTCTATACGTTTGACTTTAGCTTGGTGCATTTTCTTTTGTACTTCAGGATAGATTTTGGCGCGGAATTCGTTGAGTTTAGTTAGGTAATCATGTTCGTTATTTATTTTAATTGTTTGATTAAATGTGTGGGTTCGTCCTGTAAATAGTTCAAAGGGTGTGTGGTTTGTACTAGAGTGTACGGCGTTATTGTATGTGATTAGGCACTCTGTCAAGATTTCATCATGTTCTATTCTTGGTTTTGTCTGTTTAAACTTATCTTCAATGAGTCTATAAATTTCTGTCAGAGTCGAATGGACTCTTTCGATGGGCGAATTGCTTGAGGACTGTTGAAAGGAGGTTGTATGTAGAGTGATATTGTATTGTCCGCAAAAATCACTGAATAGTTTCCCTGAAAATTCTGTACCTTGGTCATAGACAAGTTTTTGTGGTATGCCGAAAAGGCTGAAGAAGGTTTTCAGGTTCTTAACGATGCTGACTGTATTTCTGTTTAAGAGAGGGTAGGCTTGTGTGAATTTAGAAAATTTATCTATTATAGTAAGATTGCAATTGTTATTTATTGTGTAGACGTCTATGTGAACTATCTCTAAAGGCCTATTAGGTGTTTCGGTTAATAGTTGGGGAACTTGTTGAGGTTGTCTGTCGTACTTAAGAGTTAAACAAGTGTCGCAGTTTTTAATGAGGTTTGTTATTTTTGCTTTCATATGTGGGAAATAGTATTGTCGTTTGAGGTGTGCATACGTCTCGTCGATGCCCCTATGATTGTTGTCAATGTGATATTTTTCAATAGTTTTAGTTTGGTCTTCTGTGTCTATAATGTCTTCGAGTAGGGATTCACATCGTACAATTTGGTATAATTTATTGTCGGAGAAATATTTATTGAAGGATTCTTTAATGAGTTGAAAAATGTCATCTGTTGTGAGTACTGCAACTACTTTGCGTGGTCTTAAAATTTGTTTTAGTATTTTGGTTACTTCTGTCAAGTTGTATGTTTGTCGGATTATTGTCTGTCTTAGCTTGTTTTTGAAGGTTTTCATTGAAGTGATGTTAGGATGTTGTCCAGTCTTTATAATGCATTGGGTAGTGAAATCATTAATGACATTCTTTGTAGGTATTCTACTGTCGAGCTGCTCTTGGTTATTGTCTTTCTGATTTATGTGTACTTCTATTCTGCTGAGGGCGTCAGCAACGACATTTTGTGACCCTTTTTTGTATATAACGTCGAAATCGAACTCGTTAAGGTGAAGCTTCCAACGAACCAACTTTGAGCTTGGGTCTTTAAAATTCATAAGCCACGTTAGTGGTCTATGATCTGTTACAATCGTAAACTTTTTGCCAAACAGGTATGGCCGAAAATGCTTGGTTGCCCATACAATCGCTAGCATTTCTTTTTCAACAGTTGAGTAATTTACTTCAACTTCCGTCAGAGTTCTGCTAGCGAAGCATATTGGTCTGTCATTGTTTGAGGGTCCCTGTGACAAAACGGCACCAAGAGCAAAGTTACTTGCGTCTGTCGTGAGGGTGAAGGGTTTTTCGTAGTCGGGATATTTAAGTATGGGGTCGTTGCAAAGAAGGGTTTTTGAGAGTTCGAATGCGTTTACGAAATCTTGGTCTATTACAATGGGCTTTTTCCTTTTAATTGGGCTGTTAGTGGTTTGGATATTTTCGCGAAGTCCTTAATAAATTTGCGATAGTATCCAAGCAAACCTAGGAAGGACTTGATGTCTTTGCGATTTTTGGGCAATGGGAAACTTTTTACAGCCTCAATTTTTGAAGGGTTTGGTTTGATCCCATCCTGTGTGACAATGTGTCCTAGGAACTCGAGTTCTTTTTTTAGGAAGTGGCATTTTGAAGGTTTAATTTTTAGGTTTGCCTTCCTAAGTTTGGAGAAAATTGTTGAAATATCATTTATGTGTTGTTGCAGTGATTTTGAAAAAATTATAATATCATCTAAATACACTAGACATATGTTTCCTATGGAGTCGCTCAAAACGTTATCCATCACTCTTTGAAATGTGGCTGGAGCGTTTTTTAATCCGAAAGGCATACGGATGAACTCAAAATGTCCACTGTCTACAGAAAACGCAGTTTTAGGGATGTCTGCTGGACTCAATTGAATTTGATGGAATCCGCTGGCCAAGTCTAGTGTTGTGAAATAAGATGCCTTACCAACATTATCTAAAATTTCACTAACGTTTGGCATCGGGTATCTATCAGAAATTGTTTTTTTCATTGAGTTTTCTAAAATCAATTACGAGTCGCCATCTCTGTTGTATCCCTTTCTCTGTTTTTTTTGGGACAACCCACACGGGGGCGCTCCAAGGTGAAAAACTGTTTCTGATTATTTTTTGATCAAGAAGTTCAGAGATTTGCTTCTTTATTTCTTGTTTATGAATAAATGGTTGGCGATAAGATTTAACGTGGATTGGAATATTGTCTGTGGTTGGGATAGAGTGTGTTATTTCGCTACTGAAAGTTAGTTGGGTGTCTTCTTTATAAAATATGTCTGAAAAGTCAGAGCAAATTTGGATGAGCTGTGATTTCTCCTCTTTATTTAGGTTTTCTAT
This sequence comes from Drosophila koepferae, assembly GCA_030914345.1. NCBI lineage: Eukaryota > Metazoa > Arthropoda > Insecta > Diptera > Drosophilidae > Drosophila > Drosophila koepferae. The sequence goes on along the minus strand of JAUESR010000157.1, from coordinate 511,833 downwards.
ATTCAGAATGTTGTGTTTGGACTGTGTAAGGCTTTCGAGGGTTGGTGCATTCACAAGGTTGTAGAGTTGGATGAACTCGTTGTTATTGAAAGGTTGTGTGGGTAAGGGATCTTTGATGCAAATAACTTGATCATCGAATGATTCGTTGACCAATTCGAGGTTTGCAACACCCTTGGTAGCGGTGTATAATCCACCAGAAATGGTAAGGTGTTTTCCTAATGCTGTTTTTGGTAAATAGAAATCGCCGTCTGACATTTGGACTGGCAAAGGTAATAATGTCTTGCTAGAGCTACAGATTTCGTGTACGTGAATGGTAGTGTCGACTCTCGTGAGGATGGGTATAGTTGCAAGAGGGGTTACTAGCTGTCGTGTTTGTAAGTCAATTTTTGCACTTAGTTTTGTTAATATGTCCATACCTAGAAGGCCGTTAAAGAAGGTGTGGAATTTGAAAATTAATAGTTGTATGTTTGTTGTCTCGTTGAATTCTTTGAATAGAGGGATGTTTGTAGAGTTTGTAATTTCGTGGCTGCTAAGAACGGTATTTATTCTAATGGGTGTGTTCAGTGTTGTTATCTTGTCTAGCGTTATTAAGTTCGGTTCAATAAAAGAGTTTGTTGATCCAGTATCTATCAGAAATTTCAATGGTGTATCATTAAAGGAGGTTATTATTATGTATGGTAGACATGCTTCGTATTTAGATTGGCTTAAATGTTTTTCGGGGGCGGGGAGGCCGTTGTAAGAAAATTTACGGAATCGTTGATGTTGCATGAATTAGGGTCTTGCGTTTCTATATTGTTTAAATGTCTCTGTTCATTGTTCCTAAAAGGGTTTTGAGATTGGTTATTGTAATTATTTGATCGTCGGTTGTCTGTGTTATAAGGGATATGGTTGTTGTTGTGTTGTCTATTGTAACCTGGTTTTTGTTTATAGTGGTTATAATCGTTAGGCCTCTGATTGTTATAATTATAGTTTCTATGCCTATCTGTGTATCTTGGTTTTGAGTAGGTAAGTTCAATTTGACATATTTCGTATGCCCGTTCCAAAGTACTAGGGTCTCTAGCCCTGATAACCGATCTGAGAGGATCACGTAGTCCCATAATGAATGCATTAAGGGCAACATCGTTGTAAAGGCGTTTCTTTATAGCTTGACCCTCTGGGCTTTCAGTACAGTTTCTAAGCAAAGAGTAAAGTTGCTCCCTAATTTTGCATATCCCGAAGAAAAGTTGTCCCAAAGATAGGCCATCTTGGAGGGTCTGCATTTCCCTAAGTAGGGTGGCTTCGGGTTTTTTGTTGCCATACAGCCTATACAAATTTTCCTTGATATTATCCCAGACTAGGCTGGTGTTAGCTAGTGTCAATCCCTCGTCAGCTCTTCCTATAATTCTATTACGAATAGCTCGGAGCACAAGTTGTTGATAAGGTGCTTGGTCCGTGCCCCTTATTAACATAATAATTTCCTCGACGTTTGTAATAAATTTGTCTAATGTTGTTGGTGTTCCGTCAAATGTTGGCAGCTCTTTTACAAAGGCTAAAATATCGGTTGGAGTAAGTATTGTGGATATGTTTGTGGTAGCACTGACAGTTGGGGTCAGTGGGACTGAGGATCTGCCCGAGTCCATTCTTGTTTGTTTGGATCGTTTCTTTCTGGCGGGTTATCTCAGCTATTTCTTCTTCTTGTTCGGCTACTAGCGGAAGATTTTGAATACTAAGTCCTGACCTAGTTCTTGCCCTAGTATTTGGGAGAATCGTTGGAAATAATTTTTTTGACATTGAGTATTGAATTTCGTGTGTTTTCTTATGTTAACTTAATTAATAATTTTTTTTTTTTTTTTTTTTTTTTTTTTTTTTTTATAGTAAGATTATCTTGAGTATGGTCTGCGTTGTTGTGTGGTGATCGGGTTGTATCTTCGAACTCGGTGTGTTGTCTGTAATCTGTGTAATAATTATTAAAATAGTTTATATTTCTGAATATATATATATGGAATTGTTTGTAGCGACAGGTTGTGAAGTTGTGCATTTATTTTATTACTTTTTTTTTTTCTCATCAAATGTATATACACTTGTGTGTATATTGATAATAGTGCATATATAGCATATACATATATATTGTTTTTGTTTGTGTGTGTGTTTTTTTTTTTTTTTTTGTTGTTGTTTCAAATGTATATACACTTGTGTGTATATTGGTAATTGTGCATACATAGCATATACATATATATTGTTTTTGTTTGTGTTTTTTGTTGTTGTTGTTGTTTCAAATGTATATACACTTGTGTGTATATTGGTAATCGTGTGATTCCGAACAACTGTAAATTCCATCGTGAGAATTAGTGAAATACAGTAGTTTTGGCCATCGTACATACGTAGCTGTGCACAGTTTACACGGTGTGAGGCGGTTTCAACGATAGAATCCTTTTCACTGCCGCTTCACTTGCACTTGCCCAATGACACCTTGGGTTGTACGGATGTTACGTGGGTGTGACGTGGCGCTTGGCCTTACTATGTTTCGGCAGCGGCTTCAGCGATAGAGTCCGCACAAACGTAACACACGTCAATATCACTTTAACCACATGGAGATCACACGATTTATATTGTTGAATTGTATTGCACTTGTGAGTATTCCTGTGGTTTATGTGCAGCTGATCAACTGTAACTTCCATCGTGAGAATTAGTGAAATACAGTTGTCAGTGTTGTCGTGTATACGCATATGTACATATGTATGTACAAATTTGACGTGGTGTGATGCCTGATCATATACGATAGCGGCTTCAGCGATAGAATCCACACAGGCATAACGCACAGCCTCGTCATTTGTACTTGTATAACGACAACTTAAGTTTGGGTAAGATAGTGGTGGCGTGGTATTCGTGTTTCTGATCAACTGTAACTTCCATCGTGAGAATTAGTGAAATACAGTTGTCAGTGTTGTCGTATACATGTATGTATACAGTATACATATGTACAAATTTGACGTGGTGTGATGCCTGATCATATATGTATGTACGATAGCGGCTTCAGCGATAGAATCCACACAGGCATAACGCACAGCCTCGTCATTTGCACTTGTATAACGACAAACAAAGTTTAGGCCTTTTGTATTTCGGCACCAACTTCAATTAATTTGATTCACAACGTAATACACGGCACCGTTCTCTTTAGCCCATTGGGAAAACCACAAGAATAATATGTTTTATTTCGATGCAATCGTATGTATGCAAATGTATGCATATGTATGTATATATATGTATCTTGTATTGTATGTATATGTAATTTAATTTTTCTTTTTTTTTTTTTTTTTTTTTTTTTTTTTTTGTTGCACATTTTCACATTTGTCGCTACTTACATACGCTTACAGTATTACTAGTAATATTGTTGGTAATTGTTTTTCCGCTGTTTCTGTTGTTTTCCGGCTGCGCCAGTTATCGTCCGGGAGCAAAGGGCGATACAATCGTGGTCGAGGTTGTGTATTAGTATGATTTTTTGTGTAAATAAAATGCTTGATTTATATTAACGATAGATTTTATTTTTATTGCTTAAGGATTTTTCACATTAGCGCAGTTGTTCTGTTCACTTCCAAGTTTAGAATCAGAGTGAGTATGAGAATGAGAATGAGTCTCGTTCTCTGGTGGTCGACGGTCTTTTTTATTTTTCGCCGGAACTCACTCAACACTCGCTGCTCAAACGGCGCTCTAGCCGAGCTACAACGCTAGATAGGTTCTTCTTGAGAAAAGTACTGTTCTTAGGAAATGCCTGAAAGCGCATCAGCTCAATGTTGTATTATTCTAGAGTGAGTTGAGTGAGTGCGATCTGGCACTCATGACCGTAGTCAATTTTAGGTGCGAAGGGGAACAGCGTATTATTCTCCGCTGTTAACTCGCGCTATGCTAACTGCGCAGTTGCTGCCGTGGCTTGGGGGTGGGCTGGGCTGAACTTTGGACGCTTATAACTCCATTTCTAGAAGGACGATCTTCATGAAACTTTCGGAATATATTAAGAGCATCTAAATGTACCTATTTGCCAAATAGCAAGTCTCTAGTATTTGAAATGCGTTTTTTTCAAATTGAGGGCGAAGGAGGCGTGGCATCCAAAAGCTGAAAATTACATAATCTGCGTATTCATAATATCTATCTAAATATATAATTTTATTGTCTCTAGCTAAAACGGTGTAGAAGTTACGCCCAAAAAAACAAAAAAATGTAAACGAATTTTATCGATAATTTGGAAATGTGATTAGTTATCGAAAAAACAAAACAAACTCGTACTGCGTAGCTAACATACGAGTATTCATGTAAAGTTTCAGCTCTCTAGCTTTTGTAGTTTCCAAAATCTCGACGTTCATACAGACGGACAGACGGACAGACGGACGGACGGACGGACGGACGGACAGACGGACAGGGCTAGATCAACTTATTTTTCGATGCTGATCAAGAATATATATACTTTATGGGGTCTGCGACGTCTCCTTCTGCCTGTTACATACATTTTCACAAAACCATTATACCCTGAATTCCCATTTTCAATGGGTTCAGGGTATAAAAAAAAATTAAAAAATAATAATTTTTGAAAAGAAGTTTTCTGTGGGACTCGAACCCACGCACCTAAGCATAGCTTGCATAGCGCTTACCACCAGCGCCACTGCCCTGGTCTCAGCCGCGTTAACTAAAACCAAATAAGGCATTGCTAGAGCGTCTCTGACAAAACTAAAGTAACAATCGAAAAATTCCCAATTCAGACACAATTCTTAGAATATTCTGGCATGCAAACTTTTGTATGCATACATAGAAAATTGTGTGTATACTCGTATAGTGTGTACATGTGTAAATCTGTATGTATGTACATATGTATGTATAGGAAAAACGTTTGTTGCTTGCCATGTACGTTTTTTAATTGTCGAAATATTTCGTTAATTAAATGTTTATTAAATAAATAAGATGCACCTATGGGAACAAAGTATTTCGCTGTTAGTTGCGCCTAACTGCAACGTTCTTACTTGTTTTATTTTATTAAAATTGGGTTCAGGGTATTATCTAGTCGAGCACTCTCGACTAGAGTTTTCATACTTGTTTTAAGTTATATTATTATATATATGTTAAAATGCTTTCTGCCATCTTAGCAATTAATACTAAGCTATTTGTATGCATGAATTTTGCAGTTGGCCACAACAAACTTCTTTGCCGATTTGCAATAATTAATTAGTAAACCGAGGGTAACATAACTGCAAAATTTGATTGCTTACACTCAAAAAATGCAACATTTTAACTTCGTGAATGAGTTTAAAAACTATTACTCAATTTTTTTTTTTTTATCCTGATAAGCCTTTTTTTGGGGGAGCGATTTGACTTCTTTCAGTAGCATAGCAATTAATAATATATATGTCGCAGCGTCGTTACTTTTCTGAGACTTGTCCGTCATATTGTCACACACAAACTTTTCTAGAGCGAAGTGAATTCCGACCGGCGCGTGTAATTGTCTGAATTTGCACTTCTTCTTGATCACGCATTGATCTACGCTTCTTTTACACACTATGCTCATAATATGATAGACAAGTACTGTGAGGAGCAATATAGGTATGCACGTATGCAGTGTATATAAACACATGTATTTGCTGTGTGTTTATATGCACATACGTGCATGCATACATATATTGCTCCACACAGCGACGCGAACACTATAGGAGCAACCCTCGCGACTGGAAGGGTCAGAGAGCGGACGATAGTCCGTCTCTCTCGCTCCTATAGTGTCAGCAATTGGCTCGCGTCGCTCGACCGCAGGTCATAGGGCACCGTTAGCCGAGGTACCGCTCCAAGTGACGGACGCTGTCTTTTCGCATAGCAACAGCGGTACTTCGGCCAACGCGAAGCTGCCGCGACTTTTGGCGGCCTGCTGGCGTCACCCAGATCACGCCATTGTGCCGTTAGATGGGCACGAGCGGCAGGCAGGCCCCGCTCCAGAGCCGAACAGGGCCTGCGGCTGCCCTATAAAAGGGCACCGGCGGTGTCATAGAGGGGATCAATCAAAAAGTGCGCAGAAAGCAGAAAGTACGCAAGAATCAAGAGTGAGATCGAGAGTGAAGATCAAGAGTGAGATTCAAGTGAAGTTCAATACAAGTCAATGCGAGTGAAGACATCGAAGGACTACGATATCGACGCAGGACACCGATATCCAGGACTCGAAACAGATAGGACATCGTGGGAGCATCCAAAGTATCCTGGGAGGATACTTCAGACACCTTTAAGGACCCAGACATACAGAAGCAGTAGTGGCCATCAACTAGCGAGTTGATACAAGGCAACTGCAAATTGTATTCTGGCCAGAAGTCTCGTGATAAAACTTGTGTAGGTTCACGTAGCCGTGCGAATAGGTAGAAATTGTGCGCATAAGAACCTAGGTGTGCCAAGAGCGAGTCCAGTAGTAGGAGTAGCCTGTACAGCCGAGCGAACCGCCGGAGTGGACAGTGCAAATCCTGACGTGAGCTGGAGCGCTTGGGCGAATCCTGGTGCTACTGAGCCATAATTGTCTGCCCAGCCGGAGTGCGTGAACAGACATAACGCACGACGACTATACAAGTGTGTTGTATCGCTAAATAATAATTATAATTTATAACGAGAATATACCAAGTACAAGATCCAAATCCACAAAGTGTTATTATTCAATATCGCAAGGGCTTCAACAAATAAATTTGTTGAAACGAACGCACAGTCGGCTGAAACTGGCCCGGCTTAGACTCGGGTATAACCGAAGGTTCGTTACAACTGGCGCCCAACGTGGGGCCCTGCGATAAGAGAATAAGCAATACTTGTGAGCAATGGTGCGAGCTTGGGTATATAACCTCAAGAAGGACGATGTGCTGCGATACGGCGACGAGTTCGGAGTGACGCTATCGGGTACACTAGACGTGATGCGGAGACAGTTCGGTGAGTGGGTGGAGACGAATGAGGGAAGAATCCCATATTCTCTCAGGCTCGCCGAGCTGGCGCGACTGCATGGACGCCGCCCTTCGAACAGCGAGGACGTGCCAACGGTCATCATGGGGAAATGACCAGTACGAGGAAGAGGCGAATGTTGCGCGGCTATCTCTGCCATCCACCAGTGCCGCTGCACGGCTGCAGCAGACAGAGCCAGGAGCGTGGAGAGCCACGTCTACACCACAGCCAGAGATAAGGACGCGAGGGCCCAGCAGCTCAGAGCAGGAGTACCCAAAGGTGGCCAAACAGGTGAGGGAGTGGAACTTCCGCTTCGATGGCACCTCAAAGCCGTTGGAATTCCTGGAGCAGGTGGAGTGGTCAGCAGACACCTATGGCCTGGATCTGGATTTGATCCCGAGAGCGATGCCAGAGCTGCTGAAAGGCATGGCTCTAAAGTGGTACGTGGCCAACAATAGGCATTGGAAGACGTGGGGAACCTTCGTGAGAAGCTTCCAGGAGTTCTTCCTGCCGAGGGACTACCTGGAGGATCTCAAGGACGAGGTCAAGCGTCGGAAGCAGATGGTGGACGAGCCATTCAAGACCTACATGGTGGAGATGCAGACTCTCATGCGGCCGCTGCGTTATGGGCCAGATCATGAGATGAAGTTGATATACAACAACAGCATCCCTGATCTGCGCGCCTACGCTCGGCCGTATCAGTTCCAGAGTCTGATGGAGCTGATGAGGCTGGCCGACGAGTTCGAGGAGTTGGAGCGAGACCGCGAGAGATTGCGTCGGCTGCAGCGGCCAACACAGACGCGTTTGATGGTCATGGCGGATGACGATGGCCACAAAGAGGAGTGTCTGTGTCCTCGTCCAGCGCCAAGGACTGGTGCCCCAGGACAAAGGACACACATTCCCAATCCTGCCAGGGCATGCCGGATGTGCGGCCAGGAAGGGCACCGGGCACTGGAGTGCCGTAACAAGGCACTGGAGTTCTGCTGGCAGTGTGGACGTATAGGCGTGCGCACGATTACCTGTTGCCAGTCAAGAAATGACCAGCGACACCCGCCATCCAGGGGCAAGCGGGAGCAGCGTCAAGGAGCCCCCCAGGCGTTAGTAGGCAGCCTACATGACGAAGGCCACCAACTGACGGCGATCGTGGTCATTGGAGCCAGCCAGCAGAAAGCCACGATCGACACAGGAGCCTCCAGCAGCTTTATTAGCGAAAAGCTCGCTGAAAGGCTCCAAGGAGTGGGCGTGGTGCGTGCCACAAGGCGACGCATACGTCTGGCGAACGGCAGTTGCAGTGAAGTGGACTCGCAACTGGAGACGAAGGTCAGCCTGGGGAGCCAGCAAGTGCACATTGCATTGCTAATTCTGCCAGGAGTGATCGACGATCTGGTGCTGGGCTGGGATTTCTTGGCCGGCATTGGCACCACATTGGAATGTGGCGGCTTGGCACTGAGGCTTGAGCCAAGAAATCCACAGTGGGATGGACAGCGGGAAGTAAAGCTGGCAGTTGCTGTGGCCAGTGAGGAAGTGGGTCGCGAGACGCCGTTAAAGGCGACCCAGAAGGATGCAGGCCGCTTGGCCAAGAGCAAGGAGACGCCAGCTGGGACAGAATGTCACTGGCTTCGAAAGCTGCGCCAGGGCTTGCACCGAGCTCCGCACAAGTTTCCAGACTACAAAGAAGAGTCTGGAAACTTATATCGACACGTCCCGCACCAAGCCGGCCAAGTTGATGTAGCTGCGTGGAGGCTGTGTGTGCCGACAGAGCGGCGCAAGCAAGTGCTAGAGGTGAGCCACGACGCAGCCACCGCTGGCCACCTTGGGAGCAGAAAAACAATTGCTCGGGTGGCAGCGAGGGTACTACTGGCCAGGGATGTACCGGGAAGTGCGCAACTACGTGCAGCGGTGCGAGCTGTGCCAGCGCTACCAGTCCTAGTCGGCGACAGGCAGCCGCCCACAGGCCCGAGAAGCTCTTGGAAAAGTTGGAAAGACCAATTCAAGAACAGGCGCGGCATTTCAACTTGCGGCGGCGGCAATGGAAGCCGGCTATTGGGGACAAGGCGTGGGCGAAAGAACGCCACTTGTCCAATGCCGCGGACGGATTCGCAGCGAAGCTGGCACCGCGATACGAAGGGCCATATACGGTGGTCAAGTTTGTGTCGCCTGTCATCTGCCGCATCAGCTCGGATGCCGAAAATCGGACCCGGACCGCGCATGTGGCTGACCTGAAGCCGTGGAGAGGCGAGACGGGTGAGTCGCATAGCGCGGCAGAGCAAGCTGCCTAAAGTAAAAATTTCAAAAAAAAAAAAAAAAAAAAAAAAAAAAAAGGAGTGAATACACAACGCGATGTGTATTGCTCTTTAAACGCTTAAAAACACCTAAAACGAAGGAACAAATTGAAATTTTTATGGGAAGCGAACAGTTAAAACTGTTAGCTAAGTGCCGCGCAACAACAAAATTTTAAATTGCGCGCGCACTGTTACGTACGTAACAACAACACACATAACAAACAAGCGTACGAAACAACAACACGCTCAGCTGACAAGAGTTGGATGCGCACGCATAAACATAAACAACAACAATGTATGCTCCGAGCAAGCGCACGCGACAACAAAAACATACACAGCTGACTACGGACAAGCGAGAGCAACGCATGAGGAAACGGTCAAGGGCCTCGCTGGAGACGAGCGAGCCCAGCGATCAGCCGTTAGCTCGCGAGAGGCGAGCGAACGCCCAGCAAACGCCGTTAGTTCGGGAGAGGCGAGCGAGAGCGAAATGCATACGACATGCAAAACAGCCAACAACAAAAGGCACGCAGCATACAAAACGGGCAACAACAACATGCGTAGGGCGCGTAACCCAGTGAACAATTTGCATAGTGCATTTAACACAGGCAACAACTATGCAAGGCAAGAGAGAGCTTGCAAAGGCATAGACTGCGTTTGCCTCAGGAGGGCAGATAAGGATGCGGGGCAAGGGGATGCATTGCAGCGGTATCTGAGCGATACCGTAGCCTGGAATTCAGCAACCAGGAAGGGTATGCTAGAGTAGGCCGAAATGCATCCCGTTATATGCTGATGCCCGCGTCGTCGGCAGAGCGGCGGCGTGGGCTATATAAGAGCATGCAGGCAGAAGGCTGGTTTTGGCTTTTGGAAGTGGAAACGGTGGACGTGTGCCACGCGGCTGGGTGCACACCGGTGGGTCGTTCTGAGGCGTCGGAAGAGCTATCGGCCGATCCTCGCGCTTTGGCCAATGACTCCGCTGGAGCTATGCGCGTATGAGGAGTGCTCCGATACGCACAACCGACGCCAAATCTTCGAGCACCGGCCCCAGTCGCGAACGACGTCCACTTCGAAACTAAAGGCAAATCAACACAAACTGGAGAGTGGCAACAGCGAATCGGCACGCACAAACTGGTGAGTGGCTGCTGTTGGACGACGGGGAGTGTGGGCGCCTGCCACGCGGTCGGTCGCGGCAACTGGCGTGACGGGTGGAGAAAGGGGCTCTGGCAAATCCTCGTGCATTGGCCAGCGATTCCGCTGGAGCTATGCGAAGACGAGGAGAGTGTTGCCATTGCCATTTCTCAACGTCACGGCGCCGTTGACCGGTTTGCGAACGATGCCGATACTAACTGAAGTCCAACAGCACCACGAGAAACTGAAGTCGTGATTCCATCCGAGAGTCCTGGAGGACACCAAGAGCCCATCCAGAGGTGGAAATAACGCTTCCAGCGCCAAGAGACGAGGTGTGCCAATTGGGAGAATTGGCCATCTGACCTGCGCATCTGCGCCGCAGCCACCGGGGCCTGCAATCACGAAGAGGAGTGTTTGCAGCGGCGCCCGGCGTGGGCAGAGGCGACGGCAGGGCCATCGGGTCCAGGGGCATCATGGAGGCACCAACTCGGGCTAGAGGAATGGAATTCACGATGAAAATACGTAAGAGAAAATTAAAAATATCTAACTCACTTACCAGCACGCACAGAGTTGCCAGCAGCGAGCGGGAAACAGCTGATGAGCAGCACGGCGCTGTTAACAGAGCGCTGTTAACAGCGATGATCGACGCGCTGTGGAGCAGCGGGTCATCGATCAACGCAAGTTGGAGCGGCAACGGAAAAAGAGGCGCGGAATTTAAAAACACGAAGGTCGTGTTTTCCGAAGGAAGAGGGGAGTGTGAGGAGCAATATAGGTATGCACGTATGCAGTGTATATAAACACATGTATTTGCTGTGTGTTTATATGCACATACGTGCATGCATATATTGCTCCACACAGCGACGCGAACACTATAGGAGCAACCCTCGCGACTGGAAGGGTCAGAGAGCGGACGATAGTCCGTCTCTCTCGCTCCTATAGTGTCAGCAATTGGCTCGCGTCGCTCGACCGCAGGTCATAGGGCACCGTTAGCCGAGGTACCGCTCCAAGTGACGGACGCTGTCTTTTCGCATAGCAACAGCGGTACTTCGGCCAACGCGAAGCTGCCGCGACTTTTGGCGGCCTGCTGGCGTCACCCAGATCACGCCATTGTGCCGTTAGATGGGCACGAGCGGCAGGCAGGCCCCGCTCCAGAGCCGAACAGGGCCTGCGGCTGCCCTATAAAAGGGCACCGGCGGTGTCATAGAGGGGATCAATCAAAAAGTGCGCAGAAAGCAGAAAGTACGCAAGAATCAAGAGTGAGATCGAGAGTGAAGATCAAGAGTGAGATTCAAGTGAAGTTCAATACAAGTCAATGCGAGTGAAGACATCGAAGGACTACGATATCGACGCAGGACACCGATATCCAGGACTCGAAACAGATAGGACATCGTGGGAGCATCCAAAGTATCCTGGGAGGATACTTCAGACACCTTTAAGGACCCAGACATACAGAAGCAGTAGTGGCCATCAACTAGCGAGTTGATACAAGGCAACTGCAAATTGTATTCTGGCCAGAAGTCTCGTGATAAAACTTGTGTAGGTTCACGTAGCCGTGCGAATAGGTAGAAATTGTGCGCATAGGAACCTAGGTGTGCCAAGAGCGAGTCCAGTAGTAGGAGTAGCCTGTACAGCCGAGCGAACCGCCGGAGTGGATAGTGCAAATCCTGGCGTGAGCTGGAGCGCTTGGGCGAATCCTGGTGCTACTGAGCCATAATTGTCTGCCCAGCCGGAGTGCGTGAACAGACATAACGCACGACGACTATACAAGTGTGTTGTATCGCTAAATAATAATTATAATTTATAACGAGAATATACCAAGTACAAGATCCAAATCCACAAAGTGTTATTATTCAATATCGCAAGGGCTTCAACAAATAAATTTGTTGAAACGAACGCACAGTCGGCTGAAACTGGCCCGGCTTAGACTCGGGTATAACCGAAGGTTCGTTACAGTACAGTGGTCAAAATTCGTTTATAATGCGACATATTATATATATATATATATATATATTTTTTTTTTTGTTGGGCTGAGGTAGGTAAAAATGCTTTATGCACCGTCAGTCAGGTCGTCACTCTGCTGGTGTGTCGGACTGCATGACTGCTTACCGACTAAAAAAACCTCCTCTTCTAGAGCTGAATTCCACCTTGGAACCGGGAACTATCCCGCATTAACCTTCAAGGTGGTGCCCTCTAATATGCTCTAGCTGAGCGTTACCCTATCTGTGCCTGCGTCCAGGTCATATTTCTTCCGCCGCAGAACATTTTTGGCGAAGTCACTGACTTTTTTCCAGACATCTATGCTGCTGCACATTTTCTGTACTATTATATCAACTTTGACTTCGCCGACAGAGCCTGCCAAGGCGGTTCTCTCTTCTGACCACCTTTCGCAGTCAAAGAAAGTGTGTTCTGCGTCGTCCATTGTATTTTCGCAGTAAATACAGCTGGATTCGTCCGTTTTCCCCATCTTATTTAGGTACTTTCGAAAGTATCCATGACCGGATAGCATTTGTGTAAGATAAAAAGACGTTTCACCGTGCTTTCTACTTATCCACTGCTCTAGATCGGGGATTACTTTTGCAGTCCATCTTCCATATCTTTCGGATGACCATCTCGCCTGCCAGGAGGCTATGGTTTGCTGCCGTATGATCTTTGCTGCCTGTTCAGAGAATTCTCCGCTCTGCCGGAGTTGCCATATTTTTTTACGTTCTTGAGCAAGTAGGTCCACCGGTATGACTGCTGCTATCACGACTACTGCTGCTCCAGATACTGTGCGATACGCCGATGTTATCCGCAAGGCTGCTCTTCTCTGCACGGATAACATCGGTTTTCGCCTTACAGCTGCCTGTAGAGTATCCGCCCATACTTCGCTACCATAGAGTAGTGTAGCGTTTGTCGTTTCCATAAGAAGTCTCCGTTTCCATTCCGTCGGACCGTCAACGTTTGCCATCAGTCTACTGAGAGAGCCCGCTATTGCAGCTGCTTTTCGCGTGGCGTGCTTCAGCTGTTCCCCGAAAGTGAGTTTGCTATCTAATCTAACGCCTAGATAGTTCACTGTCCTCTGGGTCCTTATTTGATTTCCGCTTACTCGCACCTCTATTTCGGTTGGAATCTGCTTTCCTGTAAACAGAAGTAACTCTGTTTTATGGGTGGCAAGTTCCAATCCTCGAGAGCTACGCCATGTCTGAGTGCGGATCATGACTTGGGTCAGTCTCTTTTGGGCTTCTGTGGTGTTTCTGGCAGTGATAACGGCCGCGATGTCGTCAGCGTATCCGATTAGAAACGTTTCTTCAGGCATTTCCAGTCTTAGAATGTCGTCGTAGCTGATATTCCACAGGTCTGGTCCTAGGATCGACCCCTGTGCAGCCCCTCCAGTCACTATATAGCGTTTTGTACCAATCTGTGTGTCATACAAGAGAACTCGATCCTGCAAGTAGCTCCTCATCATATGCACTATGTACTCCGGTATTCGAAAGCGTTGCTCCAGGGAAACAAGCATATCGCTCCATCTAACACTATTGAAAGCATTTTTGACGTCGAGCGTTACTAATAGAACCACTGGGCGCGAGTATGCATTTCCTCTTTTCGTTGCTCTGGCTGCCTGTACAACTTCATCAATAGCTCCCATTGTTGTTTTTCCGGACCTGAAACCATGCTGTCTGGGGCTGAGTCCTCCAGCGGCATCTATTGCAGCTTGGTTTCAGGAGCTTTTCTAACAGCTTGCCAGCTGTATTTAGCATACACAATAGACGGTATGCCGATGGGGTGTTGGGATCGCCTTTGCCTTTGCTGATGAGCACTAGACTCTGCTCTTTCCATACTTCTGGGAATAATCTTTCTTTTAGACATGCGTTATACATTCTAAGGAGAAAAGTCGGTCGTCCTGTTGCTATCATCTTCAGTATCTCCGCCGGTATATTGTCTGGTCCCGGGAATTTTTTATTTTTCAGGGAGAGTGCCGCAATCTTGAGCTCTTCCTCCGTAAAATTAGGAACTGAGCTATGCGTTTCTTCGGCTTCTCGCGCATTCGTTTCGTGAATGTGTGTTGGGAATAGTGTTTCCACTATGTGGTCCATCGTTTCGTGCGTTGAGATCGCCTGCCACAATGAAAGGCTTCCTTCGATCCATGAGCAGGTCCTCGATTGCGTCTAGCTTAATTTGGAAAGTGTTTATGTCGTCGCTAGGTGTCAGGTAGCAGCTAACTACTACGACATCCCTGAACCGTGCGTAGACGTAACAATTTCCTAGCTTACTCTCTTGTAGCACCTGTCCACTTGCACTGGGAATCCATATGGCCGCAGTCTTGGTTTCGTCCTCTAACCAAACTCCGTTTGTTTTCTGCTTGTATTGCTCACTAATGATCACAATGTCGATAGCGTATTCCGCTACGATCTGTGACAGAAGTGCATCTGCAGTTTTACTCCGGTGTAGGTTACCTTGGAGTATCTTTATCATGGTGCTATACGAGTACCTGGGCATTTCTGCGATCCTGGCATGTGGGCAACAGAGCTACGCCCTGCGTCAGTGCAGATGCAACATTTTGGGGTTTTTTTGCAGTCTTTCATTTTGTGGCCTGCTTCCCCGCATCTAATGCAGATGCCTCCGCCATTTCGGTCTGGTCCCGTACAATTGGTCTGTAAGTGACCGACCCCGAAACATCGGTAGCATCTGCGGATGGTTTGGCACATTCTGGGCCTGACACTGACAAAACCTATTTTGAGTTGTAGGTTGAGCAGCGTCTCCGCTAATTGGCTTTCCAGTGTTACGAAAGCTCTTACCTGCTCTCGGCTGTTGGGAGCAGTGACTTTTATTCGCAAGTCAACTGTTGTGTTGGCGAGTGCTTTATGCACTGCCTCAGCCACTTCGCACTCTACAGTGAGTGAGTCGAGATCTCTGATCTCTACTGTCGCTGTAGGCTTCAGCTCGGATACCGTGGCTGTTTCCTTGACGGTAGCCTTTAGTTTTTCAACCAGCTGCGGTTGTATCTTTTCCCCTTTACCGAGTTCCACGAGGAGTGCCCCGGATCGGGTTTTCCTTATAGCTCTCACGTTTGCCTTTTCGTCCTGTTGGATTGTGCTGCGTATGTTTCTAAGAACATCTACGTAGCTTTGTCCACCTTCAGGTTTTATGAGGACTGCTTCTGTTCGGAGGGGCTTCTTTTTCTCTTTTTTTGGCGTTTTCGGTGCTACTTTTGGCTTCTCTCCGGTTGCCGAGGTAGCTTTTTCCGCTCTTTGGTGTGAGACACCTTTTTTGGTAACTTTTTGCCAAAGATTTTGTGGTCTTTCGCAGAGTTTTTACCAGACTCTGACTCTAGGGGGCTAGAGGCCTGTCTCTTTTGTATAGTGGGTGTTCCCGCTGGTTCAGAACTCTTTGCCTCTCTCTCTGTGAATGGCTGTTGCTTCTGCTTATTAGCTTCAGCCTCGATCTTCTTCCAGGAGCTCCTGCAGTGTCCTAAGACATCGAGCAGTTCGTCCAGATCCGATACTCCGCTTTTTACTTCCAGGCTAATGTTTTTTTGTTTATCCACAGCGGTTTTTATACGCCTCAATGCCTGACGGCATTTCAGGATGGCATCCTCCTCCTCGGCACGGAGTTTCATCATGTACTCCTGCCTTGGTGACATCACCAGCCCTGCATTAGTGCTTGGGGCGCCTGCTTCCGTCGCGGTTGTTTTCGGAGTTTCCTCCACGCTTTTTGGTGCAGATGCTACCGGGCTTCGCTGTATTTTTGAGCTTTTACCAAAGCCCAATCTTGGGTCAGTGAAGCGAGAGTCACTTTCCATTTGTGGGGTTTCGTCGGTCTTCTTGTTGTTGTTGTGGTTGCTATTCATTTTTTGTTTATTGGGTCCCAACTCCAAGCCGCTATCTCAGCTCGGATGTACAGTCACTCAGACGATCCTCATGGTTGTCTATGCAGAGCAGGGAGGCCATGCGAGGGTTGACGCTGGACCTTATGGGAGCCAGCGTTCAGAGCCAAGATCTTGTGCAGATTAAGGATATATATCAACTTAAGCCTGTACCACCAAAAATTAAATTGGCGACGAGCTTCGAACGTACTTGGAGGCCTGCCAAGGTTTTAACGGGACGGAGGCAGCAGCAGCATTGTCTTAGAAGCCATTTCTGCAAGATGTCACTCTTGCTTACTGAGGTCCTAGAATGCTACTCCTATCAGCCCAGGTGCAAACATTTTCAAAATCGTATTTTTTTTTTCATAGTCCGTGGTCGGTCAAAGATTTCATTTTAATTCCATCTTTTTTTTTTTTTTCTGAAGTCCTTGCCCAAAAAGTTCATAGTTCAGTGGGCCGATCTTCAAAAAGCGCCATGTGGTAGGTTAGTCGCCTTGTACGACAAGCTTCTCTACCAACTGGGGGGGTATTCTACTACCCGCTTCCCCCACGGGGACGACATGTTATATTAGGAATCCATTATTACATGTTTTTATCTTACATAAAGAATATTAAAATCAGGGATAATATCCTCTGCGTATATTTTGATAAGTTAACAATACTTCAGAATTTGATAAAACTTTGGGATGCCAAATTTATTTCATTATTTTTTTAATTTCCTAAATTACTAAAAATTTTTACATTATTTGGAGTCAAGAGGAATATAACCTAAATTAAGGCGCAACTGTTCATAAATGATAAACAATGATATTGTTGCTGGCGCCTTTCGAGCAATTGTGGGCACCAATCCACGGTAGGGGCCCAAATATCCAAAACGCATAACATATTTAATGGCATGGAAAACAGTAGGAAACTGACTGGGTGGTGCATTCATCATAACAGTCTTCACCACGTCAAAGGGCTGCGAAATAATTGCCTCGATAATTGACGTTATCAATGAACACTTCAAATGTAAACGCACGTCGTCTTTTAACATAAAACGATGGTGAAGCTCACTTTTAACCTACTCTCCAGATTAAGAAGGATATTTATAGAAATACTATAATGCAGTAAAAAATGGGTATTTACTTGGTCATAAACTGCCAGCTGGGCACTGTTTCCAATGGCTGCTTTAAGAACTGCAGCAATTCCACCGCTGTATAAGGCCATCCATCCCTCCTCTTTGGGAATCCGGATCAATGCATCTATAAAGCTCTTATAACTAAGATAGTTTTGATAAATTAAAATGCAAATATGTATTGAGTTTGAACAGCAAATATGTACTTTCGTCTTAAGTTCTCAGCGTATTTCATATCGCTTTGCATCCGCACATTTATCACATCCATTGGTAAACCAACTAATGATCCAACAATACCCGCAAAGCTGGCTATATAAATTTTGTCAAGTATAGAATTCGAGTTTTTCAATATTTCTAAGTGCTTGCCGTTCTCATATAAAGAGAAACGAAGACTTGTGCATGTCATCTGACGCAGGGCAGCCGCTGTAAAACCATCATAAAAACCTAAAAATCCTACGATAATAATTAAGCAGCATCTTAAAGTAAATATATATAAAATATGTTTTTCAATACCTCTTAATTGGATGACATTGAGACTTGTTTTTAACATACTCTTCTTTATTCTCTGTGTTTGCATATGCGTCTTGATTAGATCGAAAGGAGCTAATACACAAGCTACACAGGTGGATGCAACTCCACCAGACCACCATCGTGGTCGCCGCAACTCGCGATCGTCAGCCAGTACCTTGTGATGTGCCTATACCTATGATCCAATGAGACATTCCATCAATGTAGAAAGAAGTTTAAAATAACAATGTTCTCTAGCGAAATAAAAAATTTTAAAACTAAATACCTACTATGATAAATTAACAATTCAATGTCACCAAGCTATGGGCATATAAAGGCTCCAAACGTCGGACTCTAACATGACTGTTTTTAATTTATTTTGTAATACATATAGAACAAGCTTCAGCCACTGACAGCTTTTCCTCCCATTGTCCCCTCCACTGTGGATTTCTTGGCTCAATTCTCAGTGTCAAACCGCCACATTCCAATGTGGTGCCAATGCCTGCCAATAAATCCCACCCCAGCGCCAGATCGTCGATTACTCCTGGAAGAATCAGTAAAGGGGGTGTCAATTTGCCGATTCCCCGGCTGATCTTCGTTTCCAGCTCAAGTCCACCTCACTGCACCTGCAGTTCGACAAACGTATGCGCCGCACACACTACGCCCACTCCTCGGAACCTTTTAGCGAACCTTTCGCTAATAAATCAACGTGAGCCTCGGGATCAAGTCCAGATCCACGTTATATGTATCTGCCGAACACTCCACTTGTTCCAGGAACTCCAAAGGCTTTGAGGAGCCATCAAAGCGGATGTGGCTCTATATGGTCCTTGTTCCGTCTGCTGTAGCCGCGCGGCAGCGCTGGTGGATACTAGAGATAGCGTCGCCACATTCGGCTCATCGTCCTCGTTTCCCATGACGACAGTCGGCGGGTCATCCCTAAGCGAGTGACGGCGTCCATGTAGACGTGCCAGCTTAGTCTGAGTGAATATGGAATCTTCCCTCATTCGCCTCGGCCCACTCGCCGGACTGACGGACTGCACATCTGTACACAGGATCGTCGAGTGTATGTTCAGTGGCACAAGGATTCGGTCTATATGTCCTTTTTGATGATTTTCACTCGCGTTGACCGGCAATCTCACTCAATTTTGTATTTGTATTTTCAGCCACTGCTTTAGTTTTTTTTTTCGTATATCGCGAATTTCATTCGTTTTCGCTACTCTGTCGTTTAAGTGAGCCGTGGTGTAGATGGCTAGGCAGATGCAACGAATGTGGGTGTCGCAGGTTCTAGTCCCGCCTGAGCCATTCTTAATTTATTTTTTTACATTTTTTTAAATTATTTATTTTTTTTATTATTATTTAGTATTTGATACCTTTGGAAGTCAGTTGATAGTTTAACTATCAACTGTTGGAAGTCAGTTGATAGTTTAACTAATTGTGAATAAGTGCGTTTTTTTTTAATTTCAAATTTTTAATAGCATAATTTCTGAAAGTGTTTTTGTTTCAATTATATTTTATTCCGTTAAGTCAACAGAAAATAATGAACAGAAAGTTTGCCCAAATAACAAAAGCACGTGACATCTGCGGTTTTCCTATATGTACGCACACATGTACATTCAAAACTAGCCTCGCATGGTCTAAGAATTTAAACTTGCTAGATGGCGCTTTAGCAGTGAACTTATTTATTATGGCTATTGCAGCTTCAAGTGGCATTGATATATTTCTTTTACAGTACTTCTACAGTACAGATTATTATTTTATTTTATTAACATTGGGTTCAGGGTATTATCTAGTCGAGCACTCTCGACTAGAGTTTTCTTACTTGTTTTTTTTTTAGGGTAAGTCCAAAGGTTGCGTTAGTTTTTTAAATTGTATGATGTTTTCTGTTGTTATTTCTCTTCTTAGTCTGTGCCATCTTCTTTTTTTTTCGTCTCTTAGTGTTTGTAGCTCTTTATTCCACCAGGGGACGTTGTGGAGGTCATAGGGTGTGTTTGGGGGATTGATCTGTGCGCGCTGGAAATTATTATTTTGTTTTTGTAGCTGCTTCTTATGTTCGTGCTTGTTGGTATTGAGAATTGTTCCCAGTTTGCTTTGTCGGTAATAAAGTGAGGTTTGGCTGTTGTGTGTCTGTTGTAGACGTGAAGAGGGATATTAGAATCGGGAAGTGGTCGCTGACGTAGTGGTCGTCTTCTGTTTGCCATATGCTATCAATTTTTAGTGTAGGACTGCTGAAAGTCACGTCTATGTTCGATAGTGCAGAAACGAATCGAATAATTCTTGGAATATTATTCGTTCGAAGAAGGGATTTCGTAGTCGAGCAGTCTCAATTACAGCTTTTATACTTGTTTTCTATATACTATCGCTTTCGCTGTTGTTTTTGTTCTTATTATTATTTAATGTTTTTACTTTCTTTAAGGTGAGTTTAAGGTGAGTTTTGAACCTCAAGGTTAGTTGCTAGGATGCTGTTTTTTTTTCTTTAGGAAAAATTCGCAGTTTTAGGCCTTGAGATTGTTCGCATGTTAGCTCCTTTGTGTTGACGTCTAGATCCATATCTTCAATGTGGCGGTTTGCGGGGCTGTTTTTTGGTGGTGTTGTGTTGTTGATGAGGTTGTTGGGTATTTTGGCAAATCGTTCTGCATTTTGTTGTTAGTCGTTGGAGCGCGGGAGTGCGTGGTTGTTGTTTCTGTTGATGTATTTGTAGTTTCCTTTGTTGTTGCTGTGTTACTGATTTGACTTGATGTTGTGTTTGATAGTGTTGCGGCATAGCTGTTTCTCAGTTGTTGAGTGTTTCGAGTGTGGTATATGGTTAGCGCTGTTTTGTGATCGACTTTCTCTGTTGTTTTAATCTCAAAGAAGGAGGAGACTTTAATGCAAAATACCAAAGGTGGGGTAATTCGCGGAGTTGTTATCGTGGAAAGCGGCTGCAAGAGGCCATTGCAAGTGGTACGTGGCAAATCCTAGCAACGGGAAAACTAACTTTTTATTCATTCAACACCCTGCTTACTCCCTCTGCACTCGACTTTTTCCTAATTTATGGGTTCGCTGCTAACAAGCTATCTGTCCAGATGCATCAGGAGCTTTCGTCAGATCATTTGCCGGTCGTAGCGTCTTTGCATCAATCACCACAGCTTAGACCAATGAGGCAATACATCCTTACACCTGGAACTTGCATTAATGAATTTAGGACAAACTTAGAGAGCAGAATTCATCTAAACACTCAAATAGATAGCGCGGTTGACGTAGAAGATGCTATTGCAATGTTTGCCAAACATATTTTTGGCTGCATCATACGCGACCCCAGAATATGTACGTCATACAAGACTGCTGCCCCAAAATGCTGCTGCATTACTGCGAATGAAGAGAAGGCTGAGGAAAGAGTATGTGAGAACGGGAGATATACGCGTCCACCAGATTTATAAAAGAATCTCCAATCGCGTACAAAAAGTCCTCGCTAAAATCAAGCAACGCAGTATTGATCAAATGCTGGAAAATGCTGGCCCGGATGCGTCTTCTAACTACTCCCTTTGGTAGCTCACAAGTCGTTTTAAATGAATTGCAGCTCCAAAAGTATCGATCAAGGATACGGCAGGTAGATGGTGCTACTCCAGCCAGCAAAAATCTAATACATTTGCAGACAGCCCACAATAGCGTTTCATGCCGTTCAACTACACCGACGATGCTACGCGAAGAACTGTTGAACTGCAGCTGGATATGCCGCTCCAGAGGACTCTGCCTGTACGGCCTGTCACACTGGAAGAGGTAATAATTATTATTAAAAATGTGAGAGTTAAAAAATCTCCTGGAGAGGATAGGCTGGATAACAGAACACCCAAGCTCCTACCCCAAAAAGGTCTCTGTTTATAGTGCTGATTCTAAACAGTATGTTCAGGCTCGGAAGACTGAGTTTTGAAGACTGGGACCGCAAATGGAACATAGGAATTAGCGGGAGCAAATGCGCAAACGTTACGTTTACCACAAGGCATTTAAACTGTGAACGCATTAACATGCATGGTTCAAAACTACCGCACAAAAGAAACCACAAATATCTGGGCGTAGTGCTAGAAGGCTTACATTTAACATGCACACCACGATGATCATAAAGTCTGTAATGACCAAATGCACAAAGATGTCATGGCTTCTTAAGCCGGCCAATGAATTATCACTGTACAGTAAAGTGACAATTTATAAAGCAATACTCAGTCCCATATGGAGATATGCGCTTCAAGTCTATGGAATTGCGGAAAATCAAACCTTAACAAAATAAGAATATCACCAGCAAAAATACCTTAAATACCTTTAAAAAAAATAAATTTAAAAAAATAATAATAATAATAATCGTGACAAGTTCCTGTTGTTGGAGGAATGTTGTGCATTTTCGGTCCAGTGGGCCGTGCTTGACGTCGACTTCTGGGTTGTTAATACAATTTATGCAAAATTTTTGTTGTGTGCAGTTCTCGTTTTCCTCTGTGTATATTTTCCGGAGCAGTTTTTGCATATTTCTTTGGGGCTTTTGCATCTCAGGGGCATTGGGATGTAGGGACGAACTCTTACTCTTTCATATTCAATTCTCATTGACTCTGGAAGGGTGTGCGAGGCGAATATGATTGTTATAAGTCCGGTTTCTACTAGGGTTTGATCTTATTTTTTTTTTTTTTTTTAGTATTTTTCGCACTTTGGTAATGTTTTGTGGTTTTACTTCCTTTAATATTTCTGTTTCGTCGATGTCGCGTAGTTCGTTGCTATATATTACTCCTTTATATAGGTTAAGGGATTTGTGTTCGGATGCTGTCACTTCTATATTTGCCATGTTTTTGAGTTTGAGTAGTTTGATTGCCTGTATGCTGTTTTTCGTTTTAACTAGTAAGAAGCCGGCGCGAGTTTTTTTTTTTTGCATGATTCCACTTCACATGTGTAATCTATTGTTTTTTTTTTTTTAATAAGAAAGGGTGATATTTTTTCGAATGTTTCGTTGTCTTTTCTATTAATTACGATGTATTTTGGTTCGTTTACTTGTGTTTTGTAAGTTTTGTTTCTATCAGGTGGTTCGCTCATGGTTATTGTTTTTAGGTGCTAGCCCGGTGTAACTGTTTATGGTGTGTTTTTTTTTTTTTTCTCTCTCTTTTGTGTTTAATATTTGCACGTCGCGAATTTGCTGATAAGCTTTGCGTTTGAGTAGCGGGGTTTTGTTGTGTTTTAATGCAGCACGTCTTATCTCCTGAGAGGTTGAAGTGATACTGAGATATGAATATCATATTCATAATCTGAAGAGATGAATACGATTGTCCGTCTAGAAACAGAATTATCAATCAATTGAGTTATGACATCAAAACCCACACGACACAGCAAGCAAGGCAGAGAGACAGCAAGCCGCCTGCAATGCATACACACATAAAGGCGTACAAGCGTAGATCAGCGTGTGTGTGCTCGTGTTTTTGCATGTATAGTTTCTTACGCATGGAGAATACAAGCAAAGCATTCTTAGAATATTATTCGTTCGAAGAAGGGCTCAGGGAATTTCATAGTCGAGCAGTCTCGAATAGAGCTTTCTGGCATGCGAGAGAAAGCATCCACAACTTTCTCGACTCAGACCCTCGGTACCTCGGCCCACGGTCCCCGATGATCGGTGTGCGAGCGACGCGATCCAATTGCTGAATCTGTAGGAGCGACAGAGACGGACTATAGCCCGGTGTCTGACCAGTGCCGCCAATTTAGCTATTTTCCCACTAGATCTAGTGGGTTGCAACAAAGAAAAGCGAGATGGATTGTGAAATAGCGGCTAGCGGGAATTATAGCTATTTTTCAAGAAAAGCTAGCTTTACTTCATGTTTTTGAAACATCAAGTAACTTGGTGTATTTTTCATACGAATAGTATTTTTTCATTTGAATGGCAAAATACATCGATAAGCCAAACGAGCATTCAATCTTATCGATGTCTGTGAAGTCTACTGAATCGTGTTTTATGCCATCACCAAGATTTTTACAATTTTTGAAGCGCGAGCGGAAGTTAATAATGCCAAAAATGTATAAGCAAAAACCGTAATATATGGATGCAAGATCCTGTATTTAAAAATTGGTTGACTTTAGATGCAGCGGATGAGGGCAAATGTTATTGCAAATACTGCAAATCTAGCATTAATGCCATGCTTTCAGACTTGGACGCACATGCCAAGACTGCTAAACACAAGTCAACTTCAGCGGTTTTTGCACAGCCCAACAAACTACCATTTCTTTCTTCAATCTCATTGAAAACTTGCGATCAAGAAGCGGGACTGTGTTTGTATTATTATACATTGTTCAATCAAACAATTTGGACAATTTGGGATTGCTGAGTATTATTTTTTAAAATTGTAAATTACATTGAATATCATATTTGTAGATAAGGACTACGCCTCCAAGAAAAATGCTGCCACGATTACAAATTACCAGTAGCATGTTGAGAAAGATAGGGACCAATGAAACCTACATAAACCAAAAGGATGAAGATGAACTCATTGATAAAATCTTATTAAATATTGAAATAAACCTAAAATGATATTCTAACGTTTATTTTTTTAACTATGAAGAAACATTTCTAGCTATTTCTAGCTTTTTTTCAAAGGCTGATTTAGCGTTTCCATACAACGAAATGTTGGCAGCGCTGTGTCTGACCCCTTCCTGTCGCGAGGGTCGCTCTTACAATACTCGCGTCGCTGTGTAGAGCAACATATATATGCATATAAACGCAGAAAATACATACAGGTGTTCATATACACTACATACCTACGTGCATACCTATATTGCTCCTCACAACATAATGTAAGTGATTGTTATTAAAACAAAAACATTTGCTATCAATGTCATGATAACTTTTAAAAATGATTATAGCTTTGAAATTAGATTGGCAAACTAAATTTTAGTTAGCTATGTAAAATGTGCATTCATTACTGATTTCCTCCTTTTCTCTTTTTAATTACAATCTTGGCTATTCAATTGATATGAGTTGAAGAAGGCGCGGATAAAACATTGTCCGGTTCTACAAGATTATGCCAAATTACTTGACTAAATTGAGATTGTTGCGTCCAACTTTTGGAGCACTACTGAATAGGCTAACTACTCAGTCTGAGGACTATCCCGTTGCTTATTTTTATTTAATTCAATAGTGCCCGCTAATGGCAGGAAGTTGAAAATAGAGCAGATCATTCAGTATTACGTAGCTTCTTACCATTTCGTAATTTTTAAAGAGTGAAAAATGTCACCTGAGAACATCAAGCTGACGAACTTCTTTGCAGACCATAAGGTCTCGGATGACAACAAAAAGTGAGTAGTATACGCTTTAGGTTTACGCGATAACTGGCGATAGTGTATTACAGAATGTATCCGCGCTGGTGGAGCGGTGGAATATCTGGGGCGTGTACCCAATGTATAATTTCACCTTTTGATTTACTGGAGACTCGAATGATGTTCCTCAGGAAAGACATAACTATGGTTGACTATGTTAAAATAGCAATCAAAAATCATGGTAAGCACTATCTAAATACCAAACAATTTTATAAATTACCATAATGCGAGTTTTTTTATTGCATTCCGAGCAGTCGACAACAATACTCTGCTTTTATATAGTCAGAACGATCAGCAATCGAATATTACATTCACCTTTAGTGGTCTAATTTTGACCAAAACAAAAACTTTATATTCAAATATGGCCGCTTTTATACCTACATGTTTACATTTAAACAAGCTTTCTGAATTATTAACTTCTGGATGGACTTTCCTCATTAAATATAGTGTATGTTTGCCACAATAACCAATACCCAGTATTTTAAAAAGTTTTTCGAGAAAGGGGGATATTTTCATTCTACTCCATTTATAAAGGGAATCGGATTATCTATTTGAATAAACAATATTGACTGTTACAATATACAGGATTTAATATTTAAAATTCTTTGAAGCTTTAGCTTATCAGTTGAAGAGACGGACATGACAAGATCGACTTAGCTCGGTCGCCCTAATTTAAAATATATGTATATATTTAATGAGGTGTACCACGTCCCCTAATGCCTGTTGCATATATTTTCGTCAGAATATTATGAAATTCCTATTCGACAAATTTATGTTACTTATTTATATTTCAGGATTTTTATCGCTTTATGACGGTCTGAGTGCTCAACTTTTACGACAGTTGTCTTATACGACATTACGATTCCATCTTTACCAAGTGGGAAAACGATACGTCGATGAATATAATTTTCTACACAGTGTTTGTGTGGCGAGCATATCTGGCTTTGTGGCGGGGGCTGTTGGTATACCTTGCGAACTGGTTAACACGCGCATGCATGTGGATCGATTGCTCAAAGTGAAACATAGGCGAAACTATCGAAACGTCTTTGATGGTCTGTATAGAATATTGCGGGATGAGGGTTTTAGGGCGCTCTACACGGGAGGATTATGTTCTTTTACTCGCGCTACACTTATTAATATTGGACAAAATGCGATGTATGATCAGGTCAGCAACTATTTGGATTTTTTTATTAGTATCTGTATCTGATATTTTCAGAGCAAATTGATGTATAAGCATTACTATGAGTGGAACGATGATAGTAAGATCCTGCATATAACAAGCTCCCTCACTGCCGCCGTTTTGTGTGTTCCTTTGGTTCAGCCCATTGAGATAGTTAAAACAATGCAAATGAACAGAACGGCGGGTTATTTGACTACAACCTCAGAAAAGATTACGTATATGATGCGCTTTGGCATCAGAGGTCTATTTCGTGGCATAACGCCAAGTCTATTGCGCATGATTCCACAGACAATTATCATGTTCCTTTTATATGAGCAGTTACGATTTCAATTTGGCTATAATGAATAATATATATATTATATATTTATTATAGTTTATTTTATTTTTCGATAACTTAATTTTTGTTCAATACATTTAATTTTCAAGTTAATGAGAGAGGGTGACAGCACTAATCATACAACACAGACTGGACAAGTAGACAAACGATTTTGCACCATTGTTTTTCGCTATTAACAACCGGACACAAAATCATTTTGCTTCGAGCGCTCGAAAGTGCCGGTCGACATTATAAAATTAATTTTAATAATAAATAAGTTTATTAATTCACGTAAGTCTTCGAGCGAAAATTAAATTTTAAAATGTATTCGATATACATATGTACATATTTAAAAAAAATCGTTAAAGCCGATTATATATATCATTGTCGAAATTCGTAAAAAGTTATTTAATATCGATATGTATTGGCGAAAGCAGCTGTCTAGCTGAAAAGTGAATCATACACATAAAGCGAGTAATATTTGCTGTAAAGAAAAAAACCAAAAAAACAAAAATTTAGGAATATAATTATTCTAAGAAATAAAGAGTTATCAAACAGCATAAGATATTCAATCTTTTTATTAGCATTAACGTTAAAGGCTTCAAGCTGGGTAACGATATGTCAACATCTTCAATGGAAAGTAAGTAAATAGTAATGACGCCATTAAATTATCATAAAAAATAATTCACACCCATCAATCCTATAGAACATCTTTTCAATTTAAAGTTCGCTGTGAAAGACCTAGAGCGCAATTCGAAAAAATGTGAAAAAGAAGAAAAGCTAGAAAAAGCAAAAGCTAAGAAAGCCATTCAAAAGGGTAATATGGATGTGGCTCGAATTCACGCCGAAAATGCCATACGACAGAAGAATCAGGCCGTGAATTACCTAAGAATGAGCGCCCGTGTGGATGCTGTCGCCAGTCGCGTGCAATCTGCGTTGACAACACGCAAAGTAACTGGCTCAATGGCTGGTGTGGTTAAAGCTATGGATGCTGCCATGAAAGGCATGAATCTAGAAAAAATTTCATCCCTAATGGAAAAATTCGAATCACAATTTGAAGACTTAGATGTGCAAAGCTCAGTAATGGAGGGAACTATGTCCGATACAGTAACCACGTCTGTGCCACAAGGAGATGTTGATAATTTATTGCAGCAAGTTGCCGACGAAGCAGGTCTCGAACTTAATATGGAGCTGCCTAGCGGTGTGCAGAGTTCTACCATTGGCGCCTCTACGCAAGTCTCACAGGAACAGGATGAGCTAACACAGCGTCTAGCACGTTTGCGACAAGCCGAGTAGTTTGGGGTCTCATTCCTTCTTTAAGTCAGTGTAACCCTTAAAATTGTTTTTATTTTATAAGTATTCCAAATTAATGTAATTAATATAGCAGCAGTTCGGTTCGAAAAAATGTTAAGCAATATTTGTAGATATTTGTGGTGCCTGTTTTTGGAGTGTATTCGATTGGGTCTTCATACGCCGTTTTCTGGGCTTACGGGGTGTAATATCTTGGGCTTCAGCTATTGTATCTGATGCTATTTGTTTACTTTTAGGTTTTGGTCCACGACGCTTTTGCTCGGGTTTCCCTTTTGGCTGTGGCACCATCACTGGTACTGAACGCCAATTATCACCATGCTTGTCAAGTTTATTTTTTAATAACATCACGTCGTATTTCCGTCGGCGTAGTAACTTTTTGATTTCATTTACTCTGTAAAACATTACATAGTAATACCACACACCATCGAAATATATCGGCAATTATTCTTACCTCATAATGCTTCGCTCATTTTCCGCTTGTATTTGCTGACATTTAGTGAATATTTTCTCAGTTAAATTTTTGTAAGCATCAGTTTTTTTGTGAAGCGTCATTTTGTTAATATATCATATAAAATAGGTGTTTTGAAGAAATGAGATGAGCTGCAGAAATATCGATATAACGATATCGTCCGTGTTTTGATATGTGTGATTGTTTCGTTAAATTTGGATGTACCACTAGCAGCCATACAATGGTTAGTGGGTGTACATTATTTCTTTATAAGTTTCTTATAAAATATATTTTATATACAAAATATACATATTTATTAGCTTTTGAGTTCAATGTTTTTTTATTTTTACTTTTTCATTAATTTAGCAAATTATGTTACTTATACATTAAACAAAAATGTTCTATTCAATTTGAGGCTATAACCTAAAATTTTATTTCATATCTTATAATTCATAATTTATTTTTGTCTGCGACACTAAACTAAATAATTAGAAAAAATGTATTTAGTTCTTATCGATTGCCATCTCACAGTCATATCGATAGCTTTTAACGCACGCTCATCTCAATGAACCTACTCACTAAAAACTTTGAGATTTGTACTCTTAATTTTATAATCCAAACTGTGTTTTATTTAATAAGTCATAAACTCAACATAAAAAATAGCGTTCGATCATGTAGTATATGGATATAGATTTTACACACTAAAATATTAAACATAATTGCTCAAACTTAAAATGTCCACTTCAAACTCAAACCAAATGCAGCTTAGTTCAACTGGAAGTGCATCTCAAATGGCCTCAAAAACTCAGGGTCATTTAACGACCTCAGCTATTGCATTAAATTTTCGAGAACTTATAAAGGAACCAAAGGGATTAGAGGATGCTGCAAACTACTTGTTTCAGGGGCTTCTAGATGATGTAGTAGCTGGAATTTTCATAGAAATTCATCATTTGCGCAAGACGGGCAATTTGACGGCTCTTGACGGAGTCGGGGAAGAAAATTCTGAGTCTGCTTACAGAATTTGTGAGATGCCAAACCTAGATATATTTGGTATATCAACCGCTAAAAAACCAATGGACTGTACCTGCCCACATTGTGACAGGCTAGTGGCGGCGGCCCGATTTGCACCACACTTGGAGAAATGCATGGGCATGGGACGCATCTCTTCCCGCATTGCTAGTCGACGGTTGGCAACTAAGGAGGGCACTAGTGCCAGTTCTTCCTCATCTTCAACATATCTTCAGTCATGTGGCAATACAGGTGGTACCGATGACGAAGATGACGCGGACTGGTCATCAGATAAGCGCAAAAAGAAGTCAGCACAGAACTCGCGAAACAACGGATCGAAAAAGAATAATGGGAAAACTTTCTAGCGTGATTTTTTTTTAGCTTTATTATCATTTGTTATTATCATATATGAATATAAATCAATACATTTAGAAAAACATCAATTATTCCTCATTTCTGTGAGTTGTGTATACGTAAACGGAGTCAGTCAGCAGATTGGGTTGTGTCCATGTTTTTATACTTTGTTCCCAAAGGGAAAAAAGTATATTGGGTTTGTGCAATGTCCGTCTTGCTGTCCGTCCGTCTGTCCGTATGCACGCAATATTTTTCGGCGCTATTAGAGCTAGAGACTTGAAATTTTAAACATATACTCATATATGCTCCCGAATTATAAAGTGTTAAAATTTTCCCGATCCGCCCACTAGGGGCGTGGCAAATCGGAAAACTCTTCCGCCCATAGTCAAGTTATACTAGATGATGAGCTAGAGAGTTGCAATTTGGAATGTATACTCGGGGTGACAACCCAAGTTCAAAAAGCTATGGCGGATATATCTACGCCCATTGGGGGCGTGGCAAATCGAGAAAAACTTATCTTCTACACCGTTAAAGCTAGAATCACTAACCATACAACACATAGACTGGACAACTAGAAGAAACTTTTCACGACCAGAATATGAGCCAAGGGACCACTCAACTTCGTATTTGTTCGGTTTGGTCTATTCAGGTTCGGGCAGTCAAAATATGAAACGACAAATTCATTGCGTTGCCAGCGGTCGACTGGGATGGTCATATTTTCATATGAGTACATTCTATATGCTATTTTTCTTTACTCTCCCTCTCTCTTTTTTTTCTCTCTCTCTCACTCTATGCGAGCACAAGCCAGCAGCCCACAAAAATTGAAATTTGTTCGCGAGTGGCGATTCGCGACGATCCCATCTGCCCTTCTTAGTAAGAGTATGCCGAACTCTTAAACGGCTTTGCCATTCTCATGCAAAATTTTAGTGTTTTCGTAATAATTTTTGGGAAGGGTATGAAAGCGCTGATGTGCAAAACATTACTTTTTCGCGATGAGCATGCACACACACATTTACTGCGTCTTGCTACATGTATGAGCAGTTATGTGACTGTGTGCGAAACAAGATCAAGATAGAAATGGAGTTATAAGCGTCCAAAGTTCAGCCCAACCCACCCCCAAGCCACGACAGCAACTGCGCAGTTAGCAGAGCGCGCGCATCTAAGTGCGTAAAGAAGAAGAGTATCACTTTTTTGCAGGGTTCAGGGGATCTCGTAGTCGAGCCGTCTCGACTAGAGCCTTCTTACTTGTTCAAATTGTGCTGTATTTTGAACACTATTGACACTAGATAGAGACTTGAAATTTTGCATATGGGGTGACAACCCAAGACCAATAAGCTATGGTAGATATATCTACGCCTACAGGAGGCGTGGCAAACCGCAAAAGTTTATATCTCCTACAGTTTTAGAGCTAGAAGCTTGAAATTTGGATGGTTCAGTTACTAATGTCCTCTATCGATGACCCAAAAATAATTTTTCAGCCTCTTTGGGGGCGTGGCATATCGAAAAATACCCTGTAATTTTTGCATTTTTGGAATGTAAGCAACCAAATTTTGCAGGCATGTTAACGTCGTCCTTATGCGTCTACGCCCACTGGGGGCGTGGCAAATCGGCAAAGAAGTTTGTTGTGGCCAACTGCATAATTCATGCATATAATAGCTTAGTAGCAATTGCTAAGTTGGCAAAAAGCATTTTAACATAAACATAATAATATTAATGAATTTAAAAAATAAAATTGATAAGTTTTCGATTAAAAAACAAAAAGTTTCCAGCGGAATTCGAACCCAGGTCTTTCGAAAATAACATGTCGTTAGCTAAAGCAAAATAAATTCACAGCTGATCAGCTGACCAGCTGATCAGCAGCTTGTGACAAAACAAAACAATACAATCGCAATTCTTGCTATATGTATACACATACAAACATCTGTGTACACATACATATGCATAGAAAAACTGCTTGCCACACAGCGTGGCAAATCGGAAAGCATAAAGCAGTTTTAGTTTTTGCTTAAATGCACAATTCATATGCGTATGTTTATAAATTAATTGGCAATCAATTGGCAGCAAGCATTTTATAATAAATATACAGATATAAAAAAAATTAAAAAAAAATAATAATAATTTTTGAAAAAAAGTTTTCTGCGGGATTCGAGAACCCACGCACCTAATTATAGCTTGCATAGCGTTTACCACCAGCGCCACTGCCCTAATCTGAGCCGCATTAACCAAAGCCAAATGAGGCATTGCTAGAGCGTCTCTGACAAAACTAAAGTAACGATCGAAAAATTCCCAATTCAGTCACAATTCTTAGAATATTCTGGCATGTAAACTTTTGTATGCATACATAGAAAATTGTGTGTATACTCGTATAGTGTGTACATGTGTAAATCTGTATGTACATATGTACATATGTACATATGTATGTATGTATAGGAAAAACGGTTGTTGCTTGCCATGTACATACGTTTTCTAATTGCCGAAGTATTTCGTTAATTAAATGTTTATTAAATAAATAAGATGCACCTATGGGAACAAAGTATTTCGCAGTTAGTTGCGCCTAACTGCAACGTTTTTACTTGTTTTATTAGTAAGATTTTCAAATTTAGATGGTCGTCCAGGATCTGTATTTAAAAACGGCTTATGTTTAGACATCACAGTTTCATCTGGAAAGTTAACATTACCGGCTGCAGACAGACCCAATACAATATAACACTAAAATTCACGATGAAAAAGAAATTAAGAGTAATGATTAAAATGAATAATGTCAAAAACTATTCAGGTAATTCTTCAGTCACAAAATGATAATTAGTTCGAATATCTGTTTCTTTTCACTTCAATTATTGGGCTTTTATACCCTGAACCCATTGAAAATGGGAATTCAGGATATAATGGTTTTGTGATAATGTATGTGTCGCAGAGTCGTTATTTGTCGGTGTCTCGTCCGTCATGTTGGCACACAAACTTTTCTAGAGCGAAGTGAATTCCGACCGGCGCGTGTAATTGTCTGAATGCGACTGACTTTGCATTTCTTCTAGATCACGCATTGGTCTACATATGTACGCTTCTCTTAAATACGCAGGCCGGACTACACTCAGCAACAGCGCGACAATCAGGGATGCCAACCCTCCGTCTTTTCACGTAGATCTCCGTATTTTGAAAGAGATCGACTAAAACTACGTACTTTTTAAAAATATTGCAAGATACCCTAAAAACTAAAATTGTTGGGTACTATCAATATATAAGCCCAAAACGTATCGGAGACTATAAGGAGTTTCAGTCTTTCGTTAATGTGAAACCACACAAACTCATACATATCGGACAAACAAGGTGGCTATCTCTGCTTCAAGTAGTTGAAAGGCTGTTAGAACAACTTCCTGCGTTAAAACTTTACTCTCAAGGAGCTGCATTGAATGACCTGTTAGAATCTGCAGAGCCGATTCTCCAAATGTTCTTAGATTGGACGACAGAACTGTATTTGGAGTTTCTGAAATTTGTGCTGCCGTATTTCAACAATTTCAACAAGGAAATGCAGTCAGAAAGTGTTCTTGCAGTTTACCAGACAATAGTTGAGTGCTTTCTAAAATCTGAGTTTGTATGATTACCTGAAGAAATTCTAAAGATTGATTTCGCCAACGATGAGAACCACTTGCCCTTAAAAAAATATGTATTTCGGAGGAAACTTTGCGGCTTTGTTGAAAAAAAAAAAAAAAAATCATAATCTGGAACGAGATGAAATCATCGAGATTAAAAACTCCTGCCTTCAATTTTATATTGAAAGTTTAAGGCAACTACAAAATCGGGTTTCCTTTGAGAATGAGGAGCTGCAGAAAATGAAAAGCTTACACTTTAAATCTTTAATATGTAAAGACAGAAATGTAACAGACAGAAAGAGACGTCTCAGACCCCACAAAGTATATATATATATATATATATATATATATTCTCGATCAGCACAAAAAAAAAAATAGGTTGATTGAGCCCTGTCCGTCTGTCCGTCCGTATGAACCTCGCGCTCGGAAAGTACAAAAGCTAAAGAGCTGCAGATTTTGTAATTTTCAGATCTTTGATGGCACGCCCCCTTCGCCACCACTTCGCCAATAACTACGAGATACTCTGTTCCCGTAGGTGCATTTTATTTATTAAATAAACTAATAAACGAAATATTTCGGCAATTAGTAAACGTACATGGCAAGCAACAAACGTTTTTCCTATACATACAGATTTACATACAGTGGACCAAAAAAGTATTGGCACACCAAGAATCATAAACTTTAGGCAACTTTAACATTTGTTTCATTGGGATTACAAGAATAACACAAACGCCTGAAAATATTATACGTTTAGCATCATTTTTTAGTTAATTTCTCTAATAAATCATCAAAAATGGGCAGAGGATCGGAAACTTCATTGGAAACGCGAAAAATTATAATAAGTTTGTACTGCAAAAATAAATCCTTTAGAGAAATTGGAGAACTAGTCGATAGGTCATTCTCGAGTGTGCGAAATGTAATTAAACATTTTGGTTCCAGCGGAAAAGTGGAACCAAACAGCCGAGCTGGGCGTCCTAAAAAATTTAGCCGACGCCAGGAACGGCTTATTGTGGCCACTGTGAACCAGGAGCCAATGCAGTCTGCAGTTAAATTGTGCCAGGAACTGCAAGATTCTATTGGAGCTAAGTTTTGCCCACAAACCGTGCGAAATACACTGAATAAGGCTGGGTATCATGGCAGAGTTCCGCGGCGGAAGCCTTTTATTTCAAAAGTAAATAAGGCGAAGAGGCTGGACTTTGCCAAGAGATACGTAAGCCAGCCGGACTCATTCTGGAACAATGTAATTTTCAGTGATGAGTCCAAATTCAACCTTTTTGGGTCTGATGGCAGCCAAAAAGTGTGGCGCAAAGCCAACAAAGAGCTGCAAGAAAAAAATCTCCGCAAAACTGTAAAACACGGCGGCGGAAATGTGATGGTGTGGGGATGTTGTTCGGCATCTGGAGTTGGTCAACTAGCTTTTATTGATGGAACCATGGATAAATATGGTTTCTTGGATATTTTGAAAAATAATTTGACCCCCAGTGTTGAGAAGTTGGGCCTTAATGGAACACAATGGCTGTTCCAACAAGACAATGATCCCAAACACTCGTCATTTTTGGTGCAGAATTGGCTTATTTACCATTGTAAGCAGCTTAAAACGCCTCCCCAATCACCCGACCTTGATAAAAAAATAAGGATGCACCATATAACATCGAAGGATTCCCTAAAAACGGCACTTAGTACCGAATGGGAAAAAATATCTTCACAGGAGACATCCAAATTAGTTGGAAGCATGAGGAGACGCCTCCAAGCCGTGATTGGGGCCAAAGGTGGCCCCACAAAATATTAATTTTTATTTTAAAATATTTTTTATATTTTTTTTAACAATTATTTTGAAGTGTGCCAATACTTTTTTGGCGTGAATTTGTGCCTTTTCTTAGAAAATAAAGTATAACTAATAGAGAGAAGTAAAAATTAAAATTTTTTTTTCATTAATTGAACAAAAATATATTGACGAACATAATAACATTTTTGTTATTCTTGTAATCCCAATGAAACAAATGTTAAAGTTGCCTAAAGTTTATGATGCTTGGTGTGCCAATACTTTTTTGGTCCTCTGTATGCTCACAATATACGAGTATACACACGATGTTCTATTGCATGCAATAATAGTATTCTAAGAAGTGTGACTGAATTGTGAATTTTTCGATTGTTATTTTAGTTTTGTCTCAACTAGAGTGAGAACAGAAAAATGTCGTACACTTCGTGAGTGAGTACAATATTTGTCTCGTTTCTACTCGTACACCATATACAATTATGAGAACAGCACTTCTGTCATGTCTAACAGCGACTCTTATAATAAATGTAAACTGTTGTAGAATGATCTCGAAAAACTCATCAACTTAGAAGTAAGCATATATTAAGCAACATTTACTCTTACCATTTAAACTGTGCACAAAAAAAGTGTACAGGTTTTTATAATGAATGATTCATTTGCCCAGTTAGTTACGCCCAACTGCAACGTTCTTACTTTTTATACCCTGAACCCATTGAAAATGGGAATTCAGGGTATAATGGTTTTGTGAAAATGTATGTAACAGGCAGAAGGAGAAGTCGCAGACCCCATAAAGTATATATATTCTTGATCAGCATAAAAAAATAAGTTGATTGAGCCCTGTCCGTCTGTCCGTCCGTCCGTCCGTATGAACGTCGAGATTTCGGAAACTACAAAAGCTAGAGAGCTGAAATTTCACATGAACATGCGTATGTTAGCTACGCAGTACGAGTTTATTTTGTTTTTTCGATAACTCATCCCATTTCCAAATTATCGATAAAAAATCGAAAATTCGTTTCCATTTTTTAGGTTTTTTGGGCATAACTTCTACACTGTTCCAGCTAGAGACTTCAAATTTGTTTATTTAGATAGATATTATGGATACGCAGATTATGTAATTTACAGATTTTGGATGCCACGCCCCCTTCGCCCCCAATTTGAAAAAACGCATTTCAAATACTAGAGACTTGCAATTTGGCATATAGATAGATTTAGATACTCTTAATCTACTTTGAAAATTTCATAAAGATAGTCCATCTAGAAATGGAGTTATGAGCGTCCGAAATTCAGCCCAGCCCACCCCCAAGCCACGGCAGCAACTGCGCAGTTAGCAGAGCGCGCGCATCTAAGTGCGTAAAGAAGAAGAGTATCACTTTTTTGCAGGGTTCAGGGGATCTCGTAGTCGAGCCGTCTCGACTAGAGCCTTCTTACTTGTTTTTTGCATGGTTCAGGGTATCTCGTATCGAGCCGCCTCGACTAGAGCATTCTTACTTGCTTTTTGCATGGTTCAGGGTATCTCGTATCGAGCCGCCTCGACTAGAGCATTCTTACTTTTTTTTTGTTTACCTCTTTTGAATTGCCGTAAGTAACATTATCCACTTTATATACATATGTACATACATATGTATAATGCGATCCTTATGCCAAATCAAAGTGTAATTGTCAAACTCGTTACTCAGTTTTTTTGTGTCGTGGGTATATTTTGAAATTCACGTATTCCAAGAATTTGTCTGATGTCCAAACCACAGCGCTTTCAAGTAGTCGGCTTCCACTGATAGCAACCGAGTTCTTAATTTGCAATAGCGAGTTGCTGCGAGTATATGCTATACGTAATTGATTGACATAGTTTTCTTCACTTAAATAGGTCGTCGGTTGCAAAATGAAGTCTAAAATTTAATCAAGAAATGCTGATCCAGTAACTTTGTCGATAGTATAAAATGGTATGCCACTACTCATACTCACATGGAAATAACCAATCGCCTATCGGCATCCTAGCACGTATTTCTACGCAGCCATATTTAAATTCAAACTTTCCTTTAGTTTGCAGTTTTGCTGAGTGCACAGGAGGAGCATATAACGTTGCGGGTATTGTGGCCACACTTCTTAATATGATTTGGATTATCTTTTATGGTTGTGCACCCATCTGCAATAAATGGTAAATTGTCCGTGTAATTAGCCCATTTTGCGATTATGTGCAAATAACCATCTTTTATATAATTAGTATTTGTATGATTTATAAATGCCACGAGTTCACGGTCATTTTCTTTATCATAAATCCGGGACCTTTTGTCGTGTGTCCAATTTGAAAGAGTCTGATCAAAATCTTCCTTGAAAATTAAAACATCTGCATTCTCTTTCAATTTAGAAAGAACTGTATTATATGAAATGAGACAACCATAAGTTTCTTTTTCGATTCCATTTCCATAGCTATCAATGATTAAGTCGTACGTCTCCATAGTTATTTCATTTTCAGTTTCGAAAGCCCACAAAATTCGGAGCGAATCATCTCTAAGAATTTGTTTTTTTTACATCTATTGTAAAGATAAATGTTCCATTTTTATCTTGACTATGGAAAAAGGTGTAATCTGCAGTGCATTTTTTGCGGATGTCCGTTGCAAAGAACAAATTTGTTATATCACATCTACCTTGAAAGAAATGAAAATTATAAATCTGTAAATTTTTGATTTCACATAAAATACATTCAATACCTAGCACTGTAATCGTTATTGCGCTGTCTTTTACTTTCACCGCTATATCTTCTTTTCCTTCAGTAACCAGTGCACCGAGGAAGCAAGAAATGAACACCACATATTTCACTTTCATTTTATAAAATATGATTATCATCAATGATTTATGATTTTGTTCTGTTTATTTTTGTTTGTAATATTTCGACTTTAATTCAACAAAGCTTCACATGCCATCGACTGACTGCAGAGAGCAGACTGTTACAGAGAGCCAGAAGAATTAAGTATACAGTACCTGTATATTTAATCAGTTGTTAGAGCATCAGTCAGTGCTCTTTCGCGTCTCTAATATATGTATATAGTCTGCTGATTGTTTGTGAAATGAATTTCAAGTGTTTACTTCTCTTGGGCGGTATCATTCTTCATTGCCTTGCCACAGATATGCATAATCAATGTAAATGTTGAAATAAAAGGACGAGATGTTACGGTCACTGTGTCCGGTATGGAAGAAACATTTAGTTATATTCTACGAAATGTTTAATAATAATTGATAATTTCACAAAACTATAAATTGAAAATTTGCAGATGATCCATAACATATGTACATACATACATACATACAGAAAAGCATACGAAAAGAGACATCCAGAACATTCTATGTACATATGTACATATTTGACACTGTCAAGAAACTCTTTACACATTTTGTTCTCTTCAGCTGTTTTGCTCTCATTCGAAGAAATAACGGGGCTTTACCGTTAACTATGCTTTTAGAATCTCTTTATACATCTCTATTTTTGTGTTTATTTTTCACTTTGTGCGAAATTTGGCTGAGTACACTTGAAAAAAGCAATTTAATATTTTATTAATATTGCCCGGAAAGAGATTCACCTTCGATGTCGTCCAATTGATCTTCTACAATCGGCAGTTGGGCAAATCACTTCCAGAATCAGTGGAAATGTTTTCCGTATCGAGAAAAACATTATGCAACGTTCTCAGTCGCTCGGAAAACGAGGGAAGACTTTAGGCAAAGGGTGTGGGTGGTCGGAAACAAAAGATATCTGATCGAACAAGACGCCTTAGGATGCGAAAGATCAAAGCAAATCCCCAAATTTCGACCAGAACTCTTGCCAAGGAGCAAAGATGTATGTAAGAGAAGTAGCGTAGG
Source organism: Drosophila koepferae (assembly GCA_030914345.1). Lineage (NCBI taxonomy): Eukaryota > Metazoa > Arthropoda > Insecta > Diptera > Drosophilidae > Drosophila > Drosophila koepferae. The sequence goes on along the minus strand of JAUESR010000157.1, from coordinate 472,895 downwards.
AAGAAGACATCTAGAACATTCTACATGTAAAGGAGGAAGTATAAAAGCATGCTGCATATCGAATCATTGTGTCATTTGTATTGTGTAAGATCAGTTATGAAAGTGTCGGCTCAGTTAAGTTGAAAACGTCGCGACTCGCGATGTGTACTTGCTACTTATAATTTAATTTTGATTTTTATTGAATAAACTTATGTGCACCTACATTTACAAAACTGCGTTTTGAATTATTTCAAAAAGGAAAAGCCTCAACATAGATATATGTAGATCAAATGGGAACGTGTGATAAGCCCAAATATGATAAGTTAAATTGTTTACTAGCGGAATCTGATTCGGATGATAAGCAGTGCAGTGGTCAGCTAATTTTGCAGGAAAATTTGCTTGGCAACAATTTGTCAACGAATTGGACTTTCGCACTAACCATACAACACATAGACTGGACAACTAGAACAAACTTTTTTCACGAACCAGATTTTGAGTTCCCGTCCTAATCATCTTCGTATTTGCTCGGCTCTGTAATTTGCTGCTCGGGCAGCGAAAATATCGTAGTTGATATTCATTTCGCTGCCAGCGCTCGAACGAAATGATTCTATTTTCTCATATACATATATATGTGTGCAGGCACAAGCCAGCAGCGCGCAAAAATTGAAATTTGTCCGCGAGCTGCGATTCGCAACGATCCCATCTTTCCTACTGAGTAAGAGTATGCCGAACTCTTAAACGGCTTTGCCATGCTCATTCAAAATTTTAGTGTTTTCGTGATTATTTTTGGGAAGGGTATGAAAGCGTGATGTGCATAAGCATTACTTTTTCGCGATGAGCATGCACACACACATTTACCATGTCTTGCTATATGTATGAGCAGTTATGTAACTGTGTGCGAAACTTTTGCACACAGGACGGGAACTCAAAATCTGGTTCGTGAAAAAAGTTTATATATATATATATATATATATATATATATATATATATATATATATATATATACTTTAGACGCGTATAACTCCATTTCTAGATGCACGATCTTCATGAACTGAATTCCCATTTTCAATGGGTTAAGGGTATAAAAATCACTATTTTCCGCTATGCCGTGCTCCAACTTACACTTTATAATTCTGTAGTTTTAAATAAAAACAAGTTAGAACCGGTGATTTGGGGACCTGAATCCAAAATCTGACAAAAATCGAAATTATATTAAGTTAGTATCTATATACATACATACATATGTATGTACTATAAAGAAAACAAGTAAGAAGGCTCTAGTCGAGACGGCTCGACTACGAGATCCCCTGAACCCTGCAAAAAAGTGATACTCTTCATCTTTACGCACTTAGATGCGCGCGCTCTGCTAACTGCGCAGTTGCTGCCGTGGCTTGGGGGTGGGCTGGGCTGAATTTCGGACGCTCATAACTCCATTTCTAGATGGACTATCTTTATGAAATTTTCAAAGAGTATCTAAATCTATCTATATGCCAAATTGCAAGTCTCTAGTATTTGAAATGCGTTTTTTCAAATTGGGGGCGAAGGGGGCGTGGCATCCAAAATCTGTAAATTACATAATCTGCGTATCCATAATATCTATCTAAATATTTAAAGTTGAAGTCTTTAGCTAAAACGGTGTAGAAGTTATTCCCAAAAAACCTAAGAAATTGAAACGAATTTTCGATTTTTATCGATAATTTTGAAATGGGATGAGTTATCGAAAAAACAAAATAAACTCGTACTGCGTAGCTAACATACGCACGTTCATGTGAAATTTCAGCTCTCTAGCTTTTGTAGTTTCCGAAATCTCGACGTTCATACGGACGGACGGACGGACGGACAGACGGACAGGGCTCAATCAACTTATTTTTTTATGCTGATCAAGAATATATATACTTTATGGGGTCTGCGACTTCTCCTTCTGCCTGTTACATACATTTTCACAAAACCATTATACCCTGAATTCCCATTTTCAATGGGTTCAGGGTATAACAAGTAAGAAGGCTCTAGTCGAGACGGCTCGACTACGAGATCCCCTGAACCCTGCAAAAAAGTGATACTCTTCTTATTTACGCACTTATGAGCGCGCGCTCTGCTAACTGCGCAGTTGCTGCCGTGGCTTGGGGGTGGGTTGGGCTGAACTTTGGACGCTTATAACTCCATTTCTAGATGGACGATCTTGATGAAATTTTCAGAGTAGATTAGGAGTATCTAAATCTATCTATGTGTCGAATTGCAAGTCTCTAGTATTTGAAATGCGTTTTTTTCAAATTGGGGGCGAAGGGGGCGTGGCATCCAAAATCTGTAAATTACATAATCTGCGTATACATAATATCTATCTAAATAAACAAATTTGAAGTCTCTAGCTGAAACAGTGTAGAAGTTATGCCCAAAAACCTAAAAAATGGAAACGAATTTTCGATTTTTTATCGATAATTTGGAAATGGGATGAGTTATCGAAAAAACAAAATAAACTCGTACTGCGTAGCTAACATACGCATGTTCATGTGAAATTTCAGCACTCTAGCTTTTGTAGTTTCCGAAATCTCGACGTTCATACGGACGGACGGACGGACGGACGGACGGACGGACGGACGGACGGACGGACGGACGGACAGACGGACAGGGCTCAATCAACTTATTTTTTTATGCTGATCAAGAATATATATACTTTATGGGGTCTGCGACTTCTCCTTCTGCCTGTTACATACATTTTCACAAAACCATTATACCCTGAATTCCCATTTTCAATGGGTTCAGGGTATAAAAATAAAGATCATATTAATAGGGCATTGTTTGTAGTACACTCAGATATTTGTGGTCCGATAACCTCTACAATTGATAATAAAAACTATTATGTGGTTTTTATTGATCAATATACCCATTACTGTGTGACATATTTAATAACATACAAATCAGATTTGTTTTCAGTTTTTAAAGATTTTATTGCCAAAGCAGAAGCCAATTTTAATTTGAAAGTGGTAAATTTGTACATAACAAAATTAGAAAACGAAAGTTTGATGAAAAATCGACAAAAGGTATACTTGTTGGATATGAACCGAATGGGTTTAAATTGTGGAATTTGGAAGCAAGAAAGTTTATGACAGCTAGAGATGTTGTGGTGGACGAAACAAATATGTTTCATTCAAGGTCTGTAGAAGATTGTGTTGTACAATCTGAAGACTCAGTGTTCCAAAATGAAATGAGGGAACTCTTGTTTGGAAAATGGGAATGAAAAACAAGAAGTTGATTTTCAGAATGTAAATTGTGAAAATATAGAGTATTGCTTTCCATTGGACGAAATGGAAAATATGGAAACTGTTGATGACAATTCCAAAACTGTTGAATAGCCTTGTGAAAATTCCACAAATCTGGAGAATACCGATCCAGTGGAAATTACTGGTGAGAACAATCAAATTCGACGCAGTGAATTTTTAAAAGATAAACCTAAATGTTCAGATTAAAGGAAAAATGTTTAAGGAATTCCTATACATATTTTAGCAATATTCCAAATTGCTTTGAAGAAATTAAGAGTAGAGATGACAAAATTTATTGGGAAAAAGCAGTACAGGATGAACTAAATTCGCATTCTGAAAACAATACATGGCTTTTGGTAAAAAGGCCTAGTAATAAAAATATAATTGATTGCAAATGGGTTTTTAGCATTAAACAGGATGCATTTGGAAACCTAGTCAGATACAAAGCCAGACTTGTAGCTCGTGGTTTCAGGCAAGAATATTTAACTGATTATGAAGAAACATTTGCACCAGTTGCACGTATATTTAGTTTTCGATTCATAGTAGCACTTGCAAATCAATACGATTTAAATATTCATCATATGGATGTTAAAACAGCATTCCTAAATGGCAATTTTAAAGAAGAAATTTACATAAATATTCCTCTAGGACTGACTCATGATGATGATACAGTTTGTAAGCTACATAAAGCTATTTATGGTCTAAAGCAAGCAGCTAGGTGTTGGTTCGAAGCATTCGAAAGAAATTGGTTTTGTAAATCTTGGAGTTGACCGATGTATATACCTCATAGATAATGGGGATATATCTCTAACATTTATGTACTTTTGTATGTGAATGATGTTATCATCGTGACAAACAATATTGAAACAATGTCTAAGTTTAAAACTTATTTAATGAATAAATTTAAAATGAGTGAATTAAAAGATAAGATATTTTATTAGCATTAAAATAGACAAATAGAAAGGAGATCAATTACAACTTAGTCAATCAGTATACATAAATAATGTTTTAAAGAAATTTAATATGGAAAATTAATTTGATCGGTTGTTTGATGTACAACTACTACTAAGGTTACTAAGGTAACTGAAAGGTACGGTTGAATTAAAATTAACCTTTACAAAAATCAATAGTTTTGAAAGTGTTGTTGTTGGTTATGGATAAAGTCATCAAAAGTTTTTTTTTTTTTTATTAAATATTAAATTAACTTCTTAATTTAAAATAGGTAATTTAATTTTTACGTAATTACTAAATAAATGAAAATTGTTTTGAATTTAATACTTAAATTCTATTTTGATATATTAACTGAATATTATAGTTTTTAATTTTGAACGGTTTGATTAAGTTTTACTGGGTTTCCTTAATCCTTGCAGTGAATGCTGAACCGTGTTTTTGTATATTTCCCCAGAGTACGCCTCTTGTCAGATAAGAAATTTATGTAATTTAATTTTGATTTATTTAATGTTACTTTTGAGGAGGAGTGTTGCGAAATAGCAAAAGCAACATTAAGAACAGAACATGAAGCAAATAGATGAAAGGTAACGGGACTAGCCGAACATCAACATAGTGTACACACACTATATTTCATCTGCTTTATGTCTCCCCAGTTTAGTTCACTTTAAGCGACGAGAGCGTACAGACGAAAAGAATTCATTAAAAGAACAACTTAAATATAAATACATAAAACCGCCGTCTTATTATTTGTGATATAATTTTATATATAATATAATATTATTGACTGCCTGCTATATAATTAAATATATATATATATATATAATTATGTGTTTAACAACCGTCTTTATTAAAAAAATATAACTTTAATATTAACAGTTGGAGTTTATCTTATTAAAAACGTTACAGCAATGTTAGAGCCGCGGCTTAAAATTCGATTAGAACTAAAAGATACAATTGTGTGTTGGCTTATTATATGCGGAATTGGAAAGCTTCTGAGCTTTCAGTGGTGAGCTTTTGATCGGACGATATGTCTGAATGAATCTGATTGGTTATTGATAATATGCTGAATAGGCGATCTCACGCTTTTTGGCTGCTAAGGATAAAATTGCTGATGAGGCGTTCTCACACTTTTTGACTGTTTAGGATAGAATTGCTGATCAGGCGTTCTCGCGCTTGGGGCTTGTATCTGTCGGTTACACGTGAGTGTTTATGTAAGCGTTATGCTATTGGCGGATATAGGGTGAATGAACCCGTTTATATGAAATATGAGTTTATGGGAAAAAGGTGCGAGTGATTGTCGCTCAGTATGACGTTCTGTGAGGAGGTCGATATATTACTCCCCCATCCTTAAGAAAATAGCCTGTCCTCAGGCGGATACTTTTGGGTATAGTGAAGGGCTTTGCTCGACCACTTGATTTGGGATTTCAATTTCTCGCTTTTTAGTGTTATTAACATTAATAATTAGTTTTTGTGGTAAAATTTTAAGCTTATAAATTAAGTACAATATTATGCTTATAATAGTAATGACAAAAGTAATTATAGTAATAGTTTGGAATACACTGTTGTATTTTGTATGTTGGTTAATAATTTCTTTAGTTTGCAAGTAAGATATGGGTTCTAGTTATACCCTGAACCCATTGAAAATGGGAAATCAGGATATAATGGTTTTGTTAAAAGTATGTAACAGGCAGAAGGAGGCGTGTCAGACCCCATAAAGTATATATATTCTTGATCAGGGTGACGAGAAAAGTTGATCTAGCCCTGTCCGTCTGTCCGTCCGTCCGTCTGTCCGTCTGTCCGCCCGTATGAACGTCGAGATTTCGGAAACTACAAAAACTAGAGAGCTGAAATTTCACATGAACATGCGTATGTTAGCTACGCAGTACGAGTTTATTTTGTTTTTTCGATAACTCATCCCATTTCCAAATTATCGATAAAAAATCCAAAATTCGTTTCCATTTTTTAGGTTTTTTGGGCATAACTTCTACACTGTTTTAGCTAGAGACTTTATTTAGATAGATATTATAGATACGCAGATTATGTAATTTACAGATTTTGGATACCACGCCCCCTTCGCCCCCAATTTAAAAAAAACGCATTTCAAATACTAGAGACTTGCAATTTGGCATATAGATGCATTTTAATACTCCTAATCTATTCTAAAAATTTCATGACGATCGTTCATCTAGAAATGGAGTTATGAGCGTTCAAAGTTCAGCCCAACCCGCCCCCAAGCCACGACAGCAACTGCGCGGTTAGCAGAGCGCGCGCTCATAAGTGCGTAAAGAAGAAGAGTATCACTTTTTTGCAGGGTTCAGGGGATCTCGTAGTCGAGCCGTCTCGACTAGAGCCTTCTTACTTGTTTTGTAATATTGTTTGTTACATAGATGCTTTGTGAATAGTCAAAGTATGAATTCTTAATAGATATTTCATTTAACTGTAATGAACAATCGTAAATTTTTATTATATTATTTCCTTCTATTGTTAATTCGTTGTTTACACAATCTTGATTTAATTTGGTCTTTGGTAAATTCCAAGTTACAATAATATTGGGTTCTATGTAGGTGATTTGATAATTTTTAAAGGTTTTTGTGTATTTACATGAGGTTGTTACTTGATTTAAAATGCCTATTATACATTCATTTGTTTCTAATTGTTTGGTGTTGTTATACCCTGAGCCCATTGAAAATGGGAAATCAGGGTATAATGGTTTTGTTAAATGTATGTAACAGGCAGAAGGAGGCGTGGCAGACCCCATAAAGTATATATATTCTTGATCAGCATAAAAAAATAAGTTGATCTAGCCCTGTCCGTCTGTCCGTCCGTCCGTCCGTCCGTATGTATGAACGCGTCGATTTCCGAAGATACAAAAGCTAGAGAGTTCATTCTTTTTGTGTTAGGTTCGTATATTGCACGCGCAGTACGAGTTTGTTTCAGAAATTCGATAACTTGTATATTTGCAAAGTTATCGATAAACGAACTTATCGGGAACCTGTTATAAAATTCTAGCTAATTCATCTTTAGAGTTAGAGTTTCCAAGTCTTCTGCATATATATAGATACTAATTTATTACAATTTCGGTTTTTGCCACCACCCACAAATGTGAAAAAAATGCATTTCAAATACTAGAGACATGCAGTTTGGTTTAGCATATAGATATGAATATCATAATCATAATCTGAAGAAATCAATACGATTGTCCATCTAGAAACAGAATTATTAATCATCAAAATTTTCTCATCAAAACCCATGCGACGCAGCAACAAAGCAGCGAGCCAGCAAGACGCTTGCAATGCTTACACACATGCATACACACATACATGCCTACAAGCGTAGATCAGCGTCTATGCGTGCAGAAACGAATCGAATAATTCTTGGAATATTATTCGTTCGAAGAAGGGCTCAGGGGATTTCGTAGTCGAGCAGTCTCGACTACAGCTTTCTTACTTGTTATTGTATAAATTTTCGTTTTCAAAGTAGTATTTATTATGTGAGTTCTCGGCTAAGATGTTCTTTTCTGAGTACGGAAGTATCTCAAAGATTGGGGTTTTGATAATTTCTCTTGGGATATTGGATATTATTAAAATTTCATTTGTATCTGTTTTAAGCCAAGTAGAGGTTTTAGTGTTCAATAATTTTTCCGAATCTACATGTTTCAAGTAGTTGTGTTTGAGTGTTTCTTTTTCAGAAACGATGGAATTTACTGCTTCTAATCCTTTATTAATGGCGTCTATTACGTAATTAAGTTCGTTTGCTTGAATGCTGTTTTCTGCTAAGTTTTTTATTTTGTCTTGTAACTCTTCTTTGTCGTCGTTATCTAGTGTTCCGAAAAGGTATTTGTAAACTGTTCCTATTGCATTTATTAGACCTCGTTTGCTGCGTTTTACAATTTGAAATATTTCTCTACTTAATTTTTCTGCTAAATATTGGATATGAACGACGTCATTAAATTCTTGAGCTTGTTTTAATAGATTATTATATGTTATGTCGATTTTTGTCAAATTTACTTTAAGATAATGGTACTCGAAGTTGGTAGGTAGATCCATTGTGCCTGTTTTGAATATTAGGTAGCCATTGGGTGCTTTTACTGGGTTTATCTCGATGCTTTGGCTGCTTTGTCTGTTTTTATTAAGATCTGTTATCTGGCTGATTTTATTTAACTGGGTGTTATATTCAAGTGTTCCTGCGTATATGAAAATATCTGCTGGTGTTCTATTAGTTGTTTTATGTTTAATTTTATGATTGTATGTGTAAAGTATTTTTTCGAATTTAGTTAATTTATCTTCAATGTTATTTTCGCTGTTAATGATTCTAAGTTTTTCATTTACTGTTCTGTGGAATCTTTCTACGTCTGCAATTCCATTTTTATACCCTGAGCCCATTGAAAATGGGAAATCAGGGTATAATGGTTTTGTTAAATGTATGTAACAGGCAGAAGGAGGCGTGGCAGACCCCATAAAGTATATATATTCTTGATCAGCATAACAAAATAAGTTGATCTAGCCCTGTCCGTCTGTCCGTCCGTCCGTCCGTCCGTCCGTCCGTCCGTATGTATGAACGCGTCGATTTCCGAAGATACAAAAGCTAGAGAGTTCATTCTTTTTGTGTTAGGTTCGTATATTGCACGCGCAGTACGAGTTTGTTTCAGAAATTCGATAACTAGTATATTTGCAAAGTTATCGATAAACGAACTTATCGGGAACCTGTTATCAAATTCTAGCTAATTCATCTTTAGAGTTAGAGTCTCCAAGTCTTCTGCAGATATGTAGATACTAATTTATTACAATTTCGGTTTTTGTCAGATTTTGGATTCCGGTCCCCACTTCGCCCCACCACCCACAAATGTGAAAAAAATGCATTTCAAATACTAGAGACATGCAGTTTGGTTTAGCATATAGATATGAATATCATAATCATAATCTGAAGATATCAATACGATTGTCCATCTAGAAACAGAATTATTAATCATCAAAGTTTTCTCATCAAAACCCATGCGACGCAGCAGCCAAGCAGCGAGACAGCAAGACGCTTGCAATGCTTGCACACATGCATACTCACATACATGCCTACAAGCGTAGATCGGCGTCTATGCGTGCAGAAACGAATCGAATAATTCTTGGAATATTATTCGTTCGAAGAAGGGCTCAGGGGATTTCGTAGTCGAGCAGTCTCGACTACAGCTTTCTTACTTGTTTTTTTTTAATTTATATATAAATGCAACAGCATACATTTTGAACTAAAATATATGCACCTAGGGTATTTCAACTTTCATTCAATAAACTCAATTATTTCATTCAGTATTTGGCCATATTTAATCGGCTCAATGAATTGCGTAGCACACATGGCGTATGCTTAATTTTGTTGCTTATATAAATTGAAATGTTAAATAGGCGCCAAGAGGATTTTGCGATAACAAAATAGGCCTTATAAACAATAATTGTTAGGCATGAAAATAACATTTTGCCACAATTTATAAAATGAATTCAATAGCAAATACTTACCAAGTATTTCTATATATATTTAAACATAGATAAATAATAGCGAAAATCACAATTTTATTTCATAGGAAATATAAATGCATTAAATACAAATTTAGTAAAAAATTGCTTGAGCTAATTTTTATACCCTGAACCCATTGAAAATGGGAAATCAGGGTATAATGGTTTTGTTAAAAGTATGTAATAGGCAGAAGGAGGCGTGGCAGACCCCATAAAGTATATATATTCTTGATCAGGGTGACGAGAAAAGTTGATATAGCCATGTCCGTCTGTCGGTCCGTCCGTCTGTCCGTCTGTCCGTCTGTCCGTCCGTCCGTCTGTCCGTATGTTTGAACGCGTCGATTTCCGAAGATACAAAAGCTAGAGAGTTCATTCTTTTTGTGTTAGGTCCGTATATTGCACGCGCAGTACGAGTTTGTTTCAGAAATTCGATAACTTGTATATTTGCAAAGTTATCGATAAATGAATTTATCGGGGACCAGTTAGAAAATTATATCTAATTCATCTTAAGAGTTAGAGTCTCCAAGTCTTCTGCATATATATAGATACTAATTTAATACAATTTCGATTTTTGTCAGATTTTGGATTCCGGTTCCCAATTCGCCCCACCACCCCCAAATGTGTAAAAAATGCATTTCTAATACTAGAGACATACAGTTTGATTTGGCATATAGATATGAATATCATAATCTTAACCTGAACATATCAATACGATTGCCCATCTAGAATCAGAATTATTAGTCTATAAAGTTTTCTCATCAAAACCCATGTGGCGCAGCAAGCAAGGCAGCGACACAGCAAGACGCGTTGCGGGCGCACATACATACATATGTACATACATACATACATACATACATATGTATGTACATATTTGTGCATGTAAAGCTAATTGTAAAAGAGTTATGATTTCTAAAAAAAAAACCTAAAATGTTAAATAGAATATGTAGATCATATGCTGAAATTCTCATTACATTCCATTATATATTTAAAAAATTTAAAAACAAATAAAATAACAATGGAAATGCAAGCAACGTTGAGTAATGCAAATCAATTTTCGTATGCGTGTGCACATACATATACACACAAAAAATCTTGGGCCGTTTTCTATGTTGCTATGCGTGTATATTCGAAGAATCACAATTGTTTTTGAATTGCGTTAGAATTGTCTTTGAATTGTATTTGTATTTTCAGCCACTGCTGTAGTGTTTTTTTCGTATATGGCGAATTTCATTCGTTTTCGCTACTTTGCGGTTTGAGTGAGCCGTGGTGTAGGTGGCTAGGCAGACGCGATGAATGTTGGGGTGTCGCAGGTTCTAGTCTCGCTCAAGTCCTTCATGATTTCTTATTCTTATTTTATTTTTTTTTTATTATTTCTTTCTGTATTATTCTTTAATCTTTTGTATTTGATACCTTTGAAAGTCAGTTGGTAGTTTAACTAATTGTGAATAAGTGCGTTTTTTTTTTTTAAATTTCAAATATTTAATAGCATAATTTCTGGAAGTGTTTTTGTTTCAATTATATTTTATTCCGTTAAGTCAACAGAAAATAATAAACAGAAAGTTTGCCCAAAAAACAAAAGCACGTGACATCTGCGGTAAGAGTTTTCCTATATGTATGCACACATCTACATTCAAAACTAGCCTAGCATGGTCTAAGAATTTTAACTTGCTAGATGGCGCTTTAGTAGTGAACTTATTTATTATGGCTATTACAGCTTCGAGTGGCATTGATATATTTCTTTTACAATTATGAAGTGTCTGTCCTATTTAAGGTGATGCGTGTTAATCGAGGAACTTCTATTTGTTGGGTCAATTTTTAATGATATTTAATAATATAAAATTTTTTCAACTAGTATAAGCGCCATCTATTATTATTTTTTGGCAATGCATACACACATATGTATATATACATGTACATATGTATGTACATTTTGAACGTAACATGCATACATTCTTATCTATACTTTCTGATTTATCCATAAGTTAAAGTATCATCACTATTGAGTAATGATTTTAAAAATATCTGTATTCTCAAGCCATGGTGATAAATAGGCGTATAATAATTACACACAGCGAAAATCTAAACTTACAATCACTTATCAGTAATTGTCTGATTGATTATCATTCATTTATGTGGGTGCAATAACTAAAGGAACATCTTTAACAGATTTTAGACAGTATCCAATACTAAAACTTCAATGTTCTGTAAAACGATTAGTCTGTTACTTGCGATTGCCATTACAGTACAGATTATTATTTTACTTTATAAACATTGGGTTCAGGGTATTATCTAGTCGAGCACTCTCGACTAGAGTTTTCTTACTTGTTATACCCTGAACCCATTGAAAATGGGAATTCAGGGTATAATGGTTTTGTGAAAATGTATGTAACAGGCAGAAGGAGAAGTCGCAGACCCCATAAAGTATATATATTCTTGATCAGCATAAAAAAATAAGTTGATTGAGCCCTGTCCGTCTGTCCGTCCGTCCGTCCGTCCGTCCGTCCGTATGAACGTCGAGATTTCGGAAACTACAAAAGCTAGAGAGCTGAAATTTCACATGAACATGCGTATGTTAGCTACGCAGTACGAGTTTATTTTGTTTTTTCGATAACTCATCCCATTTCCAAATTATCGATAAAAAATCGAAAATTCGTTTCCATTTTTTAGGTTTTTTGGGCATAACTTCTACACTGTTTCAGCTAGAGACTTCAAATTTGTTTATTTAGATAGATATTATGGATACGCAGATTATGTAATTTACAGATTTTGGATGCCACGCCCCCTTCGCCCCCAATTAAAAAAAAAACGCATTTCAAATACTAGAGACTTGCAATTTGGCATATAGATAGATATAGATACTCTTAATCTACTTTAAAAATTTCATAAAGATAGTCCATCTAGAAATGGAGTTATGAGCGTCCAAAGTTCAGCCCAACCCACCCCCAAGCCACGGCGGCAACTGCGCAGTTAGCAGAGCGCGCGCATCTAAGTGCGTAAAGAAGAAGAGTATCACTTTTTTGCAGGGTTGAGGGGATCTCGTAGTCGAGCCGTCTCGACTAGAGCCTTCTTACTTGTTACTTGTTGTTATATCAATTTTAACGTTTTCTTCTTTTAACCAGTTCTGTAATGCTGCGCATATGAATGCTGAATCTTTATCTGCTTTGATTTCTATTGGTTTGCCTAACTCGTTAAATATTCTCATTATAGATCTTTTTGCTTCTAGCCAATCTCTAGATTTTACTTCGATTAATGTTGCAAATTTGGAATATAGGTCTATGCATGAAAGGAATTGTAAATTATCGATTATATAAAAGTCCATTATGTATTTCTCTCTAATGTTATATACTTCTGGAGTGATTTCAAATGTTAATTTAGTATTTCGATTTTCCGTTTTAGCTAAGTTACAAATTAAACATTCATTTATTATGTTCTGTATTAATTTTTGATAGTCAGGGAAATAGAATTTTTCTTTGAACCAATTAATTGTTTTCTCTATTCCTGGGTGTAGGAGTTCTTTTTATTTTTTAAAATTATCTCTTTAAATTCTGCATAAGTTAATAAATTTTACAATATATTGCTTTTCATAGTTTTGGTGATATTATTGGGATGTATTATTTCGATATATGCTTGTTGAAAAATAGGGAAATCCTGTTCGTTATGAAAGTAAATTACGTTATTTTTACTACAAAGATATTGTTTTATTATTTCGTTGGCATATGCGTTCGACATTTCTTTATAAGTAATTTTTATATTTTTTTTTATATATTTGTGAAAATACTTTATTGTGTCTACTTTATTTTCTGTTCCTTTTATAAATTCTAATTGTCTATTATAATAGTTTAATGGCCTTTCCGTTATAGATATGTAATTCTCATTATCTTCATGTGCACTGTGTATTGTTGCTGCGGTATTGCTATTTGTCTCTCCTAAGAAGTTTTCGTTTAATTTTACTCTTGAAAGTGCATCTGCTATGTGATTTTCTTTACCAGGTATTATTATTTTTATACCCTGAACCCATTGAAAATGGGAAATCAGGGTATAATGGTTTTGTTAAAAGTATGTAACAGGCAGAAGGAAGCGTGGCAGACCCCATAAAGTATATATATTCTTGATCAGGGTGACGAGAAAAGTTGATCTAGCCCTGTCCGTCTGTCCGTCCGTCTGTCCGTCTGTCCGTCTGTCCGTCTGACCGTCTGTCCGTCTGTCCGTCTGTCCGTCTGTCCGTCCGTATGAACGTCGAGATTTCGGAAACTACAAAAGCTAGAGAGCTGAAATTTCACATGAACATGCATATGTTAGCTACGCAGTACGAGTTTATTTTGTTTTTTCGATAACTCATCCCATTTCCAAATTATCGATAAAAAATTCGAAAATTCGTTTCCATTTTTTAGGTTTTTTGGGCATAACTTCTACACTGTTTCAGCTAGAGACTTCAAATTTTTTATTTAGATAGATATTATGGATACGCAGATTATGTAATTTACAGATTTTGAATGCCACGCCCCCTTCACCCCCAATTCGAAAAAAACGCATTTCAAATACTAGAGACTTGCAATTTGGCATATAGATGCATTTTAATACTCCTAATCTATTCTAAAAATTTCATGACGATCGTTCATCTAGAAATGGAGTTATGAGCGTCCAAAATTCAGCCCAACCCGCCTCTAAGCCACGACAGCAACTGCGCGGTTAGCAGAGCGCGCGCTCATAAGTGCGTAAAGAAGAAGAGTATCAATATTTTGCAGGGTTCAGGGGATCTCGTAGTCGAGCCGTCTCGACTAGAGCCTTCTTACTTGTTTATTTTATTTTATAGTCAAATTCGTTGAGTTTTATTTTCCATCTTTGGAGCTTCATGTTAGGTTCTTTTATATTATTTAGCCATACTAAAGGTTTATGATCGCATAAGATTTCAAACTTTCTACCGAGAAGGTATGACCGGAAATATTTACTTGCCCAGACGATGGCTAGTAATTCTTTTTCAATCGTGGAGTAATTAATTTGTTCATTAGGTGTTCTACTTGCGTAGCAAATTGGTTTATGTTCTTGTGATAGAACTGCTCCTATAGCTATGTTACTTGCGTCTGTTGTAAGGGAGAATTGTTCATTAAAATTCGGGTAGATCAATATAGCATCTGATGTAATTAAGAGTTTGTTTTTCAAAAGCTGAAGTGTAATTTTGATCGTTAATATTAATTGTTGCACCTTTTTTAAGATTGAGTGTCATTGGTTTGACAATTTGGGCAAAGTTTGGTATGAACTTTCTGTAAAATCCCCACAAACCTAAAAATGATTTTATTTCTTTTTGCGATTTTGGAATTGGAAATTAAATTATGGCTTTTACTTTATTCGGGTTAGGTTTAATACCTTTTGTTGTTATTATATGTCCGAGAAACTCTGTCTCTTTTTTCATGAACTCGCACTTGTCGAGTTGTAGTTTTAGATTAGCTTCTCTTAACTTAGTGAATACTTTTTTGAGTCATATCATATGTTCATCCAATGAAGTGGAATAAACTATGATATCGTCAAGGTATACTAGGCAATCTTTGTATATCAAATCTTCTAGGAGATTATTCATACATCTTTGAAATGTTGCTGGTGCGTTTTTCAGATCGAATGGCATACGTGTATACTCGTAATGGCCATGTTTTGTTGAAAAGGCTGTTTTCGGTATTGATTCGGGATCCATCTGAATTTTATGGAATCCTTTCGCTAAATCAATTGTTGTGAAGTACTGACATTTTCTTAATTTGTCTAGTATTTCATCTATTAAAGGGATGGGAAATTTATCGTCGATGGTGATCTCATTTAGATCCCGGTAGTCAATAACTAAACGATATTTTTGTTTCTTGGAGGCGTCCTATTTTTTCGGTACGATCCAGATTGGAGAACAATAGGGCGATTTCGATTTTCGAATAATGCCTTGTTCAATCATTTCTTGGATTTGTTTGTTGACCTCTTGGTCAAAGGTTTGAGGGTATTTATAAGGTTTTTATTATAAATAACGCCTTCGTGTTTTGTATGGATCGAGTGTTTTATCGTACTAGTAAAGGTCAAATTTTCACCTTCACGGTACTGGATATCACTGAACTCATATAAAACTTTTTTTAAGTTTTCGGTTTCTTCGGGGTTTAAATGATCTAATCTATACTCATTTTTATACCCTGAACCCATTGAAAATGGGAAATCAGGGTATAATGGTTTTGTTAAAAGTATGTAACAGGCAGAAGGAGGCGTGTCAGACCCCATAAAGTATATATATTCTTGATCAGGGTGACGAGAAAAGTTGATCTAGCCCTGTCCGTCTGTCCGTCCGTCCGTCTGTCCGTCCGTATGAACGTCGAGATTTCGGAAACTACAAAAGCTAGAGAGCTGAAATTTCACATGAACATGCGTATGTTAGCTACGCAGTACGAGTTTATTTTGTTTTTTTGATAACTCATCCCATTTTCAAATTATCGATAAATCGAAAATTCGTTTCCATTTTTTAGGTTTTTTGGGCATAACTTCTACACTGTTTCAGCTAGAGACTTCAAATTTGTTTATTTAGATAGACATTATGGATACGCAGATTATGTAATTTACAGATTTTGGATTCCACGCCCCCTTCGCCCCCAATTAAAAAAAACGTATTTCAAATACTAGAGACTTGCAATTTGGCATATAGATAGATTTAGATACTCTTAATCTACTTTATCATAAAAATAGTCCATCTAGAAATGGAGTTATGAGCGTCCAAAATTCAGCCCAACCCGCCTCCAAGCCACGACAGCAACTGCGCGGTTAGCAAAGCGCGCTCTCAAAAGTGCGTAAAGAAGAAGAGTATCACTTTTTTGCAGGGTTGAGGGGATCTCGTAGTCGAGCCGTCTCGACTAGAGCCTTCTTACTTGTTTTCGCTGATTTCATTATTGATTGCGAAATTAATATCTGGGTCGTTAGTTATTACTGGGTCAAACTGTCTTTGTTCAATTCCTCTTTCATTATCTGTTTCATCTTCGTATTTAAAATAAAAGGTGTAACTTCCTAAAGTTACGCAATCTTCGGTATAGCTAATCTGAGCGTTACAAGCCTGTAAATATTTTCTTCCAATAAGCATTTCGTAATTGTTTGAAAAGTTGTGAATATAAAATTTTTGATGTTTCGGACAAATTTGGCTAGGTGCAAAGAAAATTGTTTCTTTCAATTCAATACTACCGTTGATAGTATGAACTTGTAAATTCTCTGAGTGAGTTTTGAAATTAAAGAAATTTTTTGATAAAATGTTTATTGATGATCCCGTATCAATAATACATTTGAGGGGTTTGTTATTAAAGATTACTCTAATGAATGGACTTCTATCTCCTCCTGACTCTTCCTGTTCCGAGGCTTCTTGATGAAAATTTTCGGATGTGTCCATCCTGCTTATTCCACTGTTACTTTCTCTTTGTCTTTTTACTGGCTGATTAGGAGGTTTCTCCTGAGAATATTTATGGGTTTGATAATTCAAGCAGTTCTGAACTCTTCCTTGATTTAATTTCTGTTGGAATTCTTTGAATGATGGTGGATTATTGTCTGGTTTTGACTGTTGACCAGTTTGATTAATTTGGGAGGTGTTTGGTGTTGAACCTATAAACTGGGGAAAATATTTTCCACCTTTTCCACTTTGTTGGCTTTGATTTAATTTCTTTACTTCTGTACTATTTTCGTATAGACCCTCTCTTTGAGCTACTTGTTTGAGGTTTGTGACAGTTGTTATGTCAAATCTAATTAATTTTCTTGTTATTACTTCTTTGATTGTGTTTTTCATTGCGTTTGTGTATAACATTGTGTTGTCTGGATTATTCTCTAAACTTAATTTATTTGTTATGGTGTATGACTTATTCTCTAATCCTTCGATGAACTTACGAAGATTTCCGTTGTAGCTGGTGTTGTATAATCGTCTAAGCAACTCCTCACACGGTGTCTGCGTCTTCAGTTCGTTAATTAGAGCTGTCTTCAGTTCCGACCAGTTGTTGGATTGGGAAAGCTGCGAGATCCTTTACGCGTCTCCTGACAGTTGCATCTCAATGGCTCCGAAAAGGATGCTATGATGTCGGGCATGTATAATCGTCTAAGCAACTCCTCACACGGTGTCTGCGTCTTCAGTTCGTTAATTAGAGCTGTATTCAGTTCCGACCAGTTGTTGGATTGGGAAAGCTGCGAGATCCTTTGCGCGTCTCCTGACAGTTGCATCTCAATGGCTCCGAAAAGGATGCTATGTTGTCGGGCATCTCTAGTTGGGTACAAGTTAAGAATGTAATCGACCCTCCTGTTGAAGGAACTCAAATTTTCAGTTGCTCCATCGTAGGATGGCAGCTGTCGTAGCGACGACAGTGCTTGTTTTAAATGGGTTTCTGACAACTCCAGTGTCATGGTTAGTCTGGCTGGGCTGATGATAGGTGCAATTTTTGGCGGTTTAAGATTAGTTATGATTGTCTTTTACACGCACTTTACACTGTTGAAGTTTTCTCAATGCTTACGGCTTACAGGGATCAATTTAATGATGTGTAAGGCCCAGACGTAAGGATTGGTATGTAACGATTTGCGTTCGCTACCCAAGATTTCCAATAGTCCAAATGATCTATTATGTAACGGAATTCTTGTATGAGGACGGTCACGTAGATGGTTTTTGGCGGATCAGAATTGAATTAAATGTTGAATTCACTTCTGTTCTTTCCGAACAAGGATAGAATTATAGTTCACTTTTTTTTCACTGATCCTACCGGCTGCGCCAATTATGTGTTTACCGTCTTTATTAAAAAAATAAAACTTTATTTAATTTTAACAGTTGGAGTTTATCTTATTAAAAACGTTACAGCAATGTTAGAGCCGCGGCTTAAAACTCGATTAGAACTAAAAGATACAATTGTGTGTTGGCTTATTATATGCGGAATTGGAAAGCTTCTGAGCTTTCAGTGGTGAGCTTTTGATCGGACGATATGTCTGAATGAATCTGATTGGTTATTGATAATATGCTGAATAGGCGATCTCACGCTTTTTGGCTGCTAAGGATAAAATTGCTGATGAGGCGTTCTCACACTTTTTGACTGTTTAGGATAGAATTGCTGATCAGGCGTTCTCACGCTTGGGGCTTGTATCTGTCGGTTACACGTGAGTGTTTATGTAAGCGTTATGCTATTGGCGGATATAGGGTGAATGAAACCCGTTTATATGAAATATGAGTTTATGGGAAAAAGGTGCGAGTGATTGTCGCTCAGTATGACGTTCTGTGAGGAGGTCGATATATTACTCTCTATATATATATATATACTGAAGTTGAGTCGAATAAATGTCGCGACTTTGCTAACGGCAACGCTTATATAAATTAAAGGACGAAGTCAAAGTAGAATTATGACAACTTGCTTTATTGAATATTAGCTTAATACTAAAAATCGTGTGTCTATTGAATTATAAAGAATGTTTGTCTTAAATTACTGGAGACTTTTACTTTGTTGGATGGGAAAGTGCTTTTGGAATATCAAGTCTGGCAGTCCCGAATACAGATATCTTAATTGTTTAATAATTATCTATGAATTTTAATATTTTTGAATCATTTCATTAATTTGTGCCCCACATTCGGATCGCATATTCTCGAGGTAATCTTCAGATATTCGATAGCTCTAGCAACGCTTCAGGCGGAAATATCCTTTTTGGTAGCGTCTTAAGCAAGCTGACCGACCCTCATGAAACTCCAAAGAGCTGTAAACGCGAAACGGGAGAGACACATTATGGAGAACATTTTCATAACTATACATTTATACGACACCGGGATCGAATTATATATTATATATATGATCAGATCTGTGGTAAAATTGACAATCCGTTTGTTTTAGCTGAGATAAATAAATATAAGGTAAGTGATTTTCAAGTATATAATGGTAGGTAATTAACCTATTTATTACAGCATTACATCGTACTGGGTCTGACTGCTAGAGGATCACTGAATCGCAATTCTTAGAATACCATAGCGTGCAGCTTTAGAGCGCACGCAGTGTGTATACTCGTATAGTGTTTATAGTAGTGATGTAAATTTGAATGAAAACATCGATGTCGATGTCCATCTGACTGGGCTGATACATCGGATTGAAAATTCGATGCATCGATGTATGACCGATGTGTTAAAACATTTCCGTTTGACAATAAAACGAATGCTTAATGTTTTTTAAACTGCTTTCATAGCGTTATTATATTATATTAGAAGTATCTGCTTTCATAACAGTCAAATTAAACATAATTATTTATTTAAAGAAAGTCCTTTTCGTTAATTCTCTGTAAAAATAAAATGCAGCTTAATCGCTCAGGAGTAAGTCTATTACGTTTGTGGCATAATATATTGGCAGCCGCTGAAAACACCTTTTCAGAGGGAACAGAAGAGGCCATCAACGGCAGAATTTTGTTTGCAATTTTGTATAAGCACCTATTTCTAAGCACTTATTTCTAAATCCATGTCCACATTCGGATTATGACGTTGAGCAAGCTCATAATGGTAGTCCCAAAAAGATATGGAGCTCACGGTTGTCTGTGGTATGACTTCATTGGTTCAAATAATTTAATTTTCATAAGTGCGTTGGCACATGCCGAAGGTAGTGCTGGGAAAAAGATCGATCTAAAAACGATACATCGATGTTTTGATAGGTATCGAAAATATCGATACTGCTAACTTCGATACTCGATATATCGCCAGACTATTATTTTCCCATCACTTAAATAAAAACGCGGCTCAAAGTGGTAAGGTAATTTGCAAATTAATTTTAACAATATAATTAAAATACTAACGTAACCACACATAATAAATGAGAAAAGGAGTTGCCTTAAATCGCAGCAAGTGAATATGCTGCTCTTTATAAATAAAAATGAATGGATAAAGTGAATGATCTCATTAAATAATATAATCATAGTTATATAGTTTAGATTAGTTTATATGAAACGTTTTGTAATTTTAATAAGAAATTCATCTTTTGTTTTTTATAAGAAACCTTGTTTATTTTTTTAAATTTTGGGAGTTAAAATATTTTTATGAAAATATCGATATATCGATCTGAGACCCATACATAATATCGAAATATCGATCTAGGCAAAGATCGATCTTTTCCCAGCACTAGCCGAAGGATCACTAAAATTTCAAAGTTTGCTGTTCACTGATCAGAAAATGGCAATGTTATGTTATTATGAAATTAAACCATTTATGTTTTACAAAATATCGATGCATCGCTCAACATCGGTATCAGCACTAACCATACAACACATAGACTGGACAACTAGAACAAACTTTTTTCACGCACAAAAATATGATCGAATTACCGCACAACTTCGTATTTCTTCGGTTTGGGCAATTCGAGCTCGGGCAGTCAAAATATGAAACGACAAAGTCATTGCGCTGCCAGCGGTCGACCGGGATGGTCATATTTTCATATGAGCATTTTCTATGCGCTATTTTACTTTACTCTCCCTCTCTCTTTTTTCTCTCTCTATCTCACTCTATGCGAGCACAAGCCAGTTGCCCACAAAAATTGAAATTTGTTCGCGAGTGGCGATTCGCGGCTTATTGCCAAAATGACTGCTGCAAGCCGTAAAAGCTTATTTGACAGTCACTCTACAATTCAAACCATATAAAATAGACAAGTGTTGGGCCCTGCAATTGCTACAGGCAGCAAAAGTTTCGCACACAGTCACATAAATGCTCATACATGTAGCAAGACACAGTAAATGTGTGTGTGCATGCTCATCGCGAAAAAGTAATGCCTATGCACATCACGCTTTCATACCCTTCCCAAAAATCTTTACGAAAACACTAAAATTTTGCATGAGCATGGCAAAGCCGTTTAAGAGTTCGGCATACTCTTACTAAGAATGGCAGACGGGATCGCCGCGAATCGCCACTCGCGAACAAATTTCAATTTTTGTGGGCAACTGGCTTGTGCTCGCATAGAGTGAGATAGAGAGAGAAAAAAGAGAGAGCGAGAGTAAAGTAAAATAGCGCATAGTAAATGCTCATATGAAAATATGACCATCCCGGTCGATCGCTGGCAGCGCAATGACTTTGTCGTTTCATATTTTGACTGCCCGAGCTCGAATTGCCCAAACCGAAGAAATACGAAGTTGTGCGGCAATTCGATCATATTTTTGTGCGTGAAAAAAGTTTGTTCTAGTTGTCCAGTCTATGTGTTGTATGGTTAGTGGTATCAGCGAAAACATCGAAAAACATCGGAAAATATCAGTAAAAAAAAACATCGATGCTCGATGCATCGATGATTTTTTACATCACTAGTTTATAGGAAAAATGTTTGTCGCTTGCCATGCACTATGGGCGCAAATCCCGGTTTAGCGGCGTAAAGTCCAAAATTATTTTCTTCTTTTTTTCTTGATTTCATTTTAGAAATGTCTAACCATTATAAAACTGTTTTCAAAAAATTTTTCCGTGCATCACAGGCTTTTTGGCAGGCCTGTAAAGTCAGCTGATGCTACGCTAAGTTGTGTTTGCCAAAAATTGCTTACCACGGGTGCAAGTTTAATTGTTTTTCGTTTACGAAATATTTCGTCTAACATGGCCATGTACGTTCGCTAATTGCCGAAACATTTAGTTTATTAAACAAATAAAATGCACCTACAGGAGCAGAGTATCTCGCAGTTACTTGCAACTACATAACTGCAACGTTCTTGCTAGATACTGGTTCCAATAGAAACTTCATACAGCCAAAGTTTGTACCCCATCAAATTCCCAAAAAAAATTCCATTTAAAGCCGTCAGTGTAGAGGGCAGTGTATTAATTACACTCTATAAAATAGCAAATTTTTTCAATAGACCTACTACCCACAATTGTTCGTTCTATGTAATTTTAGGAAGAATGAAGTCTCGAGCACTTATATCTTCGTAAATCTACGCGATCCAACATACGGATTGACGGACATGGCTATATCGACTGGGCTCGTCACCCTGATCATATACACTGTGGGGTCTGTCACGCCTCCTTCTGCCTGTTACATACTTTTAACAAAACCATTATACCCCGATCGTTGTATAATAACAAGTATAATTTTATTTCTATTTAAGATAGCGATTTTATTATTCTTATATGGCGTATACTCGAATATAATCGACCAATAATTTCGGTTGCTTCCAAGTCGGTAACCATTGATCCTGGCTCTGCCAAAAATGAAGTTTAGCTTGTGGGTGTTTGTTGATCCAAGGCTTCTCGAAGCTAGAAGTCCGCAATTTGTCAACAAAGTCGCCGAAGCCACCAACTGAGATGCCCAGAGTGATGTAAAACTAAATTTAAAAATGAAAAATTGTAATATTATGTATGTATTATGTTTAATTTTGGTGCGTTAAAAATTTTAGATTGTTGTACAGTTCGTAACATCTTGGCGATCTTATCCCATAAATCAAGTGGCTTTCAAATTCATAATAATAATAATATAATAATTGATAAGTTCTTATGTGATTTGATTCATGTAGAGTACTTGCCTTTCGATCAAAAGGCGCCATGGGACCTCCGCGACGCCAACTGGGATTTAGGTTAGATTCCGCAAAACCAGTTAAAAGTTCACCGTATTCCTGACCATCAATGAAAAATCGCAAGCTTTGACTGCTCCAAATGAGGCTGTATAGGTGAAAGTCGTCGCCAAAATGTACGCTGCGTCGCTGTTGGACCATAAAATCTTCGCGTTGAGCAGCTTCAGTCGAAAGTACGGCTCCGGCGAAAATGGTGCGTCCATCAATGAGTTTACCATGGGGGAGACGTAGCTGTTGATTGCCACGATTCATGGCCACACGCAGTTGCCCTACCGTAGAATAGTTAAAACTGAATATTAATAATATTCAAGAAGTATATAAACATAATTTGGTCACCAGATTCGTAGGCAGATTGACCATATGCCTCCATAAGCGGTTCTAACAGCAATAGCGGCACCAACCAATCGCCCTTAGGGAGCTTTGCTCGTATTTCAATGCGACCATATTTAAATGCAAAGGATTCCTTAGTGCTTATGCGAGGAACCACCACTGGGGGCATAATGAGTGGTCCACTTGTTTGCAGCACACATTCCTTTTGCTTATTATGTGTGCCTGTGCAGCGATCAGACAAATCTAACTGAGAGTTGGTTATTTGCAAGTCCGGTCGATAGCTGGACCACAGTTTGGTCTCTATAATCAGTTGGCCATCAAGGACGCGTGCCTTTCCATCATACAGCACAAATTCAGCATCGTTACTGTCAAGTGGAGCCCGCACATCATGAAGCCAACGAGTCTCGTTTAATTGGTCGAATTCCTCCTCGAATATTAATTGACCTGAGCAAAGCGGATGGATTGATGGAGGCGACATCATTGTTTCGCTTTCCAATGTGCAAGACGTTGACGGTGATTCCATGTTATCTACATTATTCTTTTCTGTTGTATCTTTTTTCAGATTGGGTTTCTTCAAACAGTTCGAAGGTAAATGAATTCCAGAAAGTTGACAAACCTGAACCATTTGACCCTGATCACGAAATATGGCATTTCCATGTTGTACGCTAGTCCATATATAGAGCGTATCATGTGCCCTTAGAAGTACTCGCTCAAAATCATGTTGCCAATATGCATCCTGTGACTCTCGTACTTGAGCGCTAAACTCGCCTTCCTCAAAGCCCGTAAAATTTCGATTACGATTTATATGGAAAGCCACGCTTTTAATGTCATGATCATCTTTAAAACAATTTTGGAGATGAAAGTGTAGCTTCAGAGGATAAATTTAATTACCTGGTATAGACACTCGAAACCCGTTGACCAATGGATCCACTTTAATAGTTGGGACCTTATAAGAGCATATGACGACAATCGAACTATGAAGCAGAACCAGCTTAACCAGTAGCTTATCTATAATTAATATTTTAGATGACTGCATTCTTTCCAGCTTGTTCACGAATCTTCAATTTTCAAATCTGTTTTCTAAGCAGTTATTGCTGAAGGTAATTCGATTAACACAGTCTTTTAACAGTGAGAAATACCGATACTTTTAACAGAGAGCAGAGTCGTAATACCAACCATACAACCGCTAACCATACAACACATAGACTGGACAACTGGAACAAATTAATGTGCACACTTATTTTTTGAAATTATAACCCCATCAGCTTCATATTTGCTCGGGTTTTTACTTTTAGGGTCGGGAGAAAAAAAAATTGCTGATGGCAAAATCATTCCGCTTCGAGCGCTCGACGGTGACGGTCGATATTCCAAAAAAGCCTGACATGCTTTTTACTCTCTGATCTCTTCTCACAAAAATATATGTACATATGCTGGCAGTGCCGTGCCGTGTCGTCAAATGCTGTGGTGGAAAGGGTGTTCAGCCAAGTCAATTTGGTTAAAACCAAATTAAGGAATAGCTGAATATTGATACGTTAAATTCTATTTTGGCAATTAGGTTGGTTTTACTAGTTAACAATTACATACAATTAAATATCTTATCTTTGGATTAGGTTTGGACTACAACGAAACGGCAAATGTTGCCAAAACTACAAGCTACCGGAAAATTGTGTACGCCAAATTGGCACAAAAAATACATATGTATAGCAACGAAAATACCAATTTTGATGAGGTGCTATACCTTTTAAAGGAAAATTAAAATAAAATTATACTTTAGAAATAGAAAAAATGTTATCCGTTTTTTTTTTTACCTTTTCAAAACATTTTGGCCCTTTTTTGTCCTTTTTTGGTGTCAACTGTCCTGTTTTTTTGGCGAAAAGATGGCAACACTGGCTGGCTCACAAAAATTGAAATTTCTTTTCGACGCGATCCCATTGGTGTGTTGACAAACTATTGACACTAACCATACAACACATAGACTGGACAACTAGAACAAACTTTTTTCACGCACAAAAATATGAGCGAATTGCCGCACAACTTCGTATTTCTTCGGTTTGGGCAATTCGAGCTCGGGCAGTCAAAATATGAAACGACAAAGTCATTGCGCTGCCAGCGGTCGACCAGGATGGTCATATTTTCATATGGGCATTTTCTATGCGCTAATTTACTTTACTCTCCCTATCTCTTTTTCTCTCTCTCTATCTCACTCTATGCGAGCACAAGCCAGTTGCCCACAAAAATTGAAATTTGTTCGCGAGTGGCAATTCGCGACGATCCCGTCTGCCATTCTTAGTAAGAGTATGCCGAACTCTTAAACGGCTTTGCCATGCTCATGCAAAATTTTAGTGTTTTCGTAAAGATTTTTGGGAAGGGTATGAAAGCGCTGATGTGCATAGGCATTACTTTTTCGCGATGACCATGCACACACACATTTACTGTGTCTTGCTACATGTATGAGCATTTATGTGACTGTGTGCGAAACTTTTGCTGCCTGTAGCAATTGCAGGGCCCAACACTTGCAGTTTGTTATTCTTGTGGACCTCGGCCTTAGAATTGTGGGAACGGTCTTAGATTTGTTCGGCCTTGTAGACTGCCAAATTTACTTCCCCCATGCATATGTATATCAGGTATGTTTATATGCATACAGAAGTATTTATTCTTAAACATGTTTAATAAATAAAAATTACTATAACTAATTTAGTATCATAGCCTCCAAAATTTTTTGAACGGGTTGTAAACGATTTAAGTGGATCTGGAAATGTATATGTATTGACAAATGTCAGAATACACCATGTACTCATTATTGCCAAAATGACTGCTGCAAACCGCAAAGGCTCATTTGACAGTCACTCTACAATTCAAACCATACAAAATAGACAAGTGTTGGGCCCTGCAATTGCTACAGGCAGCAAAAGTTTCGCACACAGTCACATAAATGCTCATACATGTAGCAAGACACAGTAAATGTGTGTGTGCATGGTCATCGCGAAAAAGTAATGCCTATGCACATCAGCGCTTTCATACCCTTCCCAAAAATCTTTACGAAAACACTAAAATTTTGCATGAGCATGGCAAAGCCGTTTAAGAGTTCGGCATACTCTTACTAAGAATGGCAGACGGGATCGTCGCGAATTGCCACTCGCGAACAAATTTCAATTTTTGTGGGCAACTGGCTTGTGCTCGCATAGAGTGAGATAGAGAGAGAGAAAAAGAGATAGGGAGAGTAAAGTAAATTAGCGCATAGAAAATGCTCATATGAAAATATGACCATCCTGGTCGACCGCTGGCAGCGCAATGACTTTGTCGTTTCATATTTTGACTGCCCGAGCTCGAATTGCCCAAACCGAAGAAATACGAAGTTGTGCGGCAATTCGCTCATATTTTTGTGCGTGAAAAAAGTTTGTTCTAGTTGTCCAGTCTATGTGTTGTATGGTTAGTGCTATTGACAGTGGCGCCATTCGATGTTTCGAAGGGAAAAATTCGATACTATCGATAAAAACACAGTCTTTATTTTCAAACAATACAACTAGGGACACGATATCGAATGTAAAGTATCGATCATGTACTCATGATAAGTATCAAAAGAAAAGCATCATACCACTAACCATACAACACATAGACTCAGTGCTGCTAGTTTGGCAATTTAGTGGCTAGATCTGGCCACTTTTAAAAATATTTGCAACTTTTATTTTGTAAATGCTATTAGCCACAAATCTAGCAATTTAAAATTATTTTTTTTTAGCAATTTCAGCAACTTTATCATAAAACTAGCAATTCTTATATTATATTATATCAGTGTTTTTGCATTTTCTATGCCTTTTTACGATTAAGATATCGGAACTTGTATATATGAATTGATTGATTATATGAATTAGTTTATGTTGTTTGATAACTCTTTAAATGTGATTGGTGAACAAGCAGCATTATCTTGCATATTGCTCAGCACACGGCGATTGCCGGCGATTACAGGTATGGACTAGAACGACATGAAAAATGTTGCCATAACTATGAGTATGCCATATGAGTACTTGATTCAAATTACTGGTAGTGAGAAGTACGCTACTGAATGTGAAGCTGAGGAGCTGGAAAATATTTTAAGTATTACCACTAACCATACAACACATAGACTGGACAACTGGTACAATTTAATGTGCACACTTATTTTTTGACATTAGAACCCCCTCAACTTCGTATTTGCTCGGGTTTTTACTTTTAGGGTCGGGAGAAAAAATTTTCTGATGGCAAAATCATTCCGCTTCGAGCGCTCGACGGTGATGGTCGATTTTCAAAAAAGGTCTGACATGTGCCGCTCTTTCCCTTGCTCTCTTTCTCTTTCTGCCCTATGCTTTTTACTCTCTGCTCTCTTCTCACAAAAATATATGTATGCTGGCACAAACAGCAAGCAGCTCACAAAAATTGAAATTTCTTCTCGACACGATCCCATTGGTTCCCTTCTGAGCGAAGGGTATACCGAATTCTTAAACGGCTTTGCCATGCTCATGCAAAATGTTAGCGTTTTCATGATTATTTGTGGAAAGGGTATGAAAGTGTTGACGTGCATAACGAATATTATTTTTCGATGACCATACACACACACATTTACACTTCCTCGCTATATGTGTAAGCATTAATGTGCTTGTGTGCAATATTCTTGCTGCCGCCTGTAGAGCACTATTAGAACCCCCAGCAGTTGATTTTCGTTCGGTTACACACACACATTTACACTTCCTCGCTATATGTATAGGCATTTATGTGCCTGTGTGCGATATTCTTACTGCCTGTAGTACTACTATTAGAACCCCCAGCAGTTGATTTTCGTTCGTTTGGGTAGCTGATGTGAACTTGCATACGCACACACATACACATACACATTTACACTTCCTTGCTATATGTGTAGGCTTTTATGTGCCTGTGTGCGATACACTTGCTGCATGTAGCAATTCTATTTTCCCAGCGATTGCTGTGGGTAGCTGATGTGAGCCTTTGAATTTGAATGAATGCTCTGCCTGGGGCATTTGCATGTTTCGTGCATGGGTCTCGAATATTGGGCGTGTGCCTACCTCAACTTTGAAATTAAGTAAATGATTTTGGGTAATTTTAGTAAAAGAAAACTGAAAATGATTCGTCGTGAATAAGAATTTTAAATTGAATAAAACATTTAACATAATACATGTATATTATTGTTATTAAAAGGAAAATATGACTACATAACGAATGCATAATTTTTGCATAAAAGGGCCATTTTACCTGTATATCTAGACATGTGAATAACATGTCCTATTTTTGCCTATAGGGTCAAATCTAATACTACATATTAAAGAACAAATGATAACTAATCAACAGGTAATACAAAATAATTGACCTCTCCTGCAATTCGAACCCAAAATCATTTACTTAATTCAAAATTGAGGTAGGCACACGCCCAATATTCGAGACCCATGCACGAAACATGCAAATGCCCCAGGCAGAGCATTCATTCAAATTCAAAGGCTCACATCAGCTACCCACAGCAATCGCTGGGAAAATAGAATTGCTACATGCAGCAAGTGTATCGCACACAGGCACATAAAAGCCTACACATATAGCAAGGAAGTGTAAATGTGTATGTGTATGTGTGTGCGTATGCAAGTTCACATCAGCTACCCAAACGAACGAAAATCAACTGCTGGGGGTTCTAATAGTAGTACTACAGGCAGTAAGAATATCGCACACAGGCACATAAATGCCTATACATATAGCGAGGAAGTGTAAATGTGTGTGTGTAACCGAACGAAAATCAACTGCTGGGGGTTCTAATAGTGCTCTACAGGCGGCAGCAAGAATATTGCACACAAGCACATTAATGCTTACACATATAGCGAGGAAGTGTAAATGTGTGTGTGTATGGTCATCGAAAAATAATATTCGTTATGCACGTCAACACTTTCATACCCTTTCCACAAATAATCATGAAAACGCTAACATTTTGCATGAGCATGGCAAAGCCGTTTAAGAATTCGGTATACCCTTCGCTCAGAAGGGAACCAATGGGATCGTGTCGAGAAGAAATTTCAATTTTTGTGAGCTGCTTGCTGTTTGTGCCAGCATACATATATTTTTGTGAGAAGAGAGCAGAGAGTAAAAAGCATAGGGCAGAAAGAGAAAGAGAGCAAGGGAAAGAGCGGCACATGTCAGACCTTTTTTGAAAATCGACCATCACCGTCGAGCGCTCGAAGCGGAATGATTTTGCCATCAGAAAATTTTTTCTCCCGACCCTAAAAGTAAAAACCCGAGCAAATACGAAGTTGAGGGGGTTCTAATGTCAAAAAATAAGTGTGCACATTAAATTGTACCAGTTGTCCAGTCTATGTGTTGTATGGTTAGTGGTATTACTTAGTTATTATGTATTTAGTTTCACTTTTTAGTTTTTTAGTTTCAATTTTTAATAAGTTGTTTCTAACTTTTATTTGTTTTTTGTTTGAAAATACATATGTGTATTTGTTAAATATCATCAATTCAATTTTTTAGCAATTTTTCGGTAATTTTCACAACTTTTTTAAAGCTATTTTTAGCCACTTTTTTTTCTAAATCTAGCAATTTTTGCTTAGGTGATTCTGACAGCACTGCATAGACTGGACAACGAGAACAGACTTTTTTCACGCTCCAGAATATGAACGAATTGCCGCCCAACTTCGTATTTGTTCGGTTTGGGCAATTCAGGCTCGGGCAGTCAAAATATAATCCGACCAATTTAGTGCGCTGCAGTCAAAATTTGAGAATTACGTAGCCAGGCTCAAAAATCTACGTGTTTTTCCGTAGTACAATTTTGCTGATATAAGTAGACCTGCGTACTTTTTTTAAGCTTAAAAACCATTTTTAAAAATTAATAAACCGTTGAATTTTAAAATAACCTTTATTGTATTTTGTTGTTATTAATTTCATTTGTCGTTTTAGAAAGCAAATTACATAGTTCAAATTATACATATTAATTTATGTACATGTTTTACAGAAATATAAGCGGCATTATATAAACGGCATTCGTAAACATATCGAAAACGGAATTTAGTGTTGCTAACTCAATATAAATCTTATCATCTTTTTTATTTAATTAATAATATATTGATATGAACCCAAAATTTTAGTTTTTAGGGTTTTTTGCAATATTTTTTTTAAGTGCGTAGTTTTAGTCTCTTCGCACGTAGGCACGTAGATCTGTTTCAAAATACGGAGATCCCTGGTGCGCTGCAAGCGCTCAACCAGCATGGTCATATTTTCATATGAGACATTCTATGTGCTATTTTTCTTTACTCTCTCTCTCTCTCTCTCTCTTTTTTCTCTCTCTACCTTACTCTATGCAAGCACAAGCCAGCAGCCCACAAAAATTGACATTTGTTCGCGAGTGGCGATTCGCGACGATCCCGTCTGCCCTTCTTAGTAAGAGTACGCCGAACTCTTAAACGCTCGTGCAAAATTTTAGTGTTTTCGTAATAATTTTCAGGAAGGGTATGAAAGCGCTGATGTGCATAAGCATTACTTTTTCGCGATGAGCATGCACACACACATTTACTGTGTCTTGCTACATGTATGAGCATTTATTTAACTGTGTGCGAAACTTTTGGTGCAGTTTGTTCTCTTGCTACCTGCGCGATTCAGTAGTTTGTCTATTTTGTATGGTTTGAATTGTAGAGTGACTGTCAAATAAGCCTTTACGGCTTGCAGCAGTCATTTTGGCAATAATGAGTACATGGTGTATTCTGACATTTGTCAATACATATAAATTTCCAGATCCACTTAAATCGTTTACAACCTGTTCAAAAATACGAATGTTCAACTTCTATTTTTAAAATGCTATTAGCCACAAATCTAGGAATTTTCAATTACTTTTTAGCTATTCAGCAATTCTTATAGTTATACTTTGTTCCCAAAGGGAAAAAAGTATATTGGTTTTGTGCAATGTCCGTCTTGCTGTCCGTCCGTCTGTCCGTCTGTCCGTCTGTCCGTCTGTCCGTCTGTCCGTATGAACGCAATATTTTTCGGCGCTATTAGAGCTAGAGACTTGAAATTTTAAACATATACTCATATATGCTCCCGAATTATAAAGTGTAAAAATTTTCCCGATCCGCCCACTAGGGGCGTGGCAAATCGGAAAACTCTTCCGCCCATAGTTAAGTTATCATACTAGATGATGAGCTAGAGAGTTGCAATTTGAAATGTATACTCGGGGTGACAACCCAAGTTCAAAAAGCTATGGCGGATATATCTACGCCCATTGGGGGCGTGGCAAATCGGGAAATACGTATCTTCTACACCGTTAAAGCTAGAACGCTGAAATTTTGCATGTGAGTTAATGTTATGATTCTAAGAAGATCGATCAAAAAGTTATATGTCCACGCCCATTGGGGGCGTGGCAAATCGGACCTGAATATATAGTGATTTTTCAAATTGTGCTATATTTTGAACACTATTGACACTAGAGACTTGAAATTTTGCATGTATACTCGGGTTGACAACCCAAGACTAATAAGCTATGGTAGATATATCTACGCCCACAGGGGGCGTGGCAAACCGCAAAAGTTTATATCTCCTACAGTTTTAGAGCTAGAAGCTTGAAAATTGGATGGTTGAGTTACTAATGTTCTCCTCTATCGATGCCCCAAAAATAATTTTTCAGCCTCTTTGGGGGCGTGGCATATCGAAAAATACCCTGTAATTTTCGCATTTTTGGAATGTAAGCAACCAAATTTTGCAGGCATGTTAGCCTCGGCCTTTTCTAAGAACTGGCAAAAAATTATGCGTCTACGCCCACTGGGGGCGTGGCAAATCGGCAAAGAAGTTTGTTGTGGCCAACTGCATAACTCATGCATATAATAGCTTAGTAGCAATTGCTAAGATGGCAAAAAGCATTTTAACATAAATTTAATAATCTTAATAAATTTTAAAAAATAAAATTGATAAGTTTTTGATTAATAAATAAAAAGTTTCCACCGGGATTCGAACCTAGGTCTTTTGAAAACAACATGTAATCGTTAGCTAAACCTAAATCAATTCACAGCTGATCAGCTGACCAGCTGATCAGCAGCTTGTGACGAAACAAAACAATACAATCGCAATTCTTGCAATATGTATACACTTTTGGATGTGTATACACTTACACATAAATACATATATGCATGCATAGAAAAACTGCTTGCCCCACACAGCGTGGCAAATCGGAAAAATTGTTTTAGTTTTTGCTTAAATGCAAAATTCATATGCGTATGTTTATAAATTATCATCAATTGGCAGCAAGCATTTTATAATAAATATACAAATATAAAAAAATAAAAAATAAATAATTTTTGAAAAAAAAGGTTTCTGCGGGATTCGAACCCACGCACCTAAGTATAGCTTGCATAGTGCTTACCACCAGCGCCACTGCCCTGACCTGCACTCCATTAACTAAAACCAAATAAGACATTGTAATGCATTGCTAGAGCGCCTTTTGACAAAACTAAAATAACGATCGAAAAATTCCCAATTCAGTCACAATTCGTAGAATATTCTGGCATGCAAACTTTTGTATGTATACTTAGAAAATTGTGTATACTCGTATAGTGTGTACATGTGTAAATCTGTATGTATGTGTAGGAAAAACGTTTGTTGCTTGCCATGTACGTTTTCTAATTGCCGAAATATTTCGTTAATTAAATGTTTATTAAATAAATAAGATGCACCTATGGGAACAAAGTATATCGCAGTTAGTGGCGCCTAACTGCAACGTTCTTACTTGTTTTATTTAGTGTTTTTGCATTTTCTATACCTTTTTGTCATCGTCTCCTCAAATTACGATTAAGAGACCGAAACTTGTATTTAACTCAGTGGCTCGATTATATGAAATACTTTATAGTGTTTGATAGCTATTTTAATGTTTTTGGTGATAGTGACAGGAACAAGATGCCAAAAGAATATTAATATTTTATGATAAAACACATAGACCGGACATGTAGAACTAAATTTTTCCACTCACCAAAATATGTGCACCAGTCAACTTCGTATTTATTAGACGTTGGTTCTACTGGTTCAGGCAGTAAAAATATGATACAACGAATTCATTGCGCTGCAAACGTTCAACCAATATGGTGATATTTTCATATGAGCCGATGTTATGTGCTTTTTGAATGAAATGAAAGCGCTGATGTGCATGAGCATGCACACGCACGGCTTCATAGCCTTCCAAAAAATAATCACGAAAACACTAAAATTTTGCATGGCAAACCTTGGCAAACCTTTTTTAGAGTTCGACATACTCTTACTCAGAAGGGAAGAGCCCGCAAATTGCGCCTCGCGAACAAATTTCAATTTTTGTGCGATGCTGGCTTGTGTTGCGTACACATGCATACATATATTTAGTGATATAACCATACTGATTACGTCCACAATATCCAAAAGCTATTTCCATAGCCAAATCATTAACATAAACATTCCCAAGCTTGGTAACTGTAAACAAAGAGCGGCCAAACCGGCGGTTCTCTCCCATCGATCGGCAACGATCGAAATAAAGCATAAACAGGATCAAATCGTCTCCAGCAACATGCATCACCCAATACAAACATTCTGATAGAGTTCACTTTATAATTAAATAGACACCCAATTGTCAGTCTTAAGCTAATATTCAATAAAGAAAGTTGTCATAATTTTACTTTGAATTCGTCTTTTAATTTATATTAGCGTTGCCGTCAGCTAAGTCGCGACATTTATTCGATTCAACTTCAGTATACAGTGGCTCCCAGCTTATTTGATACACTTCAATTTTAAAATTTTCTCTTGCTGTAATTCAAAAACTATAAATGATATCGAAATACTTTGCCACTTAATGCCATTTTAAAGAGGGCAATTCCTTGTTTTATTTTATTTATTATTTATTATTTATTTTATTTATTATTATTTAAAAACTGCAAAAAAAAAAAAAATAAGAACGTTGCAGTTAGGCGAGATTTTTATTTATTTATTAAGAATAAGAATAAGTTAATATAAAATTAAGTCTAACTTAAGGCTAAGCACTGGCAGCAGGGGCCTTCGGCTGGATGGTGTAGTTTATTGTGTTTATATATTATTTTTAGCTTAGTATGTACAGACTTTCTATATTTACATTTCATTTTATTTTTTTTTTAATCTTTTCAAATGAGGGGGAATGTTTTAGATTTTTTAAGAAATTCGATTATCTTAGGGATATTAATTTCGGTTGGGTTTGCGAGGATTGATAGGGGGCAGGTGTTTTGGAAGATTTGAGTATGCAGGTTAGAGGTTGCAGGGCAGTCGCAGAGAATGTGTTTTATATTAATGTTTGTGGTTGTGTAACAGTTGGGGCAAGGAAGGGTGTTGTCAGGGTTGCTATAGTACTGTTGTGTTAATCTTGTGTGGCCTAGTCTTAGCCTTAGAAATTTTATTTGATCACTGCGTGTGAAAGGTTTATATTTAATCTCTGGTACCATCGGTTGCAGAGTTCTATGTCCAGTTTTTGTTTTTTTTTTTTTTTTTTGCTAGTTCGTTTTTGAGGAGTTTGTTTATGTCTGTAGTGTTAAAGTTCGGGGTATAGTGAATGGGCATATAGAATGTGTCTTTGGCTGCACTGTCGGCTAACTCGTTCCCTTCAATGCCGCAGTGGCTAGGTATCCAAAGGAGTTTTATTTTTGAGTCAGATTGGGTAAGCAGGGTTCTAATAGTTGTAGGATAAAAGCTATTGTTGTTAATATTGTGGATGGATTTTATAGATGCGAGGGAATCGGAGCAGATTATATACTTTCCAGGTCTGTTTTTGATCAGGTTTGTTGCTTCGAGAATGGCTATGGTTTCAGCTGATAGGATGGATGAATAACGGGGGAGGATGCATCTTTTCAGGATTTCATTTTCGGTCGTTATCGCAAAAGTGGCTGTGTTGTTTTGTAGAGACCCGTCTGTGTATATGAATTTATGGTTGTTGAATTTCTCTTTGAGTTCAAGAAAGAAATCAAGTGATATGCGGACTGCGGAATTAAATAAAGTTTTGAGTTTATTGAGGGTTGATTTGGGAGCATACCCGTAGATGAGAAGTGCGTAGTCAATTTTCGGAATTACTGTAGATTTTGTTACATTTAATATAGTATATGTATTGCACTTTAGCTTAGAGCTTGCTAGGCATTTAATTATGTTAAGTTTGTTGTTTAAGGCTGGCAAAATTTCTTTGATGTGTGCGTCCCATTTATATTTGTTGTTAATGGTGAGTCCTAAGATCTTTATGTTGGTGACTGAGGGGATAGGGGTGTTGTTACATGATATGCTGCAGATGCAGTTTTGCTTGCGGCAAACATGAAGGTGTTGACACTTTTCTATTGACAGTGATGCTCCTGAATATGAACACCACTCACGTATGTTGGAAAAAAGATGGTCGAGGTTGTAGGATTGATTTTTTTGTTTGCTGAGAGGGCGTAGGCGGCGAAGTGGATTTCTTTTTGTACGCTGATTATGTGGGAGAGTCTGTTGTAGACGATTAGGAAGAGGATAACGGATATTGGCGATCCCTGGGGGATGCCGTTTTGGAGAGGGTAGGGATTACTTTTGACATTTTATATTTTAACTATAATTTTCCGGGTTGCCATGAAATTCCGTATAAACTGTATTATTTTAGGACCGACTCTCCAGGTGTTTAATTGGTCTATTATTGGGTGGACGCCGACTCTGTCGAAGGCCCTTGACAAGTCAAGGGCAATGATAGAGGCGTGCTTCTTGCTTCTTAACGACTTCGTTATCAGGTGGTCTGCAAAGAGCAGACCGTCTGTAACGGATTGCCGTATTTGAAGCGAGTTTGATTGGGATGGATGTAGTTGTTTTTCGATACCAACCACCAAAGGCGCTTGGCTATTATTTTTTCTAAGGTTTTGGATATGCAGCAGTTAAGGGAGATGGGTCTATAGCTGGTTATGAGTGTTTTGTTGGATTTGGGTTTTATTATAGAAATGACAAGGCTGGTTTTGTAGGATTGTGGGATGGCGTTGTTGAATATAGTATTGAAGAGGTTTGCAATCTTGGCTTTTAGGGCGTGGGAGGTGTTTTCTATCATAGGATAGGAGATTCTGCTTAGGCCGGGAGTTGTACCTTTGAGGGTGTGTAACGCTGCTAGTAGTTCAATTAGTGAGATGTCAGATTCTATTGTCTGTGCTCTAGGACTGGGTGTGTAATTGATAGAGTTGTCAGCATATTTGCTGGTAATGAAGCTATTGCTAAAATTTTGGTCATTGGAGCAGTCGGACCAGTGTTGGGCAAACAAGAGGGCTATATGGTTTGTGTCAGTTGATAGGGAGTTGTTCGTTGTATCTGTAATGCAATGTATGGCTTTGGTTGGGTTAAGCCCGCAGAGCCGTCGGATGTTGGTCTAGATTTTGTCGGAGGGGGTGTTGGGTTCTATTTGGGATGTGAAGTCTGTGGTAGCTTTAGCTTTGGATATTTTAAGCTCTCTCCGGAAGAGAGCGTTAGCTCTTTTGTAATTGAGAAGATTGTCGGTGGTGCTATTGCGTTGGAAATTTCGCCAAGTTATAAATTTGTTGGCCCTAAGTTTGGTCAATGTTTTATTCCACCAGGGGGTGTTTTTGTTGTGGTTTTGAGGGGTTGTTTGGGGTATACTATAGTGAGCGGATTGTAGGATTGTTTTATTAATTATTGCAGCTTCTTTATTGATGTTAGTGGTTACAGGTATACGTTCATTTAGATAATTAGTTAGTTTGGTGAATAATGTCCAGTTGGCTTCTTTTATTTTGAAGAGGGGACGGGAGAAGTTGTCTGATTGGGGCTGTGGGAACAAGGATAATAAAATTGGAAAATGATCGTTGCCATGAAGGTCGTTGATTATTTTCCAATTAGTGAAGGGAGTTAATTGAGGGGAACATACTGAGATGTCAATATGTGTGAAGGTGTTGTGAGTAGAGAAGTGTGTTGGTGATCCGTCATTCAATATAGTGAGATTGGCGTTTTGGAGGAACTTTGATTATGATTTTAATAACTATATGCTAAACCAAACTGCATGTCTCTAGTATTTGAAATGCATTTTTTTCACATTTGGGGCGAAGTGGGGACCGGAATCCAAAATCTAACAAAAACCGAAATTGTATTTCGGCAATTGACTTGGAGACTCTAACTCTAAAGATGAATTAGCTAGAATTTTATAACTGGTTCCCGATAAGTTAGTTTATCGATAACTTTCAGAGAACTGCAAGTGTGTCAATTTTTGCCACCCTACTCACACTCAATAAAATTTATGTGCCGGTGCCACTTACCACTGGCTCAGCAAATCATAAACACACACTCATAAAAAATTTTATGAGTGCTGTGTATGCATGCTGTTGCTCACAATAATGCATGCTGCAGTGCTGGCTGCTTGCTGCATAGTGGTGGTTTGTGTATATGCGCATTGTGTTTTGGTTGGATATTGTGTTGGTGTTGATGTGATTGGCGTTGATTGTGCAAGAGTTTTAGCATAGCTGTTTTTCAACTGTTGATTGTGTCTGTTGTGATATATATGTATCTAGAGCTGTTTTGTGATCAACTTTCTCGGTGGTTCTTATTGCAGTTAGTTCTTGTTGTTTGAGGAAGGTGGTGCATTTACGGTCGAGTGGGCTATGTTGGTGGTCAATTTGAGGGTTATTTTTGCAGTTTAGGCAGTTTTGGGTATTTTTGCAGAGTTCCCCTTCATTTGTGTGTTTTGCTTCTGAGCAGTTTTTGCATGTTTCGGAGCTCTTGCAGATAGCGGTAGGGTGTCCAAAGCGGAGACAATTTTTGCACCGCAGCGGGAGTGGGATATAGGGTCGTACACGGACGGTTTCATAGCCAATTTTTATTAATTCGGGTAGTTTGTGAGTTGAAAATGTAATTGTTATGAGACCAGTTTCAACAAGTGAGGTTTGTTCGTGGTTTGTGTTGTTTGTCTGTTTTTTTAGAATTTTGCGCACTTCGATTATGTTCTGTGATTGTAATTCATCCAGTATTTCGCTTTCGAGTATGTTTCGTAGTTCATTGCAATAAATTACGCCTTTGGTTGTGTTAAAAGTCTTGTGTTCTGTTGCAGTGATATCGAGATTATTAATTTTTTTAGCGCAATTAGTTTCAGTGCTTGTAGTTTGTTTTTAGTTTTAATGAGCAGGGATCCGTCTCTTGCTTTTTTTACATGTTTCTACTTCTCCTCCGCATGTATAGTCTATGGTTTTTTTTATGATAAACGGTGACACTTTTTCGAATGATTCGTTGTCGTTTCGTTTTAATACAATGTATTTTGGGTCATTTAGTTGTGTTTTGTAGGTTTTGCTTCTATCAGGTGGTTCGTTTATGGTTGTTGTTTTTGGGCTGTTGCCCGGTGTAACTGTTTATGCTATGTATTTGTTTTGTTTCTGTTTGCTTTTGCGGTTGATTTTTTTTTTTTTTTTTGTCGCGCGTTTGCTGATAAGCTTTGCGTTTGTGTAGCGGGGTTTTGTTTTTGATGCAGCACGTCTTGTCTCTTGAGAGGTTGAAGTGATACTAACTGCGAGATACTCTGTTCCTATAGGTGCATTTTATTTGTTTTATAAACATTTAATAAACAAAATATTTCGGCAATTAGCAAACGTACATGGCAAGCAACAAACGTTTTCCCTATACATACACACAGATTTACACATGTATGCACACTATACGAGTATACACACGATTTTCTATGTATGCATACAAAAGTTTGCATGCTATAATTTCTATGAACTGTGAATTTTTCGACCGTTACTTTAGTTTTGTCAAAAGGCGTCCGTCTGTCCGTCTGTATGAACGTCGAGATTTCGGAAACTACAGAAGCTAGAGAGCTGAAATTTTACATGAATACTCGTATGTTAGCTACGCTGTACGAGTTTGTTTTGTTTTTTCGATAACTCATCATCATTTTATTGATAAAAAATCGAAAATTCGTTTACATTTTTTGGTTTTTTGGGCGTAACTTCTACACCGTTTTAGCTAGAGACTATAATTTAATATATTTAGATAGATATTATGAATACGCAGATTATGTAAGTATCATATTTTGAATGCCACGCCCCCTTCACCCTCAATTTGAAAAAAACGCATTTCAAATACTAGAGACTTGCAATTTGG
The DNA here is from genome assembly GCA_030914345.1 of Drosophila koepferae. NCBI lineage: Eukaryota > Metazoa > Arthropoda > Insecta > Diptera > Drosophilidae > Drosophila > Drosophila koepferae. Next base: position 433,258 of record JAUESR010000157.1, on the reverse strand, counting down.
CAAATAGGTACATTTATATGCTCTTAATATATTCCGAAAGTTTCATGAAGATCGTCCATCTAGAAATGGAGTTATAAGCGTCCGAAGTTCAGCCCAGCCCACCCCCAAGCCACGGCAGCAACTGCGCAGTTAGCAGAGCGCGCGCTCATAAGTGCGTAACGAAGAAGAGTATCACTTTTTGGCAGGGTTCAGGGGATCTCGTAGTCGAGCCGTCTCGACTAGAGCCTTCTTACTTGTTTAAATTCATTAACATTTTTATATTTATGTTAAAATGCTTTCTGCCATCTTAGCAATTACTATTAAGCTATTATATGCATGAATTATGCAGTTGGACACAACAAACTTCTTTACCGATTTGCCACGCCCCCAGTGGGCATAGACGCATTATTTCCAGTTCTTAGAAAGAGCCGAGGCTAACATGACTGCAAAATATGGTTGTTTACATTCCAAAAATGCGAAAATTACAGGGTATTTTTCGATGTGCCACGCCCCCAAAGAGGCTGAAAAATCATTTTTGGGTCATCGATAGAGGAGGACATTAGTAACTGAACCATTTAATCTTCAACCTTCTAGCTCTAAAACTGTAGGAGATATAAACTTTTGCGGTTTGCCACGCCCCTATGGGCGTAGATATATCCGCTGTAGCCTTTTGAACTTGGGTTGTCATCCGAGTATACATTCCAAATTGCAACTCTCTAGCTTATCATCTAGTATGATAGCTTGCCTATGGGTGGAAGAATTTTCCGAATTGCCACGCCCCTAGTAGGCGGATCGGGAAAATTTTTACACTTTATAATTCGGGAGCATATATGAGTATATGTTTAAAATTTCAAGTCTCTAGCTCTAATAGCGCCGAAAAATATTGCGTTCATACGGACAGACGGACAGACGGACAGACGGACGGACGGACGGACATTGCACAAACCCAATAGACTCTTTTTCCCTTTGGGAACAAAGTATAGCAAGTAAGAAAGGTGTAGTCGAGACTGCTCGACTACGAAATCCCCTGAGCCCTACTTCGAACGAATAATATTGTGTGAGCATTGCAGTCTCGCTGCCTTTGTTGCTGCGCCACATGGGCTTTGCTGCAAAAACTTTATTGTTTAATAATTCTGTTTCTAGATGGACAATCGTATTGATATCTTCAGATTATGATTATGATATTCATATCTATATGCTAAATCAAACTGCAGGTCTCTAGTATTTTAAATGCATTTTTTACACATTTGGGGGTGTGGGGGAATCGGAGACTGAAATCCAAAATCTGACAAAAACCGAAATTGTAATAAATTAGTATCTATATATATGCAGAATACTTGGAGACCCTAAAAATGAATTAGCTGGAATTTTATAACAGGTTCCCGATAAATTAATTTATCGATAACTTTGCAAATATACAAGTTATCGAATTTCTGAAACAAACTCGTACTGCGCGTGCAATATACGGACCTAGCACAAAAAGAATGAAATCTCTAGCTTTTGTATCTTCGGAAATTGACGCGTTCATACATACGGACGGACGGACGGACGGACGGACGGACGGACGGACGGACGGACGGACGGACAGATGGACGGACAGATGGACGGACAGATGGACATGGCTATATCAACTTTTCTCGTCACCCTGATCAAGAATATATATACTTTATGGGGTCTGCCACGCCTCCTTCTGTCTGTTACATACATTCAACAAAACCATTATACTCTGATTTGCCATTTTTATTAATGAGCAAACTAATGTAAATCCAATGAGAGAACAACGAAATTTTGCACATGGAGCGACAAAAAGGCGCCCTGCATAATAGCACTAACCATACAACATAGTTTAACTTCCAGCAAAATCAATAATTACGAATTACAAGACTTTTCGAAACGAAATTACGAATTATAAGAGGTTTCGAAACAAATTATAAGAGGCAAGATCATCGCCGAGTAGGCAGAAAAATTACGAATAACGAGGGGACCATAATGTTTGCACTGTTAAAAGACTGTAGGCACTAACCATGCAACACACAACTAGAACAAACTTTTTTCATGCACAAAAATATGAGCGAATTGCCGCACAACTTCGTATTTTTTCGGTTTGGGCAATTCGAGCTCGGGCAGTCAAAATATGGTCCGACCAATTAATTGCGCTGCCAGCGGTCGAGCGGGATGGTCATATTTTCATATGCGCTATTTTACTTTACTCTCCCTCTCTCTTTTTTCTCTCTCTATCTCACTCTATGCGAGCACAAGCCAGCAGCCCACAAAAATTGAAATTTGTTCGCGGCGATTCGCGACGATCCCATCTGCCCTTCTGAGTAAGAGTATGCCGAACTCTTAAACGGCTTTGCCATGCTCATGCAAAATTTTAGTGTTTTCGTGATTATTTTTGGGAAGGGTATGAAAGCGTGATGTGCATAAGCATTACTTATTTGCGATGAGCATGCACACACACATGTGTCTTGCTACATGTATGAGCATTTATGTGACTGTGTGCGAAATTCGCTGCCTGTAACAATTGCAGGGCCCAACATTTGCAGTTTGTCATTCTTGTGGACGTCGGCCTTAGAATTGTGTCTTAGATTTGTTCGGCCTTGTAGACTGCCAAATCTACTTCCCCCATGCATATATCATGTATGTTTATATGCATACATATGTATTTATTCTTATACATGTTTAATAACTAAAAATTACTATAACTAATTTAGTAACATAGCCCCCAAAATTTTTTGAATGCGAATCGCAACTCGCGGTCAAATTTCAATTTTTGTGCGCTGCTGGCTTGTGCCTGTATTAGAGGTGGGCATGGGCCGAAATTTTGCACCCAACCCGACCCAGCCCATGGGCCGAAGAGCAAAATTTTACCTGTACCCGAAAGCTACAAAAATGTTGCAACTAGTAACCAACCCGCCCGCCCGAAATTTTTTCTTCTCTTTATTTTTTCACTTGCTTTTTGCTTTCGCGCTTTTTTTTTTAGTGATCACAATTGTAATAGATGGTGATGATTATTGTAATTGAGATAATCGATGACAAACGTAATCGATAGTGTACACGAAGTTATGAAAATAAAATATTTGCAATTAAAATTGAAAATATTTAAACATTTCACAATTGCCTTCTCATATTTCCAAATTATTTCGGGTAAGGCGGGTTGAGCGGCGTAACCCGCACCCGCCCGTACCAAACCCCAAACTCGATTTTCCAGCCCACACCCACGGGTACCCGAGAAAAACCCAGCCCATGCCCACCTCTAGCCTGCATACATATGTATATACATATATGAGAGGTAGTGCTGGAGAAACATCGATGTTTGACGACATCGATGTTTCGATGTTTTGCAATAAAAAACATCGATGTATCGATGAAACATCGGAAAAAATTTTGTATTATAAACGTATTCAATGTTAACAAAATTAAATGGTATATTTGATTGAAATTTATTCATCATTTCACAAATTCAAAACTTAAAATTAAATAAAAGAAAGAAAAACAAAATTAAATAATAAATAATAAATAAAATAAATAAATAAATAAGTGCAAATTTTTTCTTACCAAGCTCACAACACGTTTTCCGCTTAATTTAGTTGATCGTTGTTAGCAACTTAGAAGTGTTGCCAGTTTTTTCTAAGAAACAATGTGGTAACATACTTAAAAAACCTGAAATTTTGGGGAAAAAATCTGGCAAAAAAGGTGAAGTTTTTTGCCTTTTTTTAAGGTTTTTTTTTTACGAAAAGTCCAGTGTTTCGTCCTATTCGTGACAATTATTATCTTTATTGCATTCTTCTATAGTGCGAATCATATTTTAATAGTCACGACAGCATTCCTTCTTAATGTATATAAGTTGATTCGTCAATCAGAATGGTATATTTTGTTTCGCCAATATCGAAAGCAACATTTTGTTTTGTGAAACTTCACAGAACTCCCAGATCTATTACTAAAATACATATTTCAAGCACCAATTGGTTATGTGATCAACTGGCAGCTATACTAAATTTGCAATGACTGCAATATACAAATATATTCTCGTCTTATCATTTAAGTCTTTTCGCAGCCAGCATTTGAATTCCACACATTTGAACACATCCTGGCACTACAATGAACAACAATTCATTGTACATACATTCTCTAAAATATGTTAAAGTGCTAAGAAAAATAAGCGGAAAAAATTTAAATATTTTTTAAAAAAGCCAGAATTCCCGCTGCCCGCTGTTTTGGATAAATTGGATAAATTTAGTGGATGGAACATTTTTAAAAAACATCGATCATCGAAAAAAAAACATCGATGTTTCTAATTTTTTTAAAAACATCGATGTATCGATGTTACATCGATGTTGCGCCCAGCACTAATGAGAGGCATAGAGAGAGTGAGTGAGAGAGTGAATAAAGAAAGAATAGCACACAGTGATGCTTCATATGAGAATAGAATCATTTCGTTCGAGCGCTGGCAGCGAACTGAATATCAACTAGGATATTTTCGCTGCCCGAGCAGCAAATTACAGAGCCAAGCAAATACGAAGATGATTAGGACGGGTACTCAAAATCTGGTTCGTGAAAAAAGTTTGTTCTAGTTGTCATTTCGTTCGAGCGCTGGTAGCGAACTGACTATCAACTACTATATTTTCGTTGCCCGATCCACAAGCTACAGAGACGAGCAAAAACGAAGATGAGGTACAAATCTGCGTGGAAAAAATTTGTTCTACATGTCCGGTCCATGTGTTGTATGATTAGTCGTCGGTCTAACAGGTCACACTGGTAAATACATAAATACAGTATGCTGTTTTGTGTTTATGTAAAATATGTGCTTTTGACGTTACAATTGGGATACTTGTGCTTCCAACAAATTAAAATAAATCAATCAAGTAGTTGACCTCATGTTTTTCTAAACCTCTACATACATACATATAGTGACTCATTAATGCAAATTACGATCTATAAATTTTTTGGCACATCGCTATAGTCCTCTTCAAACTGATATTAATTTTATATGATTCTTACATTTATCTGTGTTTTAAAATGAAAATTTTTTTGGAATTTGGACGCTTATAACTCCATTTCTAGGTGGACGATCTTCATGAAACTTTCGGAATATATTAAGAGCATCTAAATGTACCTATTTGCCAAATTTCAAGTCTCTAGTATTTATTTATTTTGTTATTTAAAAAAAAAAAATATTGACATAAACGAGAGTCAAAATAGCCTACAAAAAGTACAATTATTACTATAGAATCACCAACCCGATGGGGGTGTTTTATTTGCCAGTCCGGCCAGCTATGCCCCAAATTCACAGCCAAATATGGTCAGTGATAACTATTAAAACTATGCAAAGAAAGTGTTAAATGAAAATTTTAAATATAGATTATAAGAGATTAAATATAATTAATATAATTACAATTTCAAAATTCTTAAAATTAAAAATAACAAAAAAAAAAAAAAATAATAATAATAATAATAAAAAGTAAAGTAAAGTGAAATAAAAATTAATAAAGAAACAAGGAAGATATTAACAGCTCTTAAAAGAAGAGCTGTAATATATAATATTTGATGGGATTGAGAAATCACTGCAAGCAACAATAGCAATATAATGTAGCTTATGCCTGTGAATTGCGAGTGATTTCTCTAAGGTGAGCTAAAAGCAACGATTTAATTTTAGGAAGAGAGAGCTCTAAGGAAAATACGTGATAATATTTATTAAAATTAACACAAAGTACTACATGAAACGCACTATGCAAAGAATAATCCGTAGTGCAAATAGGTAAATGAAGCGGACGATAATGTCTAGTTGTTCGGGACGGAACCGAGAAATTAAGACGCATCAACAAAATGGACGAATCAATATTACCGTTAATTACTTTGTGCAGAAAATCAATTCCTAGAATTGTTCTGCGATTCACTAACGATGGAAGATCAATGAGCTGAAGCCTACTATGGTAAGACGGTAATCGTAAATTACTGTTCCAGTTAAGATCCCTTAGGGCAAAAAGAAGAAACTGTTTTTGGACTGATTCGATACGATCTTGATACAGTTTATGTTGCGGAGACCAAACAACTGAGCAATACTCTAAGATAGGACGTACAAGCGAAATAAATAATTGTTTAAAAGGATTTAAAAGGATCATTAAATTATTTAGACCAACGTTCAATAATGCCAAGCACACTTTTGGCTTCATTTATGATGGTAGAAATATGAAGATTGAAATTAAGTTTACAGTCAAAGAGAACACCAAGATCTTTGACTATAAAGATGCGTTGTAAGGAAATGTTACTAATTTTATAGTCAACAATATGAGGAACGGAACGACTGAAAGTCATAGTCATACACTTTGAGCAATTTAGGTGCAACTGGTTCACGACACACCAAGATTGAAATGCATCAAGGTCATCTTGAAGGTGTAGATGCCCATTTGCACTGGAGTATGGAAGGCAAAGTTTTACATCATCCGCATACATAAATATGGTAGAATAAGAGATGCAACTAGGAAGGTCATTTATAAAAAGCGAAAATAGTAATGGTCCTAAACGGCTACCTTGAGGAACACCAGACGAAACAAAGATAAGTTTAGAAGTAGCTGTTCTCAGCAAGACTCTTTGGGTTCTACCGTTCAAATAGGATGAAATCCAGGACACAAGTTTAGGGGAAAAACCTAAACGTTGGAGCTTCAGAATTAATATCTGATGATTAACTGTGTCAAATGCTTTACTGAAATCAGTATAAATAACATCAGTTTGTATTTTTTTAGAAAAGCTATCATTGACAAGTGAAGTAAATTTGAGGATGTTGATCGATTCTGAATAAAACCATGTTGGGATGGTTGAAATATCGATTTGCAGAAATGTTGCAAGATTAATGTTATAATTTTTTCAAATAGCTTCGGAATAGCAGTTAATTTCGCAATACCTCTGTAATTGGAAATATCAGATCTTCCACCTTTTTTATATAGAGGAATGATGAAAGACTCTTTCCATATTGAAGGGAACACAGAAGTTTCCAAAGACAAGTTAAACAATTTTAGCAATGGTGATTGAAGAGAAACACTGCACTTTTTAATGACACAACTTGGGATATTGTCAGCACCAGGGGAGAAAAATGACTTCAGCGTCTTAATGGCTGTAGCGAGAGAGGCTGCAGTAACATTAGGACATAAATAGAACCATAATCAGGAAGTGAATATGGATACGAATCACAATAGAGATCAACAGAAGTGTAAGTGGATTGAAAAAATCTGCAAAACGATCAAAGGAATCCTGATCAGTACAAGTTTTATTAGCACAAAGGACAAATGAGGACGGCAAACAAGAAGACTTACGCTTCAAGTTTACAAATGAGTAAAATTGTTTAGGATCTCGAGCAAACTGTCGTTTGCAACGTACAAGGTAATTCTCATAACACCGAGAATTTAAAAGACTGAAGTTTGACTTGGCAATGGAATATTTAGACCAGTCAACACTTGAACCAGACCTTTTAAAATTTTTAAAACATTTAGTTTTAATGTTTCTTAAATTCGAAAGAGTCTTAGTAAACCATGGCGGTTTATTTGAACGGGGCAATATGCGACAGAGAGGGACGCACACATCCAGATTAGAATTTAAGGTACTATAAAAAATCGATGCTGCCAAATTAATATCAACCGACTCATATAGAAGAGACCAGTCTGTTGAATTAATTAATTCATTAAGTAAAACAAAATTGCATTTACGATAACAGCGGACTAAATTAGAAGGCAAAGATGAATAAGTTAGAGGATTATCAATAGATAATAAAACCTCTAAAGTGGGGTGATGCAAATCCTCTGGGAAGCAGAAAGGAGTTGATCTCATGACATTAATGATGGAGTCATAATTAATGAACACAAGATCGAGCGTGCGATTCAGATGGTTAGAAATGGAGTTCATCTGAAACATGGAAAGATTAAACAATTCATCAAAAAGATAGTGATCAATTGTCGGAATAAAGTAATTTGCATTACAAGTTGAGGACCAAGAAGTGTTAGGAATATTGAAATCACCCAACACAAGAAGAAAGTCTCTATCAGTTACATGTTCATAAATTTCTTTAATACAGGTTATATGTTGAACATAAACCTGCATTTCAGAAGAGGGAGGGATATAAGAACATGTAATAAACAAAGAGCACGATGGGAGCATTAATTTAACCCCTATAATCTCGACATCATGAAGATAGGAAAAGGTAAATATTTCGGAGTGGATACTGGATTTAACAGCAATTAAAACCCCACCACCTTTACGCATCGATCGATCAAGTCTATAAATAGTCAAATTACTTGAAAGAATCTCACTATTATGAATGTTATGACTTAACCATGTTTCAGTGAAGGCAATAATGTCATATTGAACACTAAAACTATGCGTACATTTTGGTAAATGAGTGAAAGCTGAGAAGAAGAAAGAAACATATTTAGTTTTTTGGTGTAATAATTGATGTTGATTGCAAAGAAATAGGATGAGATTTGTTTCGATTTTTAGGTTTAAATTCATGGACAACTACATGAGGTGGCCAGAATTTGGGATCACATATTGTTGTGAAATACTCAACCGGCACATTGATCTTGAATGAAGCAATTTCTCGCGGAGTCGCAAAACTAAACTTCGATATAAAGACATTGGCCGAGATCTTGCTTGAAATAAAAGCAGATACTGCCTCACATGTCGTATCAGATGAAGGCCTAGATAAGAAAGCTTGCTTTCGAGGAGAGACGACAGATAAGGTAATGCCAGGAGTGGATGACTTATTGTCACTCTTAGTTTGAGCAATAATTGGAGAGGAGTCCAATTTTTGAACAGAGACTTGAGTATCAATAGCAGCAACGACAGGGGAAACAGAAGATTCAGAAACTACTGGTATAGGATCAAGAGAGTTAGGCGCAGAGGACAATACAGAAGCACAGGGTGAGGGTGGAACAAGCAAGTTCGGTGACGGTATTGGTACAGAAGGAGGTACCAATAACAGTGGAGTCTCCGAATTAGGAGGAGGACTTTCAAAATTATACTGGTTTAGAATCTCTTCAGCAGCAGCCATGTCACTGGATAACTGCTTAGAGATCTTTCTCAGTTTTAAAAATTGAGCCCTCACAGCACTATACATTTTGGAAAAATTTATTTGTTTTTCCAAACAGATCGGGCAAGACCAGCGTAAGCCACCACTACCAATTTTGGCAGTGGACATGATCTTGTCATAATCACTGGGATGAAAAGCAAATATGCAGAAAAAAAAAAAAAAAAAAAAAACAGAACATAAAAACGAAAATAAAACAAGTAAGAAAACTGTAGTCGAGACTGCTCGACTACGAAATCCCCTGAGCCCTTCTTCGAATGAATAATATTCCAAGAATTATTCGATTCGTTTCTGCACGCATAGACGCTGATCTACGCTTGTAGGCATGTATGTGTGTATACATGTGTGTAAGCATTGCAAGTGTCTGTCTCGCTGCTTTGTTGCTGCGTCGCATGGGTTTTGATGAGAAAACTTTGATGATTCATAATTCTGTTTCTAGATGGACAATCGTATTGATTTCTTCAGATTATGATTATGATATTCATATCTATATGCTAAACCAAACTGCATGTCTCTAGTATTTGAAATGCATTTTTTTCACATTTGTGGGTGGTGGGGCGAAGTGGGGACCGGAATCCAAAATCTGACAAAAACCGAAATTGTAATAAATTAGTATCTATATATATGCAGAAGACTTGGAAACTCTAACTCTAAAGATGAATTAGCTAGAATTTTAAAACAGGTTCCCGATAAGTTCGTTTATCGATAACTTTGCAAATATACAAGTTATCGAATTTCTGAAACAAACTCGTACTGCGCGTGCAATATACGAACCTAACACAAAAAGAATGAACTCTCTAGCTTTTGTATCTTCGGAAATCGACGCGTTCATACATACGGACGGACGGACGGACGGACGGACAGACGGACAGGGCTAGATCAACTTATTTTTTTATGCTGATCAAGAATATATATACTTTATGGGGTCTGCCACGCCTCCTTCTGCCTGTTACATACATTTAACAAAACCATTATACCCTGATTTCCCATTTTCAATGGGTTCAGGGTATAAAAACAAACAATTTCTCATAATATATGTATGTATGTATAATATACATACCTATGCATTGTATGTAGCTCACATGAACAGCCATTGCAATGCATTGCAATGGTCAAACTGCACGTAAGAGAGCACATGTATGTTCATACATGCATATGTATGTATGAATGTACATATGTACATATGTGCGTGCACCTGCGTTCTTATATTTGTATATACATACATACATTGTATGTATGTATGTATGCACATATGGAAGAGATTATTGGAAAATAAGATATTCAAAGGCTTATAAGGTACAATCTAATATATATATGTACATATGTATGTATGTATAAATATACTGAGAGAGCAAGAGCAACAACAAGCAGCCGTTAGAGAGCAAGTGCACAGCGAGCGAGTAAACTTGCACAGCACGAAATTAAAAATAAGAGAGGGAAAAAATACAACAATAGTAAGCAAGACCAAAATTGCAAGCACTCACACTAACAAACGTTTTAAGAGCGAAGTAGGGAGAGCGTCAAAAGAAAATAGAAACACTAAAGCAAAATGCAAAATAATGCTAGTAAACAAGAACACTAGCTGCACCAAACTTCAAAGTTAAACAAGTAAGAACGTTGCAGTTAGGCGCAACTAACAGCGAAATACTTTGTTCCCATAGGTGCATCTAATTTATTTAATAAACATTTGATTAACGAAATATTTCGACAATTAGAAAACGTACATGGCAAGCAACAAACGTTTTTCCTATACATACATATGTACATACAGATTTACACATGTACACACTATACGAGTATACACCCAATTTTCTATGTATGCATACAAAAGGTTGCATCCCAGAATATTCTAAGAATTGTGACTGAATTGGCAATTTTTCGATTGTTACTTTAGTTTTGTCAGAGACGCTCTAGCAATGTCTTATTTGGTTTTAGTTAACGCGGCACAGATCAGGGCAGTGGCGCTGGTGGTAAGCGCCATGCAAGCTATACTTGGGTGCGTGGGTTCCCGAATCCCGCAGAAAACTTTTTTTCAAAAATTATTTTTTTTTTTAATTTTTTTTATATCTGTATATTTATTATAAAATGCTTGCTGCCAATTGATTGCCAATGTATTTATAAACAACGCATATGAATTGTGCATTTAAGCAAAAACTAAAACTGCTTTATGCTTTCCGATTTGCCACGCTGTGTGGCAAGCAGTTTTTCTATGCATATGTATGTGTACACAGATGTTTGTATGTGTATACATATAGCAAGAATTGCGATTGTATTGTTTTGTTTTGTCACAAGCTGCTGATCAGCTGGTCAGCTGATCAGCTGTGAATTTATTTAGGTTTGGCTAACGATTACATGTTATTTTCAAAAGACCTGGGTTCGAATTCCGCTGGAAACTTTTTATTTTGTAGTCGAAAACTTATAAATTTTATTTTTTAAATTCATTAATATTATTATGTTTATGCTAAAATGCTTTTTGCCATCTTAGCAATTGCTACTAAGCTATTATATGTATGAATTATGCAGTTGGACACAACAAACTTCTTTGCCGATTTGCCACGCCCCCAGTGGGCGTAGACGCATAAGGACGACGTTAACATGCCTGCAAAATTTGGTTGCTTACATTCCACAAATGCGAAAATTACAGGGTATTTTTCGATATGCCACGCCCCCAAAGAGGCTGAAAAATTATTTTTGGGTCATCGATAGAGGAGGACATTAGTAACTCAACCATCCAAATTTCAAGCTTCTAGCTCTAAAACTGTAGGAGATATAAACTTTTGCGGTTTGCCACGCCCCCTGTGGGCGTAGATATATCTACCATAGCTTATTGGTCTTGGGCTGTCAACCCGAGTATACATGCAAAATTTCAAGTCTCTAGTGTCAATAGTGTTCAAAATATAGCACAATTTGAAAAATCACTATATATTCAGGTCCGATTTGCCACGCCCCCAATGGGCGTAGACATATAACTTTTTGATCGATCTTCTTAGAATCATAGCATTAACTCACATGCAAAATTTCAGCGTTCTAGCTTTAACGATGTATAAGATACGTTTTTCCCGATTTGCCACGCCCCCAATGGGCGTAGATATATCCGCCATAGCTTTTTGAGCTTGGGTTGTCACCCCGAGTATATATTCCAAATTGCAACTCTCTAGCTCATCATCTAGTATGATAACTTGACTATGGCGGAAGAGTTTTCCGATTTGCCACGCCCCTAGTGGGCGGAAATTTTAACACTATAATTCGGGAGCATATATGAATATATGTTTAAAATCTCAAGTCTCTAGCTCTAATAGCGCCGAAAAATATTGCGTTCATACGTACAGACGGACAGACGGACGGACAGACAGACGGACAGCAAGACGGACATTGCACAAACCCAATATACTTTTTCCCCTTCGGGAACAAAGTATAAAAAGCAGTTTACCAAAAGCACAGTATAACACGGATCAAAACCTTGCACAGGAATATGACAACACTTGCAATAATTAACACCGCGATTATGTGAACGTAAAAAAATCAATTTAATAAGAAAATATAAGAAAAACTTGCAGAGCAAAAATAAACACGTCTGATAACTCTCACCGAGAACTCTCAATTCTCTCAATTTGAAATGCGTTTTTTTTTCAAATTATGGGCAAAGGGGACGTGGCATCAAAAAAAAAAAGAAAAAAGATATACCATAATCTGCGTATTCATATCTATCTAAATAAATAAATTTGAAGTATCTAGCTAAAACGGTGTATAAGTTATGCCCAAAAAACCTTAAAAATGTGAACCATTTTTTATCGATAATTTGGAAATGGGATGAGTTATCGAAAAAAACAAAATAAACGTACGCATGTTCATGTGAAATTTCAGCTCTCTAGCTTTTGTAGTTGCCGAAATCTCGACGTTCATACGGACGGACGAATGGACGGACAGACGGACAGGGCTATATCAACTTATTTTTTTATGCTGATCAAGAATATATATACTTTATGGGGTCTGCGACTTCTCCTTCTGCCTGTTACATACATTTTCACAAAACCATTATACCCTGAATTCCCATTTTCAATGGGTTCAGGGTATAAAAACAAACAATTTCTCATAATATATGTATGTATGTATAATATACATACCTATGCATTGTATGTAGCTCACATGAACAGCCATTGCAATGCATTGCAATGGTCAAACTGCACGTAAGAGAGCACATGTATGTTCATACATGCATATGTATGTATGAATGTACATATGTACATATGTGCGTGCACCTGCGTTCTTATATTTGTATATACATACAAGGTGAAAAAGAATCCGAAAATATCATCCACACAGATCACTGCTGAAGTTAAAAATGAAATTGGAAAGGAGGTTCACCCGATTACGGTACGTAGAGTACTGCACAAGGCGAATTACAAAGCGCGTGTGGCTAGACGAAAACCGTATATCACAACCGGCAATAAAAATAAGCGTTTGGACTATGCTAAGAACTTTATTAGTAAGCCATCCGATTACTGGAGTCAAGTATTGTTCTCAGATGAGAGCAAATTCAACATATTCCGATCGGACGGGCGCCAAACTGTGTGGAGAAGGCCGAATACTGCATTCGACAAACTTAATATTACGCCAACAGTTAAACATGGTAGTGGTGGGGTGATGGTATGGGGTTGCATGTCTGCTGCAGGTGTGGGCGAGTTGGTATTTATAGACGGAATAATGGACAAAAATATATATTTAAATATTTTAAAGGATAACTTAAAAAAAAAGCGCCGAAAAGCTCAAATTACCAAGCTCGTTCACATTTCAACATGACAACGACCCCAAGCATTCTGCCCATATTGTCAAAATGTGGCTTGCGTACAACACCGCCCATGTGCTACCGCACCCACCACAATCTCCAGACCTAAATCCAATTGAACACTTGTGGGAAGAATTGGATAGGCGCATAACCAAACGCGCAATTACAAACAAACCCGAATTAAAGCAAGCTTTGACTGAGGAATGGCACAAAATTAAAAAATTAGTTAATTCGATGCCAAACCGCTTACAAGCCGTTATAAAAGCAAAGAGCTTAAGTACAAAATATTAATTATAATTTTTAGTTATTGTTTTTCATCATATTTTTATATTTCTTTAAGTTTTTTTTTTTAGTGTGCCAATAATTTTGTTCAGCGAAATTGATGTATTTTTGTCGTTATTTAATTTTAGTTAATTCTACGTTTAAGATTTTTACAAAATTCTTTTGGTTTCATCCAATAAATACTCTAATCTATTTCAAAAATTTTTTGTTTGATTTAAAATTATTTTCAAAAGACTTGAAAAGTTGCTATAAAGCTTAAAAAGCATACTGTGCCAATAATTATGTTCGTCACTGTACATACATTGTATGTATGTATGTATGCACATATGGAAGAGATTATTGGAAAATAAGATATTCAAAGGCTTATAAGGTACAATCTAATATATATACATATGTATGTATGTATGTATGTACATATATACTTCTTTGTAATTAATAAAAATATACATATTTTTTCTCAAGTAGATGCAGATTTTCGTTTGATTTAAGCTTTAATAAAATATATTTTTAGACCCTGTTCCCAAAAAGAGAAGAGTCTATTTGTTTTGTGCAGTGTCCGTCCGTCTGTCCGTCTGCCTGTCTTTTTCGGTGCTATTAGAGCTGGAGACTTGAAATTTGGAACATTTTGTTAGCCTCAGCTCTTTCTAAGAACTGGCCAAAAGTTATGCGTCTACGCCCACTAGGGGCGTGGCAAATCGGCAAAGCAGTTTTTTGACAGAAGTCATTTTTACATAAATATACAAATATTATTGTATTAAAAAATTAAATTTATAAGCTTTCGATTACTAAATAAAAAGTTTCGCAGATCATTTTAAAATAACATGTAATCGTTAGCTAAACCTAAATAAATTCAATGCTAAAAACTCACAATTCAATCGCAATTCTTAGAATACTATAGAATGCATCTTTTATATGTAAGCACAGATTTCATTTATTTGATGTTTATTAAATAAATAAACGGCACCTACGGGAACAGAGTCTCTCGCAGTTAGTTGCGCCTAACTCCAATGTTTTTACTTGTTTAATTATGGAATTTTAAAACAAAGCTTACTTGGAATCAGCAACTAGAGACTTTGACGAGATAAATTTTCCATTGAATGCATCTGAACTGGTTTGTAACAGATACGCGCAACTTTTTACAGAAAAAGACACGATTCACAAATCGTACAATATTAGCATTAGAATTATTCTTATTACAATTACAACAGCATCATGACTTGTCGGTTTTTACTAAATGTCAAGCTGACTCTTTTGTTAGTACTGCTAGGCCAACAAAATATGGGATACAAAGTACCGAGCGTTCTAATAGAATTATTCAATGACCAAGGATTTAAACTCTCAATACCTGGTAAGTGGGCGTGCCTCTCTGCAATATAAATATTGATTATAATTATAAATGCAAAGATGAGGTTGGCATACAATGTGTCTTCGTTATATCGCAAGTGGATGAGAGCTGTCCGGCGTTAATGGACTACATAACTGAATCCAGTAATGGCAATTGGACCAGCATACAACGCATTGGATTGCAAAACAACGATAAACTGCAAATCTCACTCTTGGTGCAGTACAATGATCATATCTACGAGAAGAGCGAAACACGGGTGATACTCAACGCACGCTTTCTAACCACCCAGCAGAGCAATACCGATCCAAAGATCACCAATCGCAGCAACGAAAGTGAATGCCACCTATATCTACCTTCAGAACAAAGACCATTCAAGCGCTGCAAGTCAACGAATAGCATTACGAGTAGCAGTAGTACTAGGCAAGGTACGTGTCAGGGAGAGCTTATCTTTGAAGATAACTTTAGTGAAGCACAATTGAATACCAGCGTTTGGAAGTATGACATCCGACAGCGTATGTATTATGAGGAAGAGGAACTGGTTGCCTTCGATGATTCGTCGCAAGTTTCATATGTGCGTGAGGGACATCTACACATTGTGCCGACGGTGGCCAGCGAGGTAACAGAGGGAGATTACGAGCTAGGCGATCGGTGTACGGCGATTGATAACCGGCAGTTGGAGTGCAACATTTCCAAAGGTAGTTTCTTTAAAATAAAACCCCCTGTATATTCGGCTCAGTTGCACACACGTGAAAGTTTCAGCTTTAAATATGGAAAAATTGTGGTGCGTGCTAAGCTTCCAAAGGGCGATTGGTTGTTTCCATGTAAATAGTTTCAACTACTTTAAAAATGCTACTTATAATTGAAAAATATTTAATGTATCTTAACAGATATGATGTTACAGCCCGTCTCGACCCATGCAGAAACACACAATGCTAACCAGCTTCGTAAGTGCGAAAATGTTGTCTTTAATTATACATTGCTGGAAAAAGATTGTGCGCACGCGAACTTATATTAAAATATGCTTTAGTATTGCATATTTGTAGAAAAGAAAACAACAACTTAAGGAAATCTACACTGTTTGCCTAGCCGCGTGTGAGCGTAGATATTTTTCTATCATAGCTTTTTGATCTTGAGTGGTATATATGCCAAATTTCATCATAACATTACTCGCATGCCAAATTTCAGCGTTGTAGTTTTAAAGCCCCCATTGGGTGTAGATTTATCCGCCATATCTTTAGTTGGTCATCGCGTGTATTCATTCCTAATTGCAACTCTCTAGCTCATCAACTAATATGCATTTTTCGAATTGTCATTCCCCTAGTGGACGGGTCGGAAAATAAATAAAAAATACATTTTATAATTCGGGAGTATGATTGAGTATGTGATCCAAACATTGCTCAGTTTAGCGAATAACCTAATAATCGGTTATCAATATTCTTTCTGTTTTATTTTCATTATTTTAAATAAGCAAGTATTACACAAAATAAATAAAATAAAGTTCATCTCTTTTAGGGATTGCGTATGCTCGAGGAAATGCTTACTTATTCAGCTCTCATCAAGAAGATATATCGGGTCATCGGTTATATGGCGGCATTATCGTTTGGCATGAAGGACGTGCCGTACAAATTTTAAAGCATCGACTAAATACAAATCATTATGGTGATGATTTTCATAAATATACAATGATCTGGAAACGAGACAAGCTAAAACTTTTAGTCGATGACGAAATTTACGGAGAAATCTACGATGGTGTGCCATTTTTTAATGAAAAATGTTTTATAATTTTTGGGGTTACTGTTGGCGGGTTTCTCAATTTCAATGATAGCATACTAATGAATGATGTAAAGCCTTACAAAAATCAACAGCCAAGGGCCGCTCTCTCGTTTTGGCAACATCGCGATACTTGGGCATCCACATGGGGAAAAAACAGTGCAATGATTATAGATTACGTGCGTGTTTATGCAGGTTAGGTAAAAGTACCTAACATACCTTACATACTATAAGTAAATTAGTGGTTTTAGTTTGATTTGAATAAAGATAATATATGCTACTCTACAAGGCCAATGAATGAATGTTAACTTTTCATCCTCATTGAAAACCTCTCATTTAGGTAACCGCTTGAAGGGATGATAGCTCTAACTGCAAAGGACATTTTGAACCAGCCCATAGAATTTTAGAAATGTGCACCACATAATAAGATAAGTTTAAAATTGCAAAAAAAAAAAAAAAAAAAAAAAAAAACAAGTAAGAAGGCTCTAGTCGAGACGGCTCGACTACGAGATCCCCTGAACCCTGCAAAAAAGTGATACTCTTCTTCTTTACGCACTTATGAGCGCGCGCTCTGCTAACCGCGCAGTTGCTGTCGTGGCTTGGGGGTGGGTTGGGCTGAATTTTGGACGCTCATAACTCCATTTCTAGATGGACTATCTTTATGAAATTTTCAAAGTAGATTAAGAGTACCTAAATCTATGTATATGCCAAATTGCAAGTCTCTAGTATTTGAAATGCGTTTTTTTCAAATTGGGGGCGAAGGGGGCGTGGCATCCCAAATCTGTAAATTACATAATCTGCGTATCCATAATATCTATCTTAATAAACAAGTTTGAAGTCTCTAGCTGAAATAGTGTAGAAGTTATGTCCAAAAAACCTAAAAAATGGAAACGAATTTTCGATTTTTTATCGATAATTTGGAAATGGGATGAGTTATCGAAAAAACAAAATAAACTCGTTCAGCTCTCTAGCTTTTGTAGTTTCCGAAATCTCGATGTTCATACGGACGGACAGACGGACAGGGCTCAATCAACTTATTTTTTTATGCTGATCAAGAATATATATACTTTATGGGGTCTGCGACTTCTCCTTCTGCCTGTTACATACATTTTCACAAAACCATTATACCCTGAATTCCCATTTTCAATGGGTTCAGGGTATAAAAAAAAACAAGTAAGAACGTTGCAGTTAGGCGCAACTAACAGCGAAATACTTTGTTCCCATAGGTGCATCTAATTTATTTAATAAACATTTGATTAACGAAATATTTCGACAATTAGAAAACGTACATGGCAAGCAAGAAACGTTTTTCCTATACATACATATGTACATACATACATACAGATTTACACATGTACACACTATACGAGTATACACACAATTTTCTATGTATGCATACAAAAGTTTGCATGCCAGAATATTCTAAAGCTAGGTACACACGATGCAAACAATTTGCAGAAAGTTGAATGCTGCAATCAAATTTGCACGTTTGAACACGAGTGCAAACACGTTGCTGCAAACAAAAAATTTGCAATAACTGTTTTCGGCAACTTTTTTTTTGCTTGTCGTCTGAATACAGAATTTTGACGTTAAGTTGGTTGCGTCAGTTGCTTGCAGGGTTGCATGTGCTCCTAAATTCAATAAAAATGACGACGGAAATAATTATAAAATTCAAAATTTTTGTAAATAATAAAATATATTGAAAATATCAGAGTAATTGATTATTTCATATATGTTTATATTGCCTTGACACTTCATCATCAGGTACAAAAAAAATGTTTAAATTCAGTAGAGTTTTCCGTACTTCTTTGAAATGGTATGCAGTTCATTTTTTGACTCTTTCTTGGCCATCAACCAGTTATGTAATGCCCAAATTGCGGAGACAAAATCTATTGTCTTTTCTGGCCCTAGTCCCAATGACAGGTTGATTTCTAAATGGACATGGTTCATTATGTATCTTTTCTATCCGAATGCATCATCCGCTACAAGTACATGGGGCACCTTAACATCCTCCATCAGAAATTATTCCTTTGCCTCCTACATCGAAGTAAATTATTTTATAGTTTGCAACTGCTAACGCTATGCGTGCCTTTATAGTTGAAGTAGGTACTACCACTGTTAGCTGTTTTTTTTTTTTTTTTTTTTTTTTTTTTTTTTTTTTTTTTTTTTTACCAAATATTTCACTTCTCACTTTTTATGAAATATTTTTTATCAAAATTACTAATATAGCAACAGCAGCAACTCTCGATTTTTGTGCCGACATAATATTAACACGTCGTTATTCCTTGCCTTTTCCCAAACAACAGAACTTGCAAATGAGTGTCACTTGCAAGCAATGCAAATAAAAAATGAAAACACGTGTTAACGCAATATATTGCACGAAATAGCCATGCAAAAATTTACGTGCAAAACAAAAATGGATTGCAGCAAGTAATTTGCATGCAATATTTGCATTGGTGTGAACAGTTGTGCAAACTTTTGCTACAAATTATTTTTAACTTGCTGCAAATTGTTTGCATCGTGTGTACCTAGCTTAAGAATTGTGACTGAATTGGGAATTTTCGATCGTTACTTTAGTTTTGTCAGAGACGCTCTAACAATGACTTATTTGGTTTTAGTTAAAGCGTCACAAATCAGGGAAGTGGCGCCGGTGGTAAGCGCTATGAAAGCTATACTTAGGTGCGTGGGTTCGAATCCCGCAGAAAACTTTTTTTCAAAATTTATTATTTTTTAATTTTTTTATATTTGTATATTTATTATAAAATGCTTGCTGCCAATTGATTTCAAATTAATTTATAAACATACTCATATGAATTGTGCAATTAATCAAAAACTAAAACTGCTGTATGCTTTCCACGCTGTGTGGCAAGCAGTTTTTCTAAGCATGCATATATGTATGTATGTATGTGTACGTGTATACACATCCAAGTGTGTATACATATAGCAAGAATTGCGATTGTATTGTTTTGTTTTGTCACAAGCTGCTGATCAGCTGGTCAGCTGATCAGCTGTGAATTTATTTAGGTTTGGCTAACGATTACATGTTGTTTTCAAAAGAGCTAGGTTCGAATCCCGCTGGAAACTTTTTATTTATTAATCGAAAACTTATACATTTTATTTTTTAAATTAATTAATATTATTATATTTATGTTAAAATGCTTTCTGCCATCTTAGCAATTGCTACTAAGCTATTATATGCATGAATTATGCAGTTGGCCACAACAAACTTCTTTGCCGATTTGCCACGCCTCCAGTGGGCGTAGACGCATAATTTTTTGCAAGTTCTTAGAAAGGGCCCCCGCTAACATGCCTGCAATTTGGATGCTTACATTCAAAATAGCGAAGATTACAGGGTATTTTTCGATATGCCACGCCCCCAAAGAGGCTGAAAAATTATTTTTGGGTCATCGATAGAGGAGGACATTGGTAACTCAACCATCCAAATTTCAAGCTTCTAGCACTAAAACTGTAGGAGATATAAACTTTTGCGGTTTGCCACGCCCCCTGTGGGCGCAGATATATCTACCATAGCTTATTGGTCTTGGGCTGTCAACCCGAGTATACATGCAAAAATTTCAAGTCTCTAGTGTCAACAGTGTTCAAAATATAGCACAATTTGAAAAATCGCTATATATTCAGGTCCGATTTGCCACGCCCCCAATGGGCGTAGACATATAACTTTTTGATCGATCTTCTTAGAATCATAACATTAACTCACATGCAAAATTTCAGCGTTCTAGCTTTAACGGTGCAGAAGATACGTTTTTCCCGATTTTCCACGCCCCCAATGGGCGTAGATATATCCGCCATAGCTTTTTGAACTTGGGTTGTCACCCCGAGTATACATTCCAAATTGCAACTCTCTAGCTCATCATCTAGTATGATAACTTAACTATGGGCGGAAGAGTTTTCCGATTTGCCATGCCCCTAGTGGGCGGATCGGGAAAATTTTAACACTTTATAATTCGGGAGCATATATGAGTATATGTTTAAAATTTCAAGTCTCTAGCTCTAATAGCGCCGAAAAATATTGCGTTCATACGGACAGACGGACATTGCACAAACCCAATATACTTTTTTCCCTTTGGGAACAAAGTATAAAAAAAAACAAATAAGAACGTTGCAGTTAGGTGCAACTAACTGCGAGATACTCTGTTCCTGTAGGTGCATTTTATTTATTTAATAAAATTTAATATATGTACACACTGTACGAGTATACAAAAGATGTTCTATGCATGCTTACAAAAGTTTGCATGCTACAATATTCTATGAATTTTAACTGAACTATGAATTTTTCGATTGTTACTTTAGCTTTATTAAAAGGCGCTTTAGCAGTGCCTTATTTGGTTTTAGTTAACGGACCTAAGAGCAATGCAGTGGCGCTGGTGGTAAGTGCAAGTTGCACTTAGGTGCGTAGGTTCGAGTCCCGCAGAAAACTTTTTTTCAAAAATTATTATTTTTTAAATTTTTTTTATTTGTATTCAGCGATGCCTTCTTGAGATTTCGGTCGACCATTTAAAACATGTAGAAGAATGATCACCTTTGTCTCGATACTGTGAGGAGCAATATAGATATGCACGTATGTAGTATTTCTGAACACATACATATATTTGCTGTGTGTTTATATACACATACCTGCATGTAGGCTCGCCGAGCTGGCACGTCTACATGGACGCCATGCCCCGCTGGGATGACGCGCCAATTGTCGTCGTGGAAACGAGGTCGATGAGGAAGAGCCAAATGTGGCGCGGCTATCTCTGCCATTCACCAGCAGCACACGGAGCAAAGAGCATGGAGAGCCACATCCACACCGCAGTCTGAACTAAGGACACGAGGGCCAAGCGCCACAGAGCAGGAATATCCAAAGGTGCCCAAATAAGTGAGGGAGTGGAACTTCCGCTTTGATGGCACCTCAAAGCCTCTTGGAGTTCCTGGAGCAGATGTAATAGTCGGCAGATACATATGATATGGAACTGGACCTGATCCCGAGGGCGATGCCAGAACTGCTGAAAGGTATGACATTGAAATGGTACGTGGCCAACAATAGGCACTGGAAAGCGTGGGGAAGTTGGAGAAGTTCCAGCACGAGAAAGGCACCACCAAGATCCCGGAGCACCGGATCACAATGCAGGGCACGCGGCCAATTAAGTAGCGATATTTTCCGAGAAATACAAAGATGCAGGAGAAGATCAACAGGTAGGTCGATGAGCTGCTCGTAATGGTCAAGAAGAATCCATTAAAGATGCATACCCACTGCCACGGGTGCATCACATTTTGGATTAGCTGCGAGAGGCGCGCTACATTACAAGTCTGGATCTCAAAGATGGCTAAAAAAAAGGTCTGTTTCAGTGGTGGACTCCATTCTGCGCCGGCAACCTTTCAGCGAACGCTGGACCAGGTCATCGGCCCTAATATGTTGCCACACGCCTTTGTCTACCTGCACGACATCATCGTCATTGAAAGGACGCATCGGGAGCACATAGACACCCTGCGATTGGTGTTTCGGCGACTATGAAATATCTGGATCAGAAGGTAACGGAAGATGGCATTCGCACGGACCCAGAGAAGGTAGCCGCGATTGCTGATGCTGAAGCCACCCTCCAATGTCAAGGAGTTGCGACAATATGCAAGCTGAAAAAGGGCTTGAAGTGGGAATGGATGGAGGAGCGTCGAAAGGCGTTCGAGACGGTAAAGGCCAAGCTGACGAAGTCACATTTTTGGAATTCCCTGATTTCTCGAATCGTCTGCAAGCAACTATGGGCTTATGACAATCCTGACGCAGGCTTCTGAGGAAGGCGAGTGCGTCATTTCGTATGCCAGTCGGACACTGAACAGTGCTGAAAGAAATTACTCAGCGACTGAAAAGGAGTGTCTGTCCATATTAATGGGGCATACGGAAACTCAAGCAATATCTGGAAGGCTATCATTTCATAGTGGTCACGAACCATCTGAAGTGGCTCAACTCTATCGAGAGTCCTTCAAGAAGGATTGCCAGATGGGCACTGAAGCTGCAGCAGTACGAATTCGAAATTCGCTACAGAAGAGGCAAACAGAATGTCGGAGTCCATGCATTGTAACGGCAGTCGCTGGAGGAGGATGCATGCTGCTTGGCCAAAGGCAAGGAGACGCCAGCTGGGACAGGATGTCGCTGGCTTCGAAAGGTGCGCCAAACCACAAATTTCCAGACTATAGAGAAGAGTCAGGAAACTTATATCGGCATCCCGCATCAAGCTAGGCGCGAAGATGTGACCGCAGTCACCGCTGGGAACCTTGGGAGCAGGAAAATTATTGCTCGGTTGGCAGAAAGGTTCTACTGGCCAGGCATGTGCCGGGATGTGCGCAACTATGTGCAGCGTTGCGAGCTCTGCCAGCACTACAAGCCCAGTCAATTGCAGGCAGCTGATCAGCTGCTGCCGCAGGCACCCGAGTAACCATGGGCAACAGTATGCGCCGATTTTGTGGGTCCGCCGCCGAGATCCGCTTTCATTGCACAATGGCGTGAGCCAAGGCTGCCCAAAATCATTCGACGCGAAAGCTGTTGGGACAGGCCAGGAGGCACAGAGCCCAATGGAGAGAGCAGCCAAGATGCGCGAGGTCATGGAAATAGTACGTCGAAACTTGGAGAAAGCTTCTCAGGTTCAGGCCCGGCACTATAGCCTACGACGGCGGCAGTGGAAGTCGGCTATAGAGGACACGGTGTGGGCAAAGAAACGCCATTGCAGTGCAATGCTTAAAACTTAAAAAATTTGCAAAAAAAAACAAACAAAAAAAAAATGGAGTGAATATACATCGCGAAATAATGTGTCGCGCAATAACAAAATTTTGAATCGCGCGCGCACTTTAGCAAAAGAACACAAAGACCCATATACATATGTACGTACGCATCACCAAACAATATACATACACACGCACGCAACAACAACACGCACAGCTGGCAACATAGAGATTGCGCGCACGCTCAAAAGCAAACAAAATATAAAAACAATGTATGCTCCGAGCAAGCGCACGCAACAACAATAACATAAACGCTGACAGACTACGCACAAGCGTGAACATATGAGAGTGCAGGGTATGGGGATGCATAGCAGCGGTCGTCATCGTTCCTGTCTCTGGCCACGATACCTGACGTTGCAGTCGCACCGGTGGGGCAGGTGTTGGCTCCGAGTGTTGGCGTTGCAATGCCGGGCTGGGTGGCTGCCGGATTGGTCCCCACTCCTTCTCATTGGTCCCATTGGCTGGCAGCGATGGCGTGATCTGGCGTCTGCGCTGGTGACTGCGCGGCCTCCAGCATAAAACCACACCACGAGCAGCTCGCTCCAGGCCCTTTAATCCACTCGCCCTTGCCTCACCTCCTCTTCGAACCGTATCGTCAGCGTGGGCGCTGACACCTTCTCCTCGGCTTCCGAGTCCGACATAACTATTACCTCTGGCTCCTCGAGTTCGGGCTCCGGCTTCGAGTCGGAGACGACCACCACGTCTCCATCGCTCTCCTCGGCGAATATCGGCCGTTGCGGACATAGTATAAGACACCGGCCTGTGCGGGGCCGTGGATGAAACGGCAGTCGTACCGGCGCACTTGACTCCGACATGCTCGAGCTCTGGGCTTTGGTTGGTCCACCGGGCGTTCTTCTGGAGCGGCACCAGCGGAGTCGCGCGCCCAACCAAAGCTCAGTCTTAAAAAATTTGGGCGTGTGGTACGCATTTTGCCTGTCACCTTAATAGGCCGAGCCTATGCTTGCCCGCCTCTTTTATACCCTAAGTTACCGCGCTGTCGATGGAGCCTGAACAGCCCGGGAACAGCCTGACCCCGCGAATAATAATAATAAAAATGTGTCTGACAAATGAGAATAGCGTAAGGGCATGCGGTCGAAGAAGGGACTGCATGTTGGGTGGCCTGGGGTAGAACCAGCCAATCCTCACGAGCAAGGAGTGTGTTGCGATGGCAATACGACATCATAATTTCGCTGCCGTAGTCCGGTTGCGAACGATGACAACACAGCCAGGTTTCCAACAGTAGCCCCGAACACGATTAGAACGCCCCATCGGAGAGTCCAGAGGAATCGGAAGAACCAGTACAGATGTGGCCACAGCTCTTCCAGCGTCGTTGGACAAGGGGTGGCAAATTACGAAAGTAACCACTGGCAGACACACCTGCGCCGCAGCCACCAGGGCCAGCAAACCCAGCGAAGAGTGGGCAGATGCGGCAGCAGGCCCATCGGGTCCAGGGGCATCGAGAAGGAAGCAACTCCGGCTGGAAAAGGGAAATATCTTCGGTAAATATGGTAATAAAACTAAAAAGTAGCTTGTTTACTTACCAGCAACGCCCAGAAATGCCAGTAGTGACAAGAGATCAGCTGATGTGCAGCAAAGGGCTGTTAAAAACAGGTTAACAGTGATCGACGCAATTTGGAGCAACGCAACATCGATCAATGCAGAACGGAGCGAGGCAACGCAAGGTTGCCACGACATTTGCGTGATTTTAGCGGTACCTCAGATCACGCGATGTTGCCGTTACAAGGAAATGAGCGACAGACAGGCCCCCCTCCATATCCGAGCAGGCCCCGTTACAGCGTGATTAATAATTCTGTTTCCAGACGGACTGTTCAAGCATGAACATGCCTCATAAGTAACTATATTAAAAATAGGCAATAGTCGATAACCTGCGCGTTATCTGAAGCCAAGCCTTAGATGCAGCGACAAACGATGCGGGTAATAAAAATGTCACCTGAGACATGAGAACGGCTTAGCGATCGAAAAGGGACACTTGACAAACATCTGTTCACTTGTGTGCATGAAATTAATTGTAGCCTTCCAGTGCCTGGAAGTGGCTCACAGCTTATTTGATACACTTCAATTTTAAAATTTTCTCTTGCTGTCAAAAACTATAAATGATATCGCAATACTTTAAATGTAATTTTAAAGAGGGCAATTCTTTGTTTTATAAAACAAAAGATTTTATTTTAAAATTGTTGTGGAATGATCTTGAACAAAACTCATCATCATTATCATCTTTGTAGAAATAAGCATTTGATGTAACTGTAAAATCAGTCGTTGGCTGTTCAAGCATTTTCGATAGAATAAGAAAACGAATGTTCTGGATTATTTACATACATAACATACATACATACAGAAAAGCAAGCGTAAAAGCATACGAAAAGAGACATCCAGAACATTCTATATGTAAGAGGAGCAGCATACGAAGGAGACAGAATATTCTACATGTAAAGGAGGAAGTATAAAAGCATGCTGCATATCGTATCATTGTATCATTTTGTGTTCTGCAAGATCAGTTATGAAAGTGTCGGCTCAGTTAAGTTGAAAACGTCGCGTTGTGTACTTGCTACTTATAATTTTGATTTTATTGAATAAACTTATGTGCACCTACATTTACAAAACTGCGATTTTGATTTATTTCAAAAGGAAAAACCTCAACAGGTTATGGGCCCAGACGGTGCTAAAAGTGTAATGTAGTGTGAAATCTAGTGCAAGTACAAAAGTGAATTAGTGGCAAATAAGTAATAAAATAAAGACAGTGAAAATGGAGCCGGTAAATATGAAAATAGAACGGTTACGCGACAAAGACAATTGGCATTTGTGGTGTTTCATGATTCGCACGTTATTGGAAGAAGACGACGATGTTCTTGCCGTGTGCGAAGGTGTTTTGACGTGTCCGACAGAGGAGTCTGCAACGTATGAAAGAGACTCGAAAAGGTTTTTAAAGGCTGATAAGACTGCAAGAAGAATAATAATTCATTCTATCGAGAGAAGACCGATGGAATTGATTTTGAGCTGCAAAACAGCTAGAGAAATGTGGGTAAAATTAAATTCAGTGTATGATATGAAATCAGAAGAAAATTTAACAGCTATTCAGAAACCGTTTTTTGATTTCAAATGGATTTAAAATGAAAGTGTGGACTATAACATTTCAAAGTTAGAAGTTTTGTGGAGCAAGATGAAAAATCTTGGAAGTGCTGTGCCTGAGACAATGTTAATGTCGCGAATCCTATCGTCTTTGCCTCAGAAGTTTAACTATTTTCATAGTGCGTGGGATTCGGTCGAGGACAGTAAAAGAACATTGAACAATTTGACGACTCATTTAATGACAGAAGAAGTAAGGTCAAAAGAAAAAGAAAAGAGTCAACAGCGTTAGTTGCAGGCAACAGAAAATATAAAAGTGAATATGAACATAAGAAGAAAACTATGAAATGTTATAATTGTGGCGTGATGGGACATCTGAAGAAAGACTGCTACAGGTGTTATATATGCAAGAAGAAAGGCCACAGGAGCAGGACAACTGTCACCAAAGGAGAAATGCAGGAAGTCGAGCGGAAAACAATCATGGAGAATCGGGTGAATCATCGAGAAAAGGATTGATTGCTAGCAGGGACGGCAGAGAAAATGACGAGCGGGTGATCGACTCAGGAGCTTCTGATCACATGTTAAGGCGTCGAGGCTGGTATTCTGCACATAAAGAATTGGATTCCCTGAAGACAGGCGTAGGTGGTGCTAAAATTATCAAAGCGTATGGAAAGGCAAATCTCAACATGGGTGGCGGAGATGTGAATTTGAAAAAAATCATGGCATACGCACACGATGAAGAATAGGGATGCGCTCACTGCAAAGACGCCCAGTAGCGGTGGTAGTGGCAGTGCAACGATGAATGTGAATAGTCATCTGGAGGAGCTGCAAAGAGAGCTGGTGGAGTATCGGGAATTGGCAAACAATCGGTCACAGGAGCTTGATAAGCTGCATACCACGTATCGTGAAACACTCAAGGAAGTCGAGAAGCTTAAAATGGATATTTGTCAGCTACGTGCGTCGGTCATCGCGGAGACGACAGAGTATAAGTGTTTGCAATTGCAGTTCTCCGTGCTGTATAAAGAGTACATGGAGATCAAGACGATGCTGGATGAGACGCGTAACCAGTTGCAGATGAGCAAGAATCAGCATCTGAGCGAGATCAAGGCAAGGCGTAAAGTTCAAGATGCGACTGCAATTTATGAGGCGGCTGTGTATGAAAAGGAGCGCGTTTGGAAAGCGGTACAAGTAAAACAAGAGAAGTAACGCAAGCTGGATGATCTGTACAAAGAGATCAATGAGGAGCGGGATCGTGAAGAACTGCAGCGCGAGTATCAGTTAGTTTGCCACGATCCGCAGCAATGCCAAATGGAAGTTGAATTGTTAAAGCAGAAGCAAATAGTGCACAAGTGCTGGAGTGAGCTACAGGCAAAGAATCAACGCATCTCGGATTTACTACGCAAACTGGAGTCTGAGCGTCGATCCATGAAGGGAGTAAGGAATGAATGGGAAAAGCAAACACAGTTAATAGTAATAATAATCCGCTGGAATCGCGACATAAGCTACTAGAGAATCAAATGAAACTCAAAGAAATCCATCAAACTGATGGAAAAACTGAAAGGAAGCGATGTGGAGAAAGCGAAACCACAATCGGGTACAGAAGACGAAGCTGGTAGCTCGGAGGACGAGGAGAAAAAAACTCCGTGGCAGCAGATGACACCAACAGGCAACTGGAGGTCAGTTGCAGCACCTTAGAAGCTGAGAAGGTCGAAGATAAAGAATCTGCTGAGAAAGCTGAGGATAAAACAGAAAAGGTGGAAGAAGAATCCATGATACTACTGGATGAAAACAACAGAGAAGCAGTGATGATAGCCATAGCAGCGAGGAGGAGGAAGAAGGCTTGCCTTTGAAGCAGTGGAAAGCATGATAGAAGGCGCCGCAAAAGCGTTGAACAGCAAAGAAGAGGAAAGCAGCGGTAGATTTGGCAGACGTAGTACAACGAAGATGATACGAGATCAAAGAAGATCAAGGAAGCGGAGACAGACGTAAGCGAAGTGCTTAAAAGCGAAAGAAGAAGGGCAGAAGGGAAGGCGACAGTCACTTAAAATGAACGAACGAAGCCGAGGAAGGAGAGAAGGGGATGTCGTGCTCGAAGCAAGAGCAGCATAGATGAACGGTAGAAAATGTCAAAGGGGAGCAGAGAGAGAGAAACTAGGAATTAAGAGTAAAGAATTAAATTTTATAGAGATGTTGAGTTTTAGGGAGGGTGTTGTGGAATGATCTTGAACAAACCTCATCATCATTATCATCTTTGTAGAAATAAGCATTTGATGTAACTGTAAAATCAGTCGTTGGCTGTTCAAGCATTTTCAATAGAATAAGAAAACGAATGTTCTGGATTATGTACATACATACAGAAAAGCAAGCGTAAAAGCATACGAAAAGAGACATCCAGAACATTCTATATGTAAGAGGAGCAGCATACGAAGGAGACAGAATATTCTACATGTAAAGGAGGAAGTATAAAAGCATGCTGCATATCGTATCATTGTATCATTTTGTGTTCTGCAAGATCAGTTATGAAAGTGTCGGCTCAGTTAAGTTGAAAACGTCGCGTTGTGTACTTGCTACTTATAATTTTGATTTTATTGAATAAACTTATCTGCACCTACATTTACAAACTGCGTTTTTGATTTATTTCAAAAGGAAAAACCTCAACAAAAATAATGCTGTTCAACATAAAAAAAAAATAAAATAAAAAAAATAAAAAAAAAATTAATATATCAAAATTCCCTAACAGCTTATTTGATACAGTGTCAGTAAAATGCTACCCTTTAATTTAATATTTGGTGTGCATTCCCTTAGCTTTAATCATAGCAGGTTTTGAGTATAGCTTGGCGGTTTTTGGGCCATTCCTCCAGTAAGGTTTTCTTTGGGTCTTCTTTGTTACAATTCTTACTGCCAGTTTTTTGGAACCTCGGATCAAATTTTTTTTTTTATTTAAAGGTACTGAATTTTCTACATAATTTTATCGACAAATACCAAAGTACCGACTCCGGCTGCGGACATACAAGCCCATACCATACCGTGGTCACAGCCATGCTTCAATGTTGCTTTAAGGGTTTCTTTGTTGAGCTCAGTATTCGGCTTTCTCCACACATAAAACATCCTGCCGGAGCTGAAAATATTAAATTTTGACTCCTCCGAGAAAATCCCAATGTTCCAAAACGACGAATCCTTAAAAATGTGCTACTTATGAAAGGCTAGTCTGTTCAGGTAATTCTCCTTTGTTTTAAACGGCTTCTTTCGAGCTACTAGTGCTTTGAATTCATGGTCGAGCAACACACGCCGGATAGCTTATGCTCTCGAAACCTTGGTCAGTTCATTTTCAACCTCTTCACCCAACTTTAAAGAAGATAACTTTGAGTTAACTAGAATTTTTCGAGCTCTGTAGCGCTAGTCGGACTCAGTGAAAATTTAATTGGTGCCTTTCTGCTCTTGTTTTTTAAAGGATTCTCCTTTTTAAAGTCCATAATATGGTAGATATAATATGGTAGACTGTAGACTGAGGAACTTAATTCCAATAGCTCTGTACTTTTGCAGCCACTCTATCCCTTTTTCGTGGGCTCATTATACAATATCTTTTTTCTAGTGTGTTAAGGTATTGCAGATCGCAAAAAAAATTGTCTTCTATATTAACCAAACATAGCAAAATGCGCGAAAGACAAAAAACGCATTGTATATGGCAATTTTATTGACATAAAACAGACTGTATCAAATAAGCAGAGAGTTCTAAAATCGACATATACCCGTAAAGTTTGACTGCCACGCCAAAAACAAAATTTCCTGAAAGTACCAATACTTAAAACTTAAATATAATTTAAATATATAGCTAAATCTTTCGATATACCTTCTCATTTCGATATTAAGGAAGGGTAAAGTCGAAAAGTTGCACTGTATCAAATAAGCTGTGAGCCACTGTATCTCCAAATAAGGGGAACAAACAAAAATTGCTCAAATTCAGAAAAGAGAATTTGTAGCAATAGAGGGCCCGCATCCCCAAACCAATAGGTTGAAGGATGGCAAAGATGACAGAAGCCTTCGGGAAGACGACGACTCTCATCAACTACGCAGAAACCTCTTCAGAGATGACTGGACCATCATCAGGAGGAGCGCGCAAAAATGTTGGGCCCCCTGGCAGTAGGTTCAAGCGTGAACATGTGACACAAATCAAAGGGGATTTGTGTTATTGTGCCGGTAAATCCGTATTCCCAAAAAGTGGATCGGAACATATTAACAAAAAGTAAATATGTTAAATTAATTATTAATGGATAACCTGCGCGTTACCAAAACAGAAAATTAAAACTTCCCAGCCACAAATTTTAGGCCCCTGGCAGTATGTTCAAGCATGAACATGCCTCATAAGTAAATATATTAAAAAATAGGCAATAGTCTGCTCGTTATCTGAAGCCAAGTAATAAACATGTCATCCCTCAGCTGCAGCGACAAACGCAGCGAGTAATAAAAATGTAAATGTAAAAAAATGATTTTAAGAAATCACCAGTTAAATTTTTGAATTCGGCAAATGTGGAGTGTTTTTATTTTAACTCTCTAACACGGACAATCGTATTGAATATGATATTTATATCTGTATGCAAAACCAAACTGCATGTCTCTAGTATTTGAAATGCATTTTTTACACATTTGAGGGTGTGGGGGGGAATCGGGGACCGGAATCCAAAATCTGTCAAAAACCGTAATTGTAATAAATATATATATGCAGAAGACTTGGAGACTCTAACTCTAAAGATAACTTTGCAAATATACAAGTTATCGAATTTCTGAATCAAACTCGTACTGCGCGTGCAATATACGAACCTAACACAGAAAGAATGTATCTTCGGAAATCTACGCGTTCACACATACGGACGGACAGACGAACATGCCTATATCAACTTTTCTCGTCACCCTGATCAAGAATATATATACTTTATGGGGAGTGCCACGCCTCCTTCTGCCTGTTACATACAAATTAAAAATTTAAATTAAGTTTTTTTATTAAAAGAAAAAAAAACATTTTATTCAATTCGGAGTTGGATTAGAACTGACTTAAGAATAATTGTACAAGAATATTTATAGCTAAGTTGTTGCCGCTGCTGTTGACGTTGCTGCCGCCGCGGTCATTGTCGCTGCTGCTGACTGGTGTCTTATTACACGATAGTGCTGATGATATGCTGATTCGGCGCGCGTGTCGGAAAATGCAATCGTTAGCCATAGTCGATATTGCCTAAGTGCATTGATCTTATTGCTGACGATACGGTCTTGCGGTTGTTGTTAATATGTGCTGACATAGCACACGTGTCAAAATTGCATGCATTGAGGCCGTGATATATTTGGGCCGGTGCAATGCCCTTTTGTGGGTTCGATCGGTTGTTAACTCTTCCCCCCTTAGATGCGGACGTCCTCGGTCGCAACATAGAAAACTTGCTGGGTAATTTCACCCTTTTCCGCCTTGTCTGTTGTGACGTGGTTAGTAGTGACGAAGATTTTCTTCTTCAGCATGTATCCGACTGCTACCATAAGTATTAGTAGAGTGCCGGAAAGAGTCAGATTGATCGCTGCTCTTATGTTGTTGCTGCTTTTTAGAGTTTCTAATCTCTTCGTGTTGTTGATGTTTATTTCTCTTAGCATCTGCAATGAGAGGACTTCGTCGACCTTGTTCGTTTCCGTCATAATTTGGAATAACGGTGGGGTGGCTTCTG
This sequence comes from Drosophila koepferae, assembly GCA_030914345.1. Classification (NCBI taxonomy): domain Eukaryota; kingdom Metazoa; phylum Arthropoda; class Insecta; order Diptera; family Drosophilidae; genus Drosophila; species Drosophila koepferae. The sequence goes on along the minus strand of JAUESR010000157.1, from coordinate 400,460 downwards.
CATAAGACATCACCTTCGCTTCGTATACGTCGTCTTCGATGCGTACCGTGGAGTTTTCGAATTGTACCAGGAATGTACCGTGGAGTTCTATTTCTTCTTCGTCGATTTTGATCATTCCTTCGAAGTCGTTGAGCAGTATTGTGCCGACAAATAGTTCTTCGTGATCGGGCACATGTTGATTGTTGATGATACGGCAGTTTGGAGTTTGGCTTTTTATACTTTGTTCCCAAAGGGAAAAAAGTATATTGGTTTTGTGCAATGTCCGTCTTGCTGTCCGTCCGTCTGTCCGTCTGTCCGTCCGTCCGTCTGTCCGTCTGTCCGTCTGTCCGTCTGTCCGTATGAACGCAATATTTTTCGGCGCTATTAGAGCTAGAGACTTGAAATTTTAAACATATACTCATATATGCTCCCGAATTATAAAGTGTAAAAATTTTCCCGATCCGCCCACTAGGGGCGTGGCAAATCGGAAAACTCTTCCGCCCATAGTTAAGTTATCATACTAGCTGATGAGCTAGAGAGTTGCAATTTGAAATGTATACTCGGGGTGACAACCCAAGTTCAAAAAGCTATGGCGGATATATCTACGCCCATTGGGGGCGTGGCAAATCGGGAAATACGTATCTTCTACACCGTTAAAGCTAGAACGCTGAAATTTTGCATGTGAGTTAATGTTATGATTCTAAGAAGATCGATCAAAAAGTTATATGTCCACGCCCATTGGGGGCGTGGCAAATCGGACCTGAATATATAGTAATTTTTCAAATTGTGCTATATTTTGAACACTATTGACAATAGAGACTTGAAATTTTGCATGTATACTCGGGTTGACAACCCAAGACTAATAAGCTATGGTAGATATATCTACGCCCACAGGGGGCGTGGCAAACCGCAAAAGTTTATATCTCCTACAGTTTTAGTGCTAGAAGCTTGAAAATTGGATGGTTGAGTTACTAATGTTCTCCTCTATCGATGCCCCAAAAATAATTTTTCAGCCTTTTTGGGGGCGTGGCATATCGAAAAATACCCTGTAATTTTCGCATTTTTGGAATGTAAGCAACCAAATTTTGCAGTCATGTTAGCCTCGGCCTTTTCTAAGAACTGGCAAAAAATTATGCGTCTACGCCCACTGGGGGCGTGGCAAATCGGCAAAGAAGTTTGTTGTGGCCAACTGCATAATTCATGCATATAATAGCTTAGTAGCAATTGCTAAGATGGCAAAAAGCATTTTAACATAAATATAATAATATTAATAAATTTTAAAAAATAAAATTGATAAGTTTTTGATTAATAAATAAAAAGTTTCCGCCGGGATTCGAACCTAGGTCTTTTGAAAACAACATGTAATCGTTAGCTAAACCTAAATCAATTCACAGCTGATCAGCTGACCAGCTGATCAGCAGCTTGTGACGAAACAAAACAATACAATCGCAATTTTTGCAATATGTATACACTTTTGGATGTGTATACACTTACACATAAATACATATATGCATGCATAGAAAAACTGCTTGCCACACAGCGTGGCAAATCGGAAAAATTGTTTTAGTTTTTGCTTAAATGCAAAATTCATATGCGTATGTTTATAAATTATCATCAATTGGCAGCAAGCATTTTATAATAAATATACAAATATAAAAAAATAAAAAATAAATAATTTTGGAAAAAAAGGTTTCTGCGGGATTCGAACCCACGCACCTAAGTATAGCTTGCATAGTGCTTACCACCAGCGCCACTGCCCTGACCTGCACTCCATTAACTAAAACCAAATAAGACATTGTTATGTATTGCTAGAGCGCCTTTTGACAAAACTAAAATAACGATCGAAAAATTCCCAATTCAGTCACAATTCGTAGAATATTCTGGCATGCAAACTTTTGTATGTATACTTAGAAAATTGTGTATACTCGTATAGTGTGTACATGTGTAAATCTGTATGTATGTGTAGGAAAAACGTTTGTTGCTTGCCATGTACGTTTTCTAATTGCCGAAATATTTCGTTAATTAAATGTTTATTAAATAAATAAGATGCACCTATGGGAACAAAGTATATCGCAGTTAGTGGCGCCTAACTGCAACGTTCTTACTTGTTAGTAATGGCATTGTACAAGTATCGTTGCTTAAATCAACTAGCTTATTCCTATTACAAATTGTTTTTTTTCATTATGTGACTCACATGAGTCTCTTATAGCATAAATGGATTTCTCGCATTTTACAATGTTTTCAAATTTTATTTCGTTAATATAATTTTTTCGTTTTATTGGTTTTATTAACATGGTAGTACAGACTTCGTTTGAAATTAAAGGTATATCTCTTATATAATATAATATAATCTTATATAAAAATAAGTCGGGTTTTCTGTTCTGATGATTCTTAACTCCAAACGCACTAACCGATTTCCACGGTTTTGCATTTGTTGGAAAGTTCTCGGGATCCATGAGGTTAGTAGATAAGAAAAACATAAAAATAAGTTGGACTTCCCTTCCTGACGGTACAAATTCAGCTCATAACACTCTGTTCAGTTAATTTCATTTCATTATGTTTTTTCAAACGCTTAGTTCACTATGACGCTTACGTAAAATCGGTACTGTGAAATTGGGTATTTGAGATTAAAGTTATTCGTTTCCTAACAGTTCGTTTGGAAGTATTAAATTAATCACGTGTATTGTGAAAATTTTTATTCAGTTTCAACAGCAGGTATTTGTTCTTAATGTGGTAAGTTGAACTGTGTAAATTATGCGGATCGTGCATTTAAGGTTAAATTCACCAGACTCTCCATAGTCAAAAATGCCGAAAGCACGACGTTCAAACATTGGCCGCCGTACTAGACATGCAAGACAGCAACAAGTGTATTCACAGAACTTAAGCGAAGAAAGACTAAATATAATAAGAGAAAATAACCGATTGAGACGACGCGTAAGCACACGAAGATCATTGGCATCATACAATCGCTTGGCATTCCAATATGATCCCACTGCGAACTACAGTGATGATGACAATTTAAAAATTGGACCAATGACAACTGTATGCCGATATTGCAATGCCTTAAAGTTCAAAACAGAAACGGCTGGATTGTGCTGCGCAAGAGGAAAAGTCAAACTGGATCCATTACTTACACCACCACAGCCACTGAAACAATTGTTCGAAGGAACTGATCCCGATTCCAACCATTTTCTTCAACGTATCCTTGAATACAATAACTGCTTCCGCATGACTTCTTTTGGAGCGAATCTCATTCGAGAAGGCGGTTTCAACCCAACTTGCAAGGTAAAAGATACAAAACACACAACCAATCACTCACACTAATCAATCACACCAACACAATCAATTGCAAAATGTAATTATTCTATCTTAATTGTGTGCCATCACAGATACAAGGACAAATATATCATTTGCATGGTTCAATGGTGCCAACACCAGATGAACCGCATCAGTTTCTGCAAATATATTTCATTTCGTCAATGGTGGATCAGCTTAATGTGCGATGCAATATGCAGGGAACACAACAGTTAAAGAGACGAATTATTGAACAGTTGCAAGCATTTTTACACGCTAATAACGCTGTGGTTAATATGTTCAAAACAGCATTGGAACGAATGCCATCGGATACACACAAATTTGTCATAAGAGCAGATCGGACCCCAACAGGTGAACATGTGCGACGATTTAATGCACCCATCGTTGATGATGTTGCTGCAATTATTGTTGGTGATCCAACCACATCACGGGACATTGTCGTTCAGCGCAGAAGTAATATCATGCATCGTGTAAATGAGACACATTGTTTGTACGATGCGTTACAATATCCAATCATTTATTAGCAAGGGCAAGACGGATACGACATCACGTTGAAGATGGTCGATCCAATTACAGGTACAATATTAACACACTAATTATTGCTATTATTGGTTTCCATTAACAATCCATTTCATTTTGCATTTTCAGGCATATCAACGAACCAAAATCTAAATGCAATGAATTACTATGCGTATCGTATGATGATTCGTACGCATGAGGAGAATGTCATTCTGAAGTGCCGTCGGCTCTTCCAGCAATTCGCTGTCGACATGTATGTCAAAGTCGAGACCGAACGTTTGGCGTTCATTCGATTCAATCAAGCAAAGCTACGAACTGATGACTATATACACTTGCGTGATGCAATTCATTCAGATGGTAATGTTCAGGATATTGGACGCCTGACGATTCTCCCATCATCTTACATTGGAAGCCCACGCCACATGCACGAATACGCTCAAGACGCTATGACGTACGTGAAAAATTATGGAACTCCGGATTTATTTATTACGTTCACATGCAATCCGAAGTGGAGGGAAATTGAACGTGAGTTGGACCAGGGCCAAAAACCGACAGATCGCCATGACATAATCGCCAGAGTCTTTAAGCAAAAACACAAAGTTATGATGGATGTTCTTAGTAAGTATAGAGTTTTTGGTGACACACGTTGTCATACCGCATGCGCACATCCTAATTTGGTTGCGGAACAATCTACATTCAAATGAAGTGGATGACATAATATCAGCAGAAATTCCCGATCCAGTCACTGATCCCCATCTACACGACATTGTGACGACTCAGATGGTCCATGGACCGTGCGGTGCATTAAAACCATTATCGCCTTGCATGGCTGATGGAAAGTGCACAAAACGATATCCGCGACCGTTAGTTGCTGAAACAGTCACAGGGAACGATGGATATCCAGTTTATCGTCGACGTTCAAAAGAAGATAATGGTCCAACTATCAAAGTTAAAGTTAAAAATCAAGAGATTGAGATCGGAAATGAGTTCATTGTACCATATTGCCCGCTGCTATCACGAATTTTCGAAGCACATGTGAATGTTGAGAGTTGTCATTCGGCCAAGTCAGTAAAATATTTGTGCAAGTACGTTACAAAAGGCAGCGACATGGCTGTGTTTGGTATTGCGTCGGAAAATGCCAATGACGAAATCAGTAACTTCCAAATAGGCAGATACGTCAGTACTAATGAAGCTCTGTGGCGATTATTCTCATTTCAAATTCATGAAAGATATCCCACAGTTGTACATTTAGCAGTGCATTCGGAAAATGGACAAAGAGTTTACTTCACTGAGGGTAATACGGCACAACGAGCTGAGAGACCACCATCGACAACATTGACTAGCTTCTTTGCAATGTGTGAAGCAGATCCATTCGCTGCGACGCTTATGTACGTTGAAATGCCAAAGTATTACACTTGGAATTCCAATGATTCCGACTGATCTTCCGTTTGAATTCAAACGTTTGCAATTTCCGGTTCGCCTTGGATTCGCAATGACAATTAACAAGTCGCAAGGCCAATCGCTTAGTGTTTGCGGGATCAATTTAGAAAATCATTGTTTTTCACATGGGCAGCTATACGTAGCGTGTTCACGAGTTGGGAAACCATCCTCTTTGTTTGTGTAAACGTCAGATCAAAAAACAAAAAATGTGGTTTACCAACGAGCACTTCAATGAAAGGGATAATTTGCGGACACGCTTTGATTTTGGATTCACTTTCAGAGAAGTTCAACTAAATTTCATTTTTGTCATCAAAATGAATTCATTACTGTTGTGAAATGAAATACAGTTTTTCTTTTTCAAATATCAAAAAAAAAAAAAAAAAATTATCTTCATCTTTTAATCCACAAACGGAATGTTACAAAAAACGAATCCATCTGGTGGCGAAGCGGAGTTCGCCGGGCTTTCTAGTTTATTATATAGAGTATAATCTTTCCATTACTTGCAATTTTTACTTGACTGAATTCTAATAATTCTTCTGCATTTAATAACATGATTTTTTTTTTCTCTAGTATTTGCTCTACTATTTTGACTTCGGATTCTGATAATATTATTGAATTTATTGTACTTGTCTTTGCCCAATCTATGGCATGTATTAGGTTAGTCAAATCGTCTTTAAAAATTTGGAGTTTGTATTTGAAAAGCATGATTTTTTCTTCTTGGATATTTGAGCTATCTTTTACTAATTTCATTATTTTATTTGAGGTCTGAGTTATTTCATTAATCCTGTCTTGTAATACCCTATTAATAACTACTTGCTTATTGTTATTTTCTAGTTGTTCGTTTATCTTAGTAATTATGACCTCATGGTCACTGTGGTCCGGTGTACCGGCCAACCATTTCCATGCTGTTCCTAATGCATTTATTGCTCTTGTCGCTCTTACTGAAGGTTTGAGTCTACGTAAATCATTTCGAACATTATTTAATTCGTATTTGAGCAGTGGAAACATTTGGTGTGAGGTGTTTATATTACATAGTGTTTCTTCGAATACTCCGAAGTTTTTTTCATTTTCTGAAATATCAAATACATTGATCATTTTAAAAGTTCTATTCTGTGTTGCTGAAGTTCCTGTTTTTATCGGAATTAGCTGAGAATGGGAGTAGTCGAGAATTGTATTTAAAACTAAGCATAGTGGTGCGAAGATCCAGTAAATTAATTTTGTTTAATTTTTTTTTAACAACCCTTCCTGAAACTGTTGTAATAGTTGAATTCCTGTTTTCGGCTACTATTTCTTTTTATATATAGGTGTCAGTTTCGGACCTAGGTGATTATTAAATTTGACGTAAATTTCTTCCGTTTGTTCGTTGTTTCTTATTTCTTGTCTTTCCTTATTATGATATTTTAAATCGGAATTCTTTTTACTTTGTAATAATTTGGATATTATTTTCCTTCTGGTTTTTCTGGGTTATCTTGGACTGTTGTTTGTTCGCACTTGTTCGGACATGATGCGGAATTCGTTATTAACATTTACATGTCGGCTATTTCTACCTGAGCTTCATTACTAAGTTGTGTCTCGTTTTCGGCAATGCTTTGCTCCTCTGAAGCAGCATAGTAGGCCTGTTCGTTCATGCAATGTTCGTGTGCTTCGGCGTATACGTTCGCATATGCATTGGCATAATTGTCTGCTTCGTCGTCGTTAGTCTTTAATTGTGTTTACCCAGTGTTAATATGAAATTGTCGCTGAAATTTGCTTGGGATTTCTGCCCTAGAAGAGAAGGATCTTTTTTCATCAACCTGGGTATTATTTGGCCTATTCATGTAATTAACGTATTTGGTCCTAATTGATGGATCGACTTCCATTGGTTGTGGAGCCGGTTGCGATTTTGGGGCTGTTGGTCTAGGTGGTACGTTAAAGAAATGTTGCGGTTGTTGGAACGTTGGTCTCGGGTTGAAACCTTGAGGGTTGAAACTTGGTTTTGGTAGGTAATACAAATTAGGGTTGAAGTTGGTCCTATTCAAAACTTGCGGAGTGTTATAACGGACTGACATTTGAGGAGCCTTGAATGGCTGATTGTTCCTTAGAGGTAGCGAAGGAGTTTTTATGGGGTTAACAGAATTTCTGATCGACTGATTCTCGATCAATCTGCATAAATGAAGAGCATGCTTAAGGTCGGTTGGCTCTTTGATAGCTAACAATCTGGATAGGTCTCCATTGAGGCCTCTGATAAATGTGTCTAAGGCTTTATCTTTATAGATCTTTGTTATGGATCCTACTGTCTCTGCGGATGAATCATGATTGTTTACTTGATTTAAGATGAGAGATAGATGGTAGTAGACTGCCTGATAAAACTCATCTATTGTTTGTCCCTCTTGACTGAGAGTATAGAGTTGGTACTCTAGGGTTTTTAGATATCTGCGGTCAGCAAAATGATCTGTTAGACATTGGGAAATAGCTTTCCAGTGTAATGGAGTGTTGTACGCTTCTAGTACGGCATCGGCTTCGCCAACTACCTTACTTCTTACTACCATTAGGATACCATAATGTTTTGGAGTTCCCTGTACGGAAAAGTATGCATCGAATATTTTATCTACGCTTTTGCGCCATGAAGTAAATTCTGCTCTATTCCCGGAAAAGTCTTTTAATACTTGTTGAGCTATCGAGATTTTTCGTATAGCTTTGGATTAAAACACAATTTGGTTAGCGAGTCTTAATTGTTTATTAGATGCGAGTATGCATATGTATGTTAAAGAAAACGTTTCTTTTTGACAAGCGAAAGTAAATATGCACACATTCGATCTACGCGAGCCGGCCGATCAGACTGAGCCGTTGCGTGGGAGAACGAATGAACGTTAAAAAAGGAGAGCGCAATCTCTTTACGAAATTCTCTTAGATGCTAATAGGTTTGGCGAACTGCCGCTCTTAGTTCTTATAAAGCGCTGATTGCTGGGCCCAACATCCTCCCCCCGTTGAAGACTTAGTCTTAAACAGAATCCTTAAGGGGCAGCAAGCACAGCTTGTTTGTAGCTCTTCTTGTCTCGCCAGCTTCAGTTTTGAGCACGGCCACCCGTGCGACGCCGTCACCTCCAGGGATAAGTTCAATTATTCTGGCCAGTGGCCACTTAAGCGGCGGAAGATTCTCATCCTTTACGAGAACAACGTCGCCAACCGCCAAACCAAGACTTAGAAGTTCTCCATTTAGCCCGCTGTTGTAATAAGTTGAGGTATTCGTCTTGCCAACGTGTCCAGAATACCTGCTGGAGATAGCTTACGCGCTGCCAGGCATCCAGGCGATTAAAATTGAGCCTCGTGAGGTTAGGCTCGCTGAAGGATGAAGGAGGACCACCGTTCAGGAAATGCGCAGGCGTCAGTACGTCCAAGTCTGTTGGGTGCTCTGAAATTGAAACTAAAGGGCGTGAATTAATGACAGCAGCAATGTTGCAGACCAGTGTGCGAAGCTCATCATAAGTTAGGACAGAAGGGCCAACTGATCGATAGAAATGATGCTTCGCCGTCTTCACTGCAGCCTCCGCCAGGCAGAAGTCCTTCACAGCATTCTGGTGGGCGTCAGACAGGAATAGACGCTTCAGCTCCTGAAGCTGGTTGCGGGCGCCAAGAAAGTTTGTGGCATTGTCAGACCAAATTTGACTTGGTTTTCCTCTAGTGCATATAAACCTTTGGAGGGCATGCAAAAATGCCGTGGTAGTTAAATCCTTAACTAGTTCCAACCAAATAGCCTTCGTAGCAAAACAAACGAATACAGAGACGTAGCATTTCATAGGAGCCTTATTTCGTGCCTCAGGCTTATAAAAGAACGGTCCGCAAAAATCGACACCAGTCACTCCAAATGCACGGCAGCCTTCGACGCGATCCCTGGGTAGATCTGCCATTATGTGCTCAAAGAGTCGAGGTTTTGCGCGAAAGCAAATGACGCATTCTGTATCACACTGGATACAGTTTTTCTACCACCGATTGGCCAATATTGGGAACGAACCAGAGCTAGTACCGCTCGGGGCCCAGCGTGCAAGTTTCGCTGATGGTAATGCATGACAATGGCTCGAGTTACTGGATGACTTCTGGGCAATATAATTGGATGGCGACTATCAAAGTTAAGAGTAGAGTTTTACATCTATTTACTCTCCATTGAAAACTCCTTTCATAACACAACTTAAACTTATCAAGAATCAACTCTATAAATAAGCCTCTAATTAGTTTACATAATCTACTAAATTGACAAATGAATCTTCCACTCGGGCAGCTCTTTAAGAATTTATTTATTTATTTAAAAATATTGACAAAACGAGAGTCAAAATAGCCTATAAAAAATACAATTATTACAATAGAATCACCAACCCGATGGGGGTGTTTTATTTGCCAGTCCGGCCAGCTATGCCCCAATTCACAGCCAAATAGTATGGTCAGTGATAACTATTGAAACTATGCAAAGAAAGTGTTAAATGAAAAATATTACATATAGATTACAAGAGACTAAATATAATTAATATAAATTACAATTTAATAATTCTTAAAATTAAAAATTAAAATTAAAATTAAAATAAATAAAATAAAAGTAGGTAAAGAAACAAGGAAGATATTAACAATATTGAAAGATAAATTAAAAGAAGAGCTATAATATAGAATATTTAATAGGATTGAGAAATCACTGCAAGCAACAATAGCAACATAATGTAGCTTATGCCTGTGCATTGCGAGTGATTTCCCTAAGGTGTGCTAAAAGCAACGATTTAATTTTAGGAAGAGAGAGCTCTAAGGAAAATACGTGATAATATTTATTAAAATTAACACACAGAACATGAAACGCACTATGCAAAGAATAATCCGTAGTGCATATAGGTAAATGAAGCGGACGATAATGTCTAGTTGTTCGGGACGGAACCGAGAAATTAAGACGCATCAACAAAAAGGATGAATCAATATTACCGTTAATTACTTTGTGCAAAAAATCAATTCCTAAAATTGTTCTGCGATTCATTAACGATGGAAGGTCAATGAGTTGAAGCCTACTATGGTAGGACGGTAATCGTATATTACTGTTCCAATTTAGATCCCTTAAGGCAAAAAGTAGAAACTGTTTTTGGACCGATTCAATGCGATCCTGATACAGTTTATGTTGCGGAGACCAAATAACAGAACAATACTCCAAGATAGGGCGAACAAGTGAAATATATAAGTGCTTGGTAACAAAAGGATCATTAAATTCCTTAGACCAACGTTTAATAAAACCAAGAACACATTTTGCTTCATTTGTGATGGCAGAAATGTGTTGGTTAAAATTAAGTTTAGTGTCAAAGAGAACGCCAAGGTCTTTGACAGTGAAGATACGTTGTAAGGATATATTATTTATTTTATAGTCGAGCAAGTGGGGAACAGTACGACAGAAGGTCATTGTCATACATTTGGAACAATTTAAATGTAATTGATTAGCCTCACACCAACCTTGAAATGCATAAAGGTCATCTTGAAGATGTACATGCTCAATTGAGTTAGAATATGAAAAGCACAGTTTTACATCATCTGCATACATAAGTATATTTGCATGAGAAATACAACTAGGAAGGTCATTAATAAAAAGGGAAAAGAGTAATGGTCCTAAATGACTACCCTGGGGAACACCTGACGTAACAAAGATCAGTTTTGAAATTGAATTTCTCAGCAAAACTCTCTGAGTTCTGCCCTTTAAGTAGGATGATACCCACAATAAAAGTTTAGGGGAAAATCCTAAGCGATCCAGCTTTAAAATTAGCAAATGGTGGTGAACTGAGTCAAATGCTTTACTGAAGTCCGTATAAATAACATCAGTTTGCATTCTTTTCGAAAAACTATCATTAACTAGGGAAGTGAATTCTAATAAATTCGAAGTGGTTGATCGATTTTGAAAAAACCCATGCTGCGATGGATGAATAATTGATTTACAAAAGTGTTGCAATGACGATGTTATTATTTTTTCAAATAACTTCGGAATTACAGAAAGTTTCGCAATGCCTCTATAATTGGAAATATCAGATTTTCCGCCTTTTTTATGTAACGGAATAATAAAAGATTCTTTCCAACATGAAGGAAAAACCGAAGTATCCAAGGATAAGTTAAACAACTTTAGTAATGGTGACAAAAGAGAAGCACTACACTCTTTAATCACACAACTTGGAATATTATCAGCTCCTGGAGAAAAGGATGATTTCAATGTCCTAATAGCTGCAGCCAATGAATCTACAGACACCCTTGGAACATCAATTGAAAAAGTTTCAGAGAAGGAAAATGGGTATGAATTATTGAAGCAGTCAACGGAAGAATAAGTTGATTGGAAGAATTTTGCAAATAGATCAGAAGAGACCTGATCTTCACAAGATTTTTCCGTACCAAAGCAAAATGAGGTTGGCAAACCAGAAGATTTACGCTTCGAATTTACAAAAGTGTAAAATTGCTTAGGATCACTAGTAAATTGGCGCTTAACGCGAATAAGATAATTCTCAAAACAGCGAGAATTTAAGAGATTAAAATTTGACTTGGCTATAGAATATTTCACCCAGTCAACAGCCAAACAAGACCTTTTATATTTCTTAAAATACCTTGATTTAATATTTCTTAAATTTAAAAGAGTCTTTGAAAACCAGGGCGGCTTATTCGAAACCGGCGAAATACTACATAGTGGTACACATACATCGAGAATAGTGTCTAAAGTTGAGTAAAAAAGTGATACTGCCTCATTAACATCAACCGACTCATATAAATGGGACCAGTCAGCTGAACTAATCAGTTCGTTTAGCAAAACAAAATCACATTTACGATAGCATCGTCTTCGATTTGAAGGTAATTGTGATACAGTTGAGGGATAATTAATAGACAATGAAATCTCTAAAGTTGGATGATAACTATCCTCAGGTAAACAAAAAGGGGTTGATCTCAATACATTTATGATGGAATCATCATTTATGAATACAAGATCAAGCAACCGATTCAGATGATTGGAAATAGAGTTCATTTGAAACAAAGAAAGGTTAAACAATTCATCAAGAAGATAGTGATCAATTGTCGGAATAAGGTAATTTACATTACCAGAAAAGGACCAAGAAGTGTTTGGAATATTAAAGTCGCCTAACACAAGAAACAAATCATTATCATTGGCATGTCCATAAATTTCTTTGATACAAGTTATGTGTTGGGCATAAACTTGTATATCAGAAGAAGGTGGGATATATGAGCATGTTATAAATAATGAACACGATGGGAGAGTAATTTTAACACATATAATCTCCACATCATGAAGAAAAGAAAATGAGAACTGTTCAGAGAGGATACTGGACTTAATAGCAATAAAAACTCCACCTCCTCTACGATTTAAGCGATCAAGTCTATAAATAATGAAATTACTTGACATAATTTCACTATTATGAACACTCTGAGTTAACCACGTTTCAGTTAAAACAATGATGTCATATACCAAACTGAAACTATTCAAAAATATAGTATTAAGCTTGGAGTTTATGCCCCGTACATTTTGATATATCAGGGACATCCGAGGAGATAATTGATTATTTATTAGTTTTTTGGATCAATTTTCGTTGAAGATTGAACCGAAGGAGTTTTAAGCGAGACAGGTGCTGATCTGTTCTGATTCTTCGGTTTAAATTCATGTACAACTATATGTGGTGGCCAAAATTTAGTGTCACATATAGTTGAAAAATATTCAACCGGTACATTTATCTTAAACGAAGAAATTTCACGGGGAGTCGAAAAATTAAACTTCGTTATAGAAACATTTGTAGAAACTTTAGAAGAAATAAATGCAGATATTGCTTCACATGTTGTGTCCGACGAAAGCCTAGACAAAAAAACTTGCTTTCGAGGAGCGACAACACATAAAGTTGGGACAGTATTTGAAGAATTAGTTGACGTATTGGTATTCTCTGTTTGAACAACAATTGGAGGAGAAACCAATTTTTGATCAGGGACAAGAGATTCAGTAGCAACTTCATCCGATACGGATGTAGCCACAGGGCAGGGCGATGGAACACGAAGCGATTTAGGAGATGAAGACAAAACAGAGACACAAGGTGACGGAGGGGCAAGGGAGTTGGGGGATAATGTTAGTACAGGAGGAGGTACTAACAGCGAGGGAATCTCAGATTGAGATTGAGAGCTGTCAAAATTATACTTGTTCTATATTTTTTCAGCAGCTAACAAGTCACTTGATAATTGCTTAGAAACATTGCTCAATTTATAAAATTGAACCCTCACCGCATTATACATCTTGGCAAAGTCAAATTGTTTTTCCAAGCAAGTTGGACAAGACCAGCGTATGCCACCAATACCTATTTTGGCAGTGTCATAATCACGCCCAGTAAGACCTGCACACTTAGTATGCATCATATTTTCGCACAACCAGCAATTTACAAATTGCGCTTGTGCAGCATCACTTGCCAGCCTGAATGTGCATGATTTTTTGCAACAACTCATATTGGCAACTGGGATGAAATGCAAATGTGCAGAAAAAAAACGGAAAATAATAAAAACAGAGAGAATGTTAATATATTGAGAGAGCAAGTGCAACGACAAAAACAGCCGTTAGAGAACAAGTACACAGAGAGAGTAAACTTGCACAGCACGAAATTAAGAGAGGGAAAAAACAACAACAGTAAGCAAGATCAGAATTACAAGCACTCACACTAACAAACGTTTTGAGAGTAATGTAGGGAGAGCGCCAAAAGAGAATAGAAGCACTAAAGCAAAATACAAAATAATGCTAGTAAAACAAGACAACAGCTGCACCAAGCTTCAAAGTTAAAAAGCAATTTACCAAATGCACAATATATCACGGATCAAACCTTGCACAGGAATATGACAACACTTGCAATAATTAACACCACAATTGTGTGAAACTTTAATAAAATCAATTTAATAAGACAAAATAAGAAAAATTTACAGAGCAAAAATAAAACACGTCTGATAACTCTCACAGAGACTCTCTCTCTTGATCATCTACACGTAGCAGTCCGACTTCATCAAGAAATGGCGAAAAAGAGGCGAGAACGCTGGATGGCGCAACCATTCCCTTAGTTCGAAGTGCATCAATGTCGTCCGAGAGATGGGCTCGTTGAATCATTCGCAACAGTATATGAGTACCAGTCCGAATTTCTGCGGGAGTTATTCCTGAACCATGACTTTTTTTGATAAACTTTGATACGTATGCAAATACGCTGCAATCGACTAAACGAATTAGCATACTTGCAGTCCATGGAGGCGTCACGGACTGGGCCTTTCACAAGTAGAACGGTCCTTCGACGCTCAAGTGAAGTTCTTTCTGGAAGCGATAGGCCTGGCCATTGAGAGGTGGGCTTACAAACGAAATCAGGACCGCTGAACCAAAGTAATGATGTGTTCAACTCAGCGGGCAATGAACCTCGAGATAACATATCTGCGGGATTCAGCACAGTAGGTACGTAGTGCCATTCCATTGTTGATGTGAGATCCTGTATCGTGGCGATGCGATTTGAAACAAAAACGTTAAATCGCCCGGGCTCGTCATTAATCCAAGATAGCGCTACAGTAGAGTCGGACCAACAGTGAAATTCCCCTTCGAAAATTCCTAAACGAGCCACTTCATCCATTAAATGTGCAAGCAACTCTGCCCCACATAGCTCCAACTTGGGAATCGTGAGCGTTTTCAAGGGAGAAACTCGAGACTTTAAACAAAGTAACCTGCTGGTGCTATGTTGCCCTTTGGATACAATATAGATGCAGGCTCCGTACGCCTCGATGCTGGCATCGCAGAATCCATGGACCTCAACCTTTTCTCCTGGTACCAATGCCAACCTGGGAAAGACACTCCTCAGACCGTTGCCAAAGCTACTGCAGATGCCCAGCCATGCAGTGTGAAATGCTGCTGGAAGGCTCTCGTCCCAATCAAGTTTATGCCTCCAGAGTTGTTGCAAGAAAATTTTAGCCTTTGTTATTATTGGGCCGACCAGTCCGAGGGGATCGTAAAACCGAGCAATAGACGAGAGGACAGAACGCCTGGATGGCTTAGTGGTCAAATCCATAGCTAAATATGAGAACAAAAGTTGATCAGATGATGGATACCATGCGAGGCCAAGTGTCTTAGTAATGTCGCTGCCATCATTGAACCTAATGAGTGATTCCTTGTCGCACTCTGTTACGCCGTCCAGCACCATGGGATGGCTTGAACACCACTTTCGCAACTTGAACCGGCCACATGCCAATATTCCAGCTGTTTCTTGCATGACGCGTCTTGCCTCTTCGACTGAATTTCCTCCAGAGATCAAATCGTCGACATAGAAATCGCAAAGTAATGCCTCGGAACCGACTGGGAAGGTATCCCTTTCATCTATGGCGAGCTGATGCATGGCACGCACAGACAAGAATGATGCAGGTTTTGTGCCATATGTGACCGTATCAAGCTTGAACACTTCTAACTCATTATCTGGTGAATTCCTCCATAGAATGCATTGCAGATAGCTGTCTGGCTCAGGCACCTTCACGCAACGATACATTTTGCAAATATCACCGGTGAGTGCAACTGGATAGGACCGGAAACGCAGCAATATGTCGATCATTTTCGGCTGAATGACAGGACCTGACATTAGAATGTCGTTCAGCGAATAACCAGTTGATGTAGCTGCTGATCCATCAAAGACGACTCGAAGTTTGGTAGTTGAGCTATCTTCTTTCAAAACGCAGTGATGAGGAAGAAAATATCTGCATTGATGAAATGAGCTGCGAGGAACGCGTGACATGTGACCCAGCTCAGAATACTCATCCAAGAACGCTGAATATTGAGACTTTATATGAGGCAAGCGATTCAATTTCTTCTCCAAATTAAGAAACCGCCGCAGCGCTTGCTGATAAGACTCTCCAAGAAGCTCGTAATTAAGCTTAACAGGCAAGCGTACTGAATATTGGCCACTGGGCAATCGTTTGTAATGCCTCACAAAATGCGCTTCGCAATCTGATTCCTCCTTACTATTGTTTACTACAGGGTCGCTGCAGCTCTCAGTCTCCCAGAAACGACGAACGAGACTGTCCAATTGGATATCAGTAGCGGAGTCTGAACCTGGATCCGAAGGCGTCTTTGAAACTATTAGTGTGGAATTGTGGCCGCTAGCTTTGCCCCCCGATACAACCCAACCAAGACGAGTCTTCTGCAGCAGTGGAAGCCCAGGCGCCAATTTGACTTGACCCACACAGAGCAAGTCATAGAAAAGGCTGACTCCGATAAGCAAATCTATTCGCTGTGGCTTATCGAAAGCTGGATCTGCCAAGACTATATTCTGCGGTATACTCCAATTGCTTGTATTTATATTAGAACTGGGCTGCCTGCCAGTTATATTTGCTGCTACCATGGCCGTTATGCTAGTCGCGTACTCCGATGCGTGAGCCTACAAGGTGAGGCAAATGGTGCTTCCATCGGTGCCAAAATTGGAGTCGCCTAAGCCACGTACAGACGCATATGACCTTGATCTCTTAAGTTGTAGCAGATTGGCAAACCTGGCTGTAACAAGATGTACCTGGGAGCATTAATCTAAGAGTGAACGACAAGGAACAAGTTCGCCAAACCGATTCTTGGCCAGAACCACTGCGGCAGCCAGGAGCGCAATATCGCTGTTCAGATCTTGAGCCAGGAGAGTAGTGGACGGAGCTGAGGGCTGAGTAGGAGTGATCTGCATCCCTGATGATGAGGATTGCTGATGGAACGGAGTTACTGCCTGCGATGTGCTGGAGTTGCCAAGGTGGAGAAGCGTATGATGCCTGACTCCACAGACCCGACAACTACTGATGGCCGCCTTTCAAGCAATTTAAGCATAGCCCAGCCTTCTTGACTTCATTCAGACGAAGAGTAGGCGATAGGTTGCGAATCTTGAGCATTTATAGATTGTATGCTCAGGATCATTACAAAAAACGCAACTGTGTGCACTGTGGTCTGTTACAAGAAATGTGGACCGGCTGTTGGCCAATTTACTGCTAGAATTCACCTGCTTACTGGATGAATAGTTATTTAGAGAAAATTCCATTGATTCCAAAGTGCGGCAGCGAAGCTCAAGGAAAGAGGCCACTTCTTCATATGCAGGTATATGGGACGCCATCTCTAAATCCTCCAATTTCTCTTCCCATTTAGCTTGTGAGGCCACATCAAGCTTCTGTAACAGCACCTGAGCAATGATGGCACTGGCTATCTGTTCTGTTGTGCCCAGGCTACTGAGTGCACGCATATGTACATTGAAGCTGTCGGACAATTCTCGCAGCTTGGTTATGGATCCATTTTCTACCCTTTTCAGCCCTAAGATCTTTACGATGTGGGCTTGAAAAATTAAACGTCGGTTATCATATCTTTGTTTCAATAGCTTTATGGCCATCGTATAGTTGTCGTTAGAAATTTCCAAAGATCGAATTGTATCCAACGCTGCACCATCCAGACAAGACCGTAGATGCTGAAGCTTTTCCATGTTGCTGATTTCTGGCCTGATATCAATGATTGTTGAAAACATTGAGTAGAAATCAGCCCAATTGGCATATCCACCGCTGAACGTAGGCAGCTTTAAAGGCGGCAGTGCAGGTGCGGAATGTACCTTGGGAGCGGGAACTTGAGTAGGGACCATCGGTCTACTAAACGTGGAACTATGGGGCATTTCAGCGGTACGACCTTGAATTTCGGACATTATGGTTGACTGCATGACCATTATTAAGTCATCGAAGTCACCGCGTAAATCGCTGCCCATCTCAGTAAAGTCAAGTTCCTCTAGAGTTTCATGGGCTTCACTAAAAGAATTGCTTAGCTTACCAATATGCTCCAAAAGAACGTTTAAAGTGCTGTCACTGTGATCGGCAAGAGCATCAGAATCAACCTTGGCTTGCAGTCTTTTTACGCGTTCAAACACAGATTTGACTTTGAGCTTATAAAATTTCGCTCGCTCTTCGGGCGCAACTGTAGTAGCATTTAAGCTCGCCATGATGAGTAAAGCACACGAGAATTACCGATAGAGTTCACAGTTGCTGATATGCGGAGATTGCACGGGCGCAAAACTCAGATTCTGAGCTATTTTACTAAACACAGCACAGAGTTTAGTTAATTTCCAATTATATGCCACTATTATTTCACCCAATTATTGTATCCGTATGAATTAGTGCGCACTGGCAACGTTATTATGGACGCGATAGTATTGCAGCCGAACCGAATGAGTGCAATGACAACCACAGAATTAACGGCAAGCATGAAATTGCACTGAGATTATGCACGCTAGCGAGTCTTAATTGTTTATTAGATGCGAGTATGCATATGTATGTAAATATGTATGTTAAAGAAAACGTTTCTTTTTGACAAGCGAAAGTAAATATGCACACATTCGATCTACGCGAGCCGGCCGATCAGACTGAGCCGTTGCGTGGGAGAACGAATGAACGTTAAAAAAGGAGAGCGCAATCTCTTTACAAAATTCTCTTAGATGCTAATAGGTTTGGCGAACTGCCGCTCTTAGTTCTTATAAAGCGCTGATTGCTGGGCCCGACAATCAGGGATGCCAACCCTCCGACTTTTTACGTAGATCTCCGTATTTTGAAAGAGATCTACGTACCTACGTGTGAAGAGACTAAAACTACGTACTTTTTAAAAATATTGCAAAATACCCTAAATACTAACATTTTTGGGTAATATCAATATATTATAAATTAAATAAAAAAGATATGATTTATATTGGGTTATTAGCACTAAATTCCGTTTTCAATATGTTTACGAATGCCGTTTTCAATGGGTTAGCAGCGCTAAATTGCCAAAAAGACTGGCAACGCTTACAATCTTTTTACAATTTCTGTTGAAATTAGAACGAACAAAATTAATGGAAATGGCAAGTGACACCGACGAAGAATGCATCTTAACTCCAACAAAGAAAAGGAAGGTGCACTACGATGTCAAATACTCAGCAGATTGGGAAAAAAAGTATTCCTGGATAACAAAAAGCAGCAAGGGTAATACTTTTTTTAATTGCAAATCTTGCAAAGCAGATCTCAAATGCTCTTCAGGCAAGAGGGACTTAGAGAAGCATGAAGTTTCTGTAAAGCATAAAAAATATTTGAGAAGTATGTATAGCGTTGCGTTTTATAATTGTCGAGTTTGTGTCGCGTGCTTTATGTGCTCTTTTTATACGTTCGTAGTTCGATTTCTTTTAAGAAATTGTTTTGTGAAAAATTTACTAAACAGTGTTTTATGTTTAGAAGAAGGCTCTACTGACAAACATCTAAAATATTTTAATCAAAACATGTATAAATTTTTGTGAAACGTGTACATAAATAAATATGTATAATTTATTACAGTTTTTTTTTATTGTCTTAAAAAAAAAGTACGTAGATCTACGTATTTCAGCAAAATTGTGCTACGGAAAAATACGTAGATTTTGGAGCCTGGCTACGTATTTCTCAAATTTTGACTTGGCATCCCTGCCGACAATACTCTTACTACGTCTGGCAATTTGTCTAACTCGTTGATTCGTCCCATATGTTCGGGGAGAATTGTTTGTTCTTGTTCTATCGGACCAGATGTACTTGTGTTCAGTAAATCTTTACCTTTCTCGGACAATATTTTCCTAAGACATTTTTCTATGGTAACCTCGATTGGTTCGGTTAACAAAACCTGTCTCGGTGTGCTTTCATGTGGAGTCATGTTTATTTTGGCAAATGCGTTGCTTATCTCGTCAATGGTGACGGATAAGTTTAGGGATTCTTTATCGAATTTGAAAATGGTTATGCCTTAATTTCTTATTCTATGTTAGTTTCTTACTTTCTATTTGATTCTTTTCTCTTTTGTTTTTTATACAATCTTTAAGTTTCTTGGTTTGTGTTTGGTTTGTTTCTTTGTTTTTTTCTTTTAAAAATTTCTTATAGTCTATGTTTACAGTATAATCAGCATCGTTGACTCCCGCGATGATGGTCCGGATTCGTCCTCGTTCCTCAGATTCCAGTATTAGTGGAGGTTCCGTTACTAGAGATCCTGCGACGCACACTTACTACGCGGTACCCTACGGGCGGACACTTATAGGGTGCAACAATGTTCTGGAGATCACTTGCGTCGCGAACGCGTTTAAGCTGCGGATTAGGCACTTAGACTGTTTGCTGCAATGTCCCCTTTTGGACCACGACCGTTAACGTTCTTTCGCTGAAGATCAGTCTCGCGAACGCGTTGAGATTGCGGATTAGGCACTCGGTTTGTTCACTTCGATGTCCTCGGACGTTACTAACGTCTGTGTGAGTTGCGGATTAGGCCTCACTTTCGAAAATCGCGGATTAGGCTTTAACGATATTAGTCGCAGGTCCCTGCTCGGGCGCCAATTAAAAATTGAAATTAAGTTTTTTTTATTAAAAAAAAAACATTTTATTCAATTCGGAGTTGGATTAGAACTGACTTAAGAATAATTGTACAAGAATATTTATAGCTAAATTGTTGCCGCTGCTGTTGACGTTGCTGCCGCCGCGGTCATTGTCGCTGCTGCTGACTGGTGTCTTATTACACGATAGTGCTGATGATATGCTGATTCGGCGCGCGTGTCGGAAAATGCAATTGTTAGCCATAGTCGATATTGCCTAAGTGCATTGATCTTATTGCTGACGATACGGTCTTGCGGTTGTTGTTAATATGTGCTGACATAGCACACGTGTCAAAATTGCATGCATTGAGGCCGTGATATAATTGGGCCGGTGCAATGCCCTTTTGTGGGTTCGATCGGTTGTTAACTTACATTTAACAAAAGCATTATACCCTGATTTCCTATTTTCAATGGGCTCAGGGTATAAAAAGTGTGTTTCCTAGTAAAATATGATGTCAAACATTTGCCTCAGTCGTCAAATTCGTATTCCTAAAACATCTCGATCAAACTTTAATAAATAATAAACCAATGGAATTGGGGGAAGCTTCGGATAGATCATTTCAAGCTGATATTGCAGCTGGAGGGTTTGTTTTGGGCATTTGGCTAATTGTTAGTCTTACATGCTGCTGTTCCATATTTTGGCCGGTGTTTGGATGTATTATAGCTTATTTTAGCTGCAAGAAACATAGTAACTATGACCCAACGGAACAGGAGCGAAAAAACGCAAATGGCCATAAATAGCTTGATCGGGTACTCTGTCAGTGATTAATATACAACATCGTGTTGAGACTTGATTTTCTATCCAAAATTAATGGAATAAAATATAATAATTTAATGTATTTAATTAATTTACTAATTGGAAATCGCTATACACCCTTAACATTATTATCTGACGCTGGTGTACATAAGTATGTTCCCACTAAAAAAATCTTTTTTTACTCAACAAAAATTGGCAACACTGACGAGTATACACATCCAAGTGTGTACACATATTCCAAGAATTCCGATTGAATTGTCAGTTTTGTCAGAAGCCGCTATAGCAGTGAACTTACATATTTAGGTTTAGCTAAATATTCCTATATCAAGGCAGTGGCAAGGTTCAACTACCGCCGAAAGCATATTTTTCTTTTTTTATAATGCCATACATTTTAAAATACCCGGGTTCAAATCCCGCTGGAAACTTTTTGTTTTTTAATCGAAAACTTACAACTTTTATTTATTTTTAATATTTAATATTTAATAATAATAATTAATATATTTATATTTTTATATTTATGTTTAAGTTTTCTGCAATCTTAGCAATTACTACTAAGCTGTTTGTATGCATGAATTATGCAGTTGGCCACAACAAACTTCTTTTCCGAAAACTATATGCCACGCACTTAAAGAGGCTGAAATATTATTTTTCGGTGATCGATAGTGCAGGGCATTGGTAACAACCATTTCATTTTGAAGCTCCTAGCTCTAAAACTGCAGGAGATATAAACTTAGACATACAACTTTATGATCGATCTTCATAGAATCATAACATTAGCTCGCATGCCAAATTTCAGCATATTAGCTTTAACGGTTTTTAGCTGCCCACGGTTGGTTGGATTCCTTTTTCCAACCTTTTTCTTTAAGTAGGACCTTGCATGTTCGATTGGGTTGAGATCTGGGCTTTGGGGTGGTGTATACAAGACCTTTCCCCAGTTGTAAAGCAGCCAATTACGCACATTACACTCCGTATGGTTTGGATGGTTGTCTTGGTAAAATTTTAAAGTTGGCCGATTTTCGGTTATAAAGTCAAATTTGTTTGCACTTTGGTGTAAATTTGACTTGAAAATTTGAAGATATTGCTCGGCATTCATGGTGTTTTCAATGAATACCAGTTCACCGACTCCTTGGCTGGATATGCAGGCCCAAACCATATCCGACAGCTTTCCAAATTTTACTGTTGGAATGATATTCGCTTTATCGTCAGCTGTAGAGACCTTTCGCCATACTTTGGGCGGACCTTCGTTGTAATACAACATTATTTTGGTCTCGTCGCAAAATATAACGTCCTTCCAATACTCTCCTGGGTGCCTAAGCATAGTAAGAGCAAAAGAGTAGCGCTTTTCCACATTTGTCGACGACAGCAAGGGTTTCTTACGTGCCACTTTTGAAGAATACCCATGCCGTAAAATATACATACATACGAACCTAACACAAAAAGAATGAACTCTCTAGCTCTTATATCTTCGGAAATCGACGCGTTCATACATACGGACGGACGGACAGACAGACATGGCTATATCAACCTTTCTCGTCACTCTGATACATACCTGATATATATATGCATACTTATGGGGTCTGCCACGCTTCTTTCTGCCTGTTACATATGTATGTACATTTAACAAAACCATTATACCCTGATTTCGCATTTGCAACAGGTTCAAGGTATACCAACTTTTATCACAATTCTATGATAGTATTCATGAGACAAAGAACAGAGAGTTAAAAAAGCAACTACACATATGAGGAATTCCAAATTGGAAGTGAACTGTTTTTTTCCATAAAATACTAGTGCTTATATACCTTGAAACTACTTGCAGTCCCTAGAAGGCTATTTTTTCCACGCACCCAAATGCACAGATGTTATGTCAATTGTCTCTATTAGACCATTAAATCTTTGTCTATACTCACGTTACATTTTATCAATCGCTGTGTTGCCAACTAAGGAATAACAAATTTATTACTGGGCTTCAGATAACGCGAAGTTTATCGAGTATTATCCATTTTAAATATATTTATGTATATGGCATGTTAATGCATGTCCATTTAACACAGGTAGATGATCACTTTATACATAGTATACTTGTATCAGGTAAAAAAAAGTTAAAGGAAATTCGGGGACGCAAATATTTGTCAAACGTAATTAATGGTAAGCAGTTTTTAAAGCTATACAACTACATATAAGTACATACATACATATGTATGTATGTATATGTGCAGAATTTCATCATGTTTCATGTGGATAACTATACTTTGTTAGAGTTAAAGCAGCTGCAACATTACATGGCCATCGAATTTTGTGGTGACGCAGGTAGCTCTGAATATCCTAGCGATAGCTATTTATTAGCATTATATTTCTATATAAATAAATTACACACTACACCGCTATAACAGTCGAAATAAAGTATTCATAATGTCACGTCGTATTAGATCACGGTACTTTTTTGAAACTGTTGGAAATATAAGGACTTTTCGACACCAGCGTTGCGTCAGTAATCAGACTTTTGAGTGCCAGACGTGCCACAGTTTCGTCGATGGAAATGAACCCTACAGTCATCACTGGCACGATAAATCAGATAATCAACATTTTAAATTAAGCCTGGAAGAGAAGAAATTGCTCAAGCGCATCGAGTTAAAACGGATTGAAACATTTTTCCTGTGTGATGGAAGCGCTCGGAGTCGGACCAACGAGTTTTTATTAGAGGCCGGTATCGAAGCGGTACCTCAGCTACTCCATTTCCTGAACTATGGAGCAAATCGGCTAAAGGTGACGATTGGGTTTTATGTGACTGTGATAATGACGCGAATGTATTATGAGAGCACTCCTGTGGTAATAGACAATCATTTGGATATAAAGGACACGGTGGACATGCTTTTCTCGATGTTGCTAGAGAAGATTATCAGCTTTGCTCTGTTGAATCACGGCGGTTCGCTGGAAGAATGTGCTATAAAGCGCTTAAAAGTTATTGTAATTCGTGAAATGTTTGGAGAGCCACAAGTACCATTACAATATCGTGTTAACATAAATACAAATTATTTACGAATCAAACAAACCACAGCTAATAATGTAAATCTTACATTACTTTCTAATAGTTTTCTTAGCTATTATGAACAACGGGTTGAAAACTTTCCTTCCTTCCTGAAGGTTAACTTATATTGCTTACGAATGTGCCGTACTACCAAGGAAATTTTTGCGGTCCCCTATCTGCTCAGAGGCGAGGATGTCGATAATACGCCAACGTTTCTCATACTTACAAATGTAGCAGGCGAATTTGTAAGTTTGCATGAAATACAAAATATGCGACGATTTTTAAAACCTGACTCACAGGATCACATATTTGAGTGTCTGCAGTGCAAATCACATTTTGCCGATCGTTTACAGTATGCATTACATAAAAAAATAGATTGTGGAGCTGGGTTTTCGGTTTGTCATCTCGAGCAAGAATCAACGGAATTATATGCAAATTGCCTGCCTTTGCCCAGACAATTTTTCAAATTTCCTTGGTTTGGCATTGAACCTTAATCTTGTGAACTAATTAATCGTTTAATTTCAATCGAATTCTAAAAATATTTACAATCGATTTAATATTTTAATCGTAAATAGCCCCCATAATATATCGATATTTTCGATAATAGTTATTACAATTGAAACGATACTTAACAATCAGCAAATGTTCAATCATTTTGGTGAATGGCAAAAACACAAGCACAGAAACTGAAACAACCAGCTTCCTTACTTTTTTTTACAAAACCAATAAAATTAAGAAACTGTAAATCGGTAATTCTGTTCAAAATAGTATGAATCCGCTGGACAAAATACATGCTCTAGATGAGATTGAAAAAGATATCATACTCTGCATGCAGAGTGCAGGTAAGCGTTATTGATGTCTTCATATTTATATTTGAATGTCAGAAATACAAAATAATAACTAACACAATAATAATAACTAATAAAGGTCAGGCGCTGCAGGAGCTGGGAAAAGAAAAGACTTCGCAGAAAAGTGCAGAGACACAGTCTCAGCAATTTTTAAAGAGTTTGTCTAGCGTGGAGTCTAAACTCTCTGAACAAATCAACTATCTCACCCAAGTTTCTACCGGACAACCGCACGAGGGATCTGGATATGCCTCCGCTAAGGTCTTACAAATGGCTTGGCATCGCATTCAACATGCGCGCTCTCGTGTACGCGAGCTAGAAGAGACCAAGGCCAAGCACTCTCATGCAGCTAGACAGCAACAACAGAAGCGTCAACAAGAACACGCAGCCGCACAACAACAGGCTGCAGCAGCCGCAGCTCACCAACAGCAACAGGCGGCAGCAGCAGCTGTAAGTTCAGGATCTGCTGAAGGCAATGGTGCAGTCATTGGGAATACTGCTAATGTTAGTGGAGTAGGTACCATAACTGATTCTGGTGGTAGTATGCCCTCTAACTAATCGCAAACAAAAATTAATTTAAGGATATTTTATACATGGATTAAAATTAAATCTCATTTTAAATCAAAAAAGTTATTTTCACACACGTAGCGCACACACTGAAGAAGGACATTTCGCTCGTGGCGTATTTCGCGCTCTAAAAGCTTGGAGAGCATTGTATTCTGATTGTTAAATTGACACGCACGCGTGTAATTCAGACCACAACTTCTTTCCTTTGGAGAAGTCTGCATTGTATTTTTTCCATTAGTTTGTTTCAATTTCGTGGTGAATATTGGACATATTAGATCCAGCTTTGCAGTCAAAATCGGCTTATTGTTCCGTTCAATAGGTACGTCATCGGGTCCTTCGTCGGAAGAACTTGAACGTATTTTCGTAGACTCATCTGCGTTTATATCGTCTACCAAAGGCATGACTGCATATCGTAGTACAGTCTGAGCTAAATCGGTTTCCTGCTCATCTATAGTAATCTTGTGATCTACAAAAGCAGCTGTCACATCAATATTATCGTCTGATGCTTCATTTTCGCTCTCACTGTCTGTTTCATACACTCGTAACATTTCGCTCAATGCATTATCAAGTTTGTTTTTTGTTTTAAGCGTTACATGCTTGTAATCAATCATTTTACTGGTTCCTCGAAAAATAGACACATGACCAGACTGTGAATTGCTTGGATTTTGCATGGTGCTCCCTATTAGTTTCTCATTGTGATGGTCTGATTTTCCCAGCACAGTATTCAAATCTCTACCATTTTTAATTTCTTTTGGAGAGTTACGTTTCCTTGTGTGTAACCGAGAACGCATGATTTGTCTGTCATTTGATATACCAAAGCGCCTATTAGATGCCTCAAGGCGTTCACCACGTTTCAAGCGCTGCTCTTTAGCCTGTTTGGCTATTTTTACACTGGCAACCGTTGGAAATCTGCAATATATTAAAGTCTTAATAATTATAATTTATGTCAATTTATCTACAAACCTCTTGCATCGTTCCGCGCGCCAGGCAGCAATGTTCTGAGGTGTCCAAACTTTCCTTACTCTTTTGTACAAGCCAGTTATGTGGTTTGCTTCAATATGTTGCTCCATAACAAATGATAGAGCTGTGAAACTACATTCCTCTGCGGGACACGATTGGTGTTGATTCAAATGACGGCGCATATCTTGCGCCGTAGCCAGTTCCATGTTGCAGTTGTCACAGTATTCAGTCCGTGGCGGAGAGCGATTTGATGCAATTGTTGTGACGTTCATATTCTTTAATAAATTAAACTAAGTTTTTTTCTTAATTGAACATAAATAATTATATTACTTGTTGCTTCTCTACTTTCAAGTATTTTGGAGGGACAGTACTGCCGTGCCATCCGTACATAGGAGGTGGCTGTTTTTCCCGTGGAAGTAGCGTCATGCCAGAAGGTGTTAAGTAATGCAAATAAGACTTGTTTGATTTGTTGAATTTTTTAGTGAAATTCGGTGAAGGCAATTGAAATTTCGACTCCATTATATTTAGTATTTGTGGTTCACGTGCTTCACAGCATACATGTATTGATAGTCAATAGAATCTAGAAGTAACGACTGGTTACTACCAAGTCGCAGTTCATATCATATATCATAGGCGCCTTTAAAAAGTTCAAAAGCTTAATAAAAATCAATAGGGTATCGATGTTAAATTATAATAAAAATATACCTGTTTTTATAAGCAATGCACTTTTTCATTTATATATTAACTATAAGTTAAATTGATTAGATCTTGACTTATCGTTGTTTATTGACTATAGGAACTGAAACGAATGGTAATTAAGACTGTACAAATTCATCGAGTCAATTATTTGTCAAGACTTGCCAACAATTAAAATATCGATAGTCACATGACATTGTTTACCATCACTGTCAACATCTGTTTCGATTACGATTATATTAAAACCGAAACGAAAGTGGCGATTAGGCAATTATTCATAAATAAATACATCGTATGCAATTTAAGAGAAGTTTGAAAAACAAAATAAATACTTAAATAAAAAATGCAAAGCGTACTTAACACAGTAAAAGGGACAGCGCTAAATGTGGCTGAATATTTGACGCCAGTCTTAAAGGCAGGTATTTAACTTAAGTGCCTTTGAGTTGTAAGATACATACTACATACATAATATACATATATTAAATTATATGTATGCATTAAGACTTGATATAAATATACATAAGTGAAGATTTTATACTTCAATATATACATTGATTGTTATCAAGAAATCTCATCTCACCATGTTAATCTTCAGGAGTCAAAATTTCGAGAAACTGGGGTATTAACTCCAGAGGAATTTGTTGCTGCAGGTGATCACTTGGTTCACCATTGTCCCACTTGGCAGTGGGCTGCGGGCGATGAAAGCAAAACTAAACCATACTTGCCAAAAGGTGGGTAAATGAAAATGCTTATTAAAATCTGTTAAAATGACTACTACTAATGCATATACAGATAAACAATTTCTAATTACACGCAATGTGGCATGCTACCGCCGTTGCAAGCAAATGGAGTATGTGGGTGAGGAGACACTGGTTGAGGAAGAATCTGGTGACGGTGGCTGGGTAGAGACACATCAATTAAACGATGACGGCACAAATCAGCTCGATGATAAAATATGCGAACTGACGCTGGATGAGAGCAAGGTTTGATTATATGGCTAATACTAAAAGTTGACCAAATATATTTCTCCTTTAGGACGAAATATACTCACCCGCAAATGGTAAGACTTCGCCACTAACGCAGGTGGATAATGATGATGATGATAATGAGGACAACGATGAGGCCATTGACATGGATACATTTGAGGAAAGCGGCATGCTGGAACTTGTCGATCCTGCTGTAGCCACTACCACTCGCAAACTAGATGCCGAAACACATCCTAGCAATTTATCTTCTACAGTTAATGAAAACCAGATAGCCAATAACGGTGATTCCGTTTTACACACACGCACTTACGATCTGCACATCACATACGATAAATACTATCAAACTCCACGGCTATGGGTGGTCGGCTACGATGAGCAGCGTAAACCACTAACCGTCGAGCAAATGTACGAAGATGTTTCACAGGATCATGCTAAAAAGACTGTGACAATGGAATCGCATCCCCATTTACCTGGACCCAACATGGCATCGGTGCATCCTTGTCGCCACGCCGATATTATGAAGAAGATTATCCAGACTGTCGAGGAAGGCGGTGGCCAACTTGGGGTGCATTTATATTTAATTATCTTTTTAAAATTTGTGCAAACCGTCATACCAACTATTGAATATGACTTTACGCAAAATTTCAACATGTCCTAAACTGCTCACTTTTATGTTCAATATAATAACAATATGATAAAAAAAAATAAACCTAAAAATGTCTATAATGAATAATAAAATCATAGCTACGGTACACCCAAAAAAGTATGGTTCATTTTACATAGAGGGTTTAATTTTTGTTTATATTTACGCTTTATTACATTTTGTTTGTTGTTGGTTGCTCGTTTTGAAACATTTCTGAGATGACATTTTTATATTAACGTTGTAATAATTAACATAATTATTATACATACAGTTTCAGTTTAGGTAGTTTTGTTTTTCTGTTTAGTTAAATGATTTGCTTTACGCTGCTTACTAGTTTCTTCGGATATTAAACTTACAATAGCTGTGGGTCTGTGTGAAGTTGCAATATACTCATTAAGCTTTAATGCACTTATAAAGATTTATATATATGTTGTATTTTTTTAAGTTCCCCATTATATATATATATATATATATATATATATCATTACTCCAAACCCTCTTATTAATTCATATTTTTTCTATCTTCTCATATATCTTACAAATTAAAATCACTTTTCATTTGCAATAACAGGTTCACATCGTAATTCATTTCACAATAAACATGCCTAATGCAACTGCCTAAATAATATGACATTATACATTTTTACTTCATGCAGAACCAAATAATATACCCCATACTTTAAATATACATAGATAATATTCATTTGATTAATTAATGCTTTAATTAAATAGCATGCTGCCGTCACTTACAAATGTCATCACCATCATTATCCTTACTGATGGTCCTTAAACCCTATTTAAACCCGGTATACACCAAACTGTCCATTTAATTACTGTTACATTTCAAATTATTCCATTTCTTATTATATTTTAGATTTGCTGATTTCACAATAAATAAAGAAATGTGACATCTTACAAAATGTTAATGTTTATTGAAATGGAGTGTGAATCAGAACTTTTTTCTGCCAGCGTTTTCCCTCTGTACCTGCGAATATAAGTTATTATTTCAACAATTTGTAATTACATGCTGCCCTAAGAATATAAAATTTTAAGTTTACTCCAATTTTTCTTTTAGTGTCAGGGTATACTTTTAATTTTATAAGGTACATTTAGTTTAAGCGCAATATGAAGTCGTAAGGCAGGCCTCGTAAAAATGAAGTAGACAGGAAAATAACATATTTAAAAATAAGTCCATTAAGAATGTTGCCTAAGCATATATTTGCATTAAAAAAAAGTTACAATTTAAAACGATTCCCAAAAAAATTAGTATGTATTTATTTGTATCTTTTGTTGACAGTTGTTGTTACTTCTCTATGCAATTCAATTTGAAACTCCCTGCCTGAAATTTCTGGTTTTGGCTGTGCCCACCGTTTTTAGTTATTTACATTAATTTGCAGTTTATTTATATTATTTATTAACCATTTTTATAATCCCTTCAAGAGTTTCAAATACCTTTAGATTGAGAATGTTCCAAAATTTATCACGGCCTGCAATGCATTCAACATAAACTTAAACAATTTCAATTACTGCTGATGGCAATAGTTTTCAAAGAAAACTAAAAAAAGAATAAAAATTATATTCTCCAATTGAATAGGGTTTGCATTGAGGATAATTTTATACAAAGGATATATATATTTTTTGGGTGCATCGTCTATCGGTAAAACCGCATAGGCAATTGGTATTTTTCGTTTTGTAATTTAACGATCTTCTTTTGTTTCTCCAAAATAATAAAATACAAAAGACTTCTGAATTAATTTATAAGCAGTTTTTAACGTTTAACATTAAAACAATAAAATTGTAATTATTTTAAAATTTGTATATAGACTAATTTTAAGTATGTTATATTTATATATAATATCTAATCAATGTTAATTTTTTAAAGAGAGTTCATGCTCTGGTTTTTTCCAGATTGTTTCTTTTTCCTGTGTTCCAGGTAGTTGTTTGTATAGTTTCTTAAACTTTAAACTTATGAAAAAATATACTTATTTTGTTTTTATTACATTCTTTGTTTTAATTTTTATATTTTTTAACATATACGCAAATACTTTGTAAGACAATTGGCGCGAATAATTACAGGAAAAACATTTAAAGACGGATGTAGTATATATATATATATATACATATATATATATATGCTTTTTACATTCATATAATATAACATTGTAATGCGTCTTTTACCTATTAAAGAAAGGTTTATTTGCACTTCCACAATGTTTCTGATGATTTTTCTTCATTTAAGATACATGACTAAAAATAAGCACAACTTAAATTAAGAAATTATTTAATTATTAAAAATAAGGTTAAAGCTATCCATAAAAATAATAATAATTAACATTGAATCAACAAATATGTGTATGTGGTAGTTGGTTGTTGATGGTAGTGATGATCATTTTTTCGCATAGCAATCAATATTACCCTTCCTTTTTTCTTGATCTTTTTTTAACTTTGCACTTATTTGCATTTGCTAATGTTATATACACATTTTTTTGCAGAAGTTATTTAGGTATATTTTTACATTTATTGCTGTTATTCATGCATATGCTGATTGCTTTGAGTTCATCCCTTTCGCTTAGCATGCAGCATCTCCATGAGCAGCGTCTGCGTTGGTGCACTGCCTGCACAATGTTTTGAGTATAGATGTTCTTCACCTCGCGCGGCCATGGCATGAATCTCCGGTAGAATATTCAAAAGCCTCCTAAATTTGTCCTACAATAGTTAACAAAAAATTTATGCAAAATGATGATTGAATAAATAACAAGTATAATTTAATTTATTATTAATATTATTGACACTTAATTTATATTAATAAAATCATTTTTGCATTGTCCTTCATCTTTTTGCTTTACTCACATTTACTGAGGGGTAACACGTTAGTGTGTAATCCAGCAAAGCTGCCTGAACATTCTCGTGTCCCTCCACAACGGTCTTTTTATTCACTATTCCACGAACATCTGCAATTAATACAGCTGTATTTTATTTTCTTACATACAGCAGGGATTTCTAATAAATGATCACCTGGATTTAAAAGTATTAGGAATTTCATGCACACATAGTCGCCCATATCGAACTTCAGGTCCTGGAGCTTATTTTGCAACTCATTAAAATAGTCACCCAACTGTGGCACCCCCAATAGACCAAGACTCATTAAGTTAAACACCTGCCCATTATTCAGCTGTGTCTCATCCGGCAAACCGTTGTGTATGCGATGATGGAGATGATCCAGCACAAGCATATCCGACCAAGAATGCTGAAGCAGCTTCATCTGATCGTCAACCTGCAAACAGTTGGACAAATTGAATAGCAGTGAATCTTGAGCAAAATCCATCTCATCATAATACATTTATATAGCTATAATTGTTTATGTTATGTAACATGTAATCTGTAAAAAACCGATGGTTAGTCTTTATAATTATCCTGAACCCATTTAAAATAGGAAACCAGGGTAAAAAATAACAAAACGGGTCGTCGCTCTGATCAAGAATATATATAATTTATGGGGTAAAGTATAGTAGAAGTAGTCTAAGATCGAGGCACGCAAATCGATTCCCAGACAGCTATTCTCTCCTTTCATCAGGAATATATACTTATTAGGACCGGTGATATGGCGAATTACAACTTTTTTAAACAAACAAAACTTGATTTCAAAACGCGCTCAATTCTGCAGCTCTCGCTTTCTCTTTTCCTCTCATTCGCTCACACTCTGCTGTGTACTGTTGTGTGAGAGTGGCAGTGCTTAGTTGCGTCATCGACAAGCAACGTAGACGTTGAGTCTTTGACTGGTTCAGCTTTGGTTACTAAGTAGGTCAGACGCCGAATGAAATCGAAATTCAATGCAGATTTAGGTACACATCTGCGACTGCGACTACGGTCGCAGTTGGGTCGCTGCCGCTGCCTCTGCCGCAGCCTCTGCCTCTGCCTCTGCCTCTGCCTCAGAGCTGTCTCTGCCGCTGTAGTCTTTTTATTTTTATTTTGTATTATTATTTTTGTTTTTTGTTTATTCGGTTTTTTGGTTTTACATAACACTCCACAGACTTGGCCCCTAGCTTAAAAACTGGTTGTGACCATTAATGACTGGAGAGACTGGCATTTTATGGATGTTAGTAAATATACTTACAACCAAGAATATTTTGTGAAAAGTACCTTTAAATCCTTAAAAAAGACAGTGTTTCTTGCCCAATCAACTTGTGAGAAGAGATTTTGATCCAGCACTTTGCACATCAACTCAAAGAGATCAACTTCAACCTGGTTATATGTCTGCTTTTGCAGCAGCGCGAAAAGCTGAGTCTGCCATTCCCGATCATCGATCGATTGCACGAACTCGCGTATCATTGGCGAGACCCTGAAAAGATTCAAGAATATTCAAACAAATAACAGGGCAGCTAAAAAAAGTTTTATTTTCCACTCACCTCAGGGGCTCAATCACTGCGTCCCCTGTGCTCGATGGATGTGTGCCAGAATCGAAACTTAATTTAAGAATAAAGAGAATTATAGAAATACAAATATGAGTTATTGCTATATCAGGTGGATTCATAGTTGGTTTCTTTCTTTGATTCCTTAGCTATTACAAAAACATTTCAAATTAGATAATTTAAGTATTTTAAGAATTCGGATTTTAAACAAGTAAGAAAGCTGTAGTCGAGACTGCTCGACTACGAAATCCCCTGAGCCCTTCTTCGAACGAATAATATTCCAAGAATTATTCGATTCGTTTCTGCACGCATAGACGCTGATCTACGCTTGTAAGCATGTATGTGTGTATGCATGTGTGTAAGCATTGCAAGCGTCTTGCTGTCTCGCTGCTTTGCTGCTGGGTCGCATGGGTTTTGATGAGAAAACTTTGATGATTAATAATTCTGTTTCTAGATGGACAATCGTATTGATTTCTTCAGATTATGATTGATATTCATATCTATATGCTAAACCAAACTGCATGTCTCTAGTATTTGAAATGCATTTTTTTCACATTTGGGGGTGGTGGGGCGAAGTGGGGACCGGAATCCAAAATCTGACAAAAACCGAAATTGTAATGAATTAGTATCTATATATATGCAGAAGACTTGGAGACTCTAACTCTAAAGATGAATTAGCTAGAGTTTTATAACAGGTTCCCGATAAGTTCGTTTATCGATAACTTTGCAAATATACAAGCTATCGAATTTCTGAAACAAACTCGTACTGCGCGTGCAATATACGAACCTAACACAAAAAGAATGAACTCTCTAGCTTTTGTATCTTCGGAAATCGACGCGTTCATACATACGGACGGACGGACGGACGGACGGACGGACGGACGGACGGACGGACAGACGGACAGGGCTACATCAACTTATTTTTTTATGCTGATCAAGAATATATATACTTTATGGGGTCTGCCACGCCTCCTTCTGCCTGTTACATACATTTAACAAAACCATTATACCCTGATTTCCCATTTTCAATGGGCTCAGATGTCAATGTCAGATTTTGGATTCCGGTCCCCACTTCGCCCCACCACCCCCAAATGTGAAAAAATGCATTTCAAATACTAGAGACATGCAGTTTGGTTTAGCATATAGATATGAATATCATAATCATAATCTGAAGAAATCAATACGATTGTCCATCTAGAAACAGAATTATGAATCAAAGTTTTCTCATCAAAACCCATGCGACCCAGCAGCAACAAAGCAGCGAGACAGCAAGACACTTGCAATGCTTACACACATGTATACACACATACATGCTTACAAGCGTAGATCAGCGTCTATGCGTGCAGAAACGAATCGAAAATTTTCTTGGAATATTATTCGTTCGAAGAAGGGCTCAGGGGATTTCGTAGTCGAGCAGTCCCTGAGCCCTGAGCCCATTGAAAATGGGGATTCAGGGTAAAATGATTTTGTAAAAATGTTTGTAACAGGCAAAAAGAGCATAACGGAGCATAACGTCTACACCGTTTGAGATACTTCAAATTTGTATATTTAGATAGATATGATGGATATACAGATATTGTAAGTTTTAGATATTGGATGCCATGCCCACTTCGCCCCCAATTTGAAAATACCGCATTTTTAATAGACACACTTGGATGTTATTATTTGATTTCTTTTTTTCTTTCATGAAGATCGTCCGTCGCGGTTAGCAGAGTGCGCACTTATACGTGCGTAAAGAATAAGAGCATTAGTTTTTTGCAGGGTTAAGGGTATCTCGTAGTCGCGCCGTAACGACTAGTGCCATCTTACTTATTTAATACTAATTCGTTAAACTTTTTTAAAGCAACGGTTTTTGAGTTTATCATATTTGACCACTATTGTCAATGGAATTATTGTATATTGGAAGTGGGTTGCTTAGACTAAATAAATACCATAATTTCGATTCAGCTGTGTTCTGCAGAGATCCATTCCCGGTTTCATGGCAGCTGTTACTGTTGCTATTGCCACTATTTCCGTTACGTTGCAGGCCATCGGCGATGTTGTTGCTGTTGTTGGAACCGCTTCCGCTGCCAGCGTTATTGTCACCCCCGTTGCCCCCACCACTTCCTGTACTATTGTTGTTTGTGTTGCTGTTGCCATTGCCTAGCGAGCTGCCTCCACTCAGATTGCCAACATTAAGGGGCGTGGCTATCACACCGCCAACGCCAGTATTCACCTGACCCAAAGCAATGGCAATGGGACTAGGTGATGAATCTGGCGATTGTGTGAGGGAGGATACCTAGGATATATATCAATGGACGTATTATATTCTGTCGACAATCACAATAATTTTCTCGCTCACCTGAGGTATTTGAATTTCTTGCTTAATATTCATATTTGGATATGCTTGCTGATAGCCAGGTGAGAGTGGTGTTGGTTTCATATCTGAACCTATAGAACTCCGCAGAGCCTGCAGAGCAAGCTGTCGTTGTCGCATCACCTGTAGCTTTCGCGCCCGATCCCTTTTGTACATGGGTCCAAATTTGTTGCGGCCACCACGCATACGATCTGCTCGAACCGCTGTAAATAACGATACAATAGATAACTATGTGACTATCATCTGTATTATAGAACTATCCTATAAAATTCAAAATACAATATACCTAATATGGAAACTGAGTTTAAATTTGGACAAATTTGACCGCCACTACTCTTTCGTTGCTCTGAACAAGAAAGAAGATTGCAGTCTGGTGCAAAAGACTCATTTACAATGCAAACGGGTTGCTTTGATATATCTCGCCTCCGAAGAGTTATAAATGTAATTTTTAAGGTACTAACTAATTCCTCCGGATATGGATACCAATTTCATTCAATAGGTTTTAAATGGAAAAATTAGATCATTCTCTGCCTTTTCACAAGAACTTGAACAACTTTTCATAAACAAATTATATATATTTACTTTTAGATACTACATTTATTTAAATATTCTTCAAAAGCATTTAATGCTCGTACGAAACTTTTTCGATTATTATTTGAAAATCTTTATTTTAGTATCAGATTCTTATTTCATTAAAGCCTTCTCATATGCGTGAACTCGCACATACACACCAACTAAAATATGCATTTCAAATGGTGTGCTGCAAAACCAAATTGCAGTAATTTTTGTTTCTCCTCAAAACAAGTAACTGTAATTTAGGTCAAGCGTATTGTTTACAAATAATCAACGCGCGTGGGCATACGTAACAAATACATACATATATATATATATATATATATATATATATATATATATATATATATATACATAAATATATATCTCTGTATATGTGTGTGCTGGGGCACAAAACGAATGCACAACAAATTGACGCTTGACGTCGCTGCCAACGCTAGCGTTACATACAGAGACAGAGACAGAGACAGAGACAGAGAGAGAGAGAGAGAGAGAGAGAGAGAGAGAGAGAGAGAGAGAGAGAGAGAGAGCAGAGCGCACAACGTCACATGGCCATAAACATTGAACGCGCGAGAGTACTCTTTTGTGCGCTCTCGCTCATTATATTTTCATAGGCTGCTAAGGCCTGCCATGGCATGACAACTGAAAAAGCTTTCTATTACGACATTTACTCAGCAAGTCTTTCACACGCACATATATACATACATATAAATACACAGCATGGCCACTAACACTCAAGCTGCTACCGCAATAGACAATTTTGTTGAATGGAGTAGGTCAAGGACAGTTTTGTGAAACTGGGGCAACATGCGCGTTGTTGTTGCCGTTGTCGATTGAAACTCTCACTCTCTTTTTTCCTATCGCTATGTAAGACTCTCACTTATACTATCACTGCTTTTGCTCGTTGGATTAGTTTACTGTGCGTTTGTGTGTGTGTGTGTGTATGTGTGAACTTAAATTTTTTTATTTGTGGACACGTGTTTACAAAGGCCGGCCCATCTTAGGGTAAACCAATTTATGTTGAGATTACACCACCACTGCATTTTTTTGCTTTATATGTACATATGTAGTACATATATGTATATACATAATTTGCTTGCGATTACATTCGAGGCGATAGGACAGTCTACAATTGTACTTGTATTATTCTTGAATACACATATGTAAGTATATACATAATTATACATTTTAATATATGAACTTCTTTGCGATAATTGTATTTCAATCATTGAAATTAAATAGATATATGTAAATTTTTGACTTGATGGATTTTCAAATCTTCCTGGCGATTGCCAATAATGAATCTATTTTTAAACGAACTCGTAAGAGGCGTGTGTCATAAGCTTCAATGTGATGATAAAGTATCAAAATATATAATTTTTCCAAGTAGGTATAATAATAATGTAATAAATAAATCAATGATTATTTATCAATTGATTACAACAGGCAACGTGAATTTAGTGTATACACAACAAACACGATTTATGTACCGGGTATCATGACTAGATTTAGGTTCCAGATTTTTACTACAGTATACATACAAATTAATATCGGGCTTGGAAATGCTACTTCTTTGAATTTGGTTAAAATGAGTTGATGTTTTTTAATGATGCATCTCCTAGTGCATATTGAACCGACCCAAAAAGTTATAAGGTACACGATGCCAAAAAAACTGGATATGCACTATATTGAATCTAAAGTTAAGCAAAAATCACAACAACAAAGCAATGCAAGTATTTAAACATGTGAATCACTGAGCTAAGCCCGGCTGGAGTCAAAGCAAAAAATCAAAGCAAGCTGCCAGCTATAAAACGCGGTCAAACGTAATTTAAAAGCGTTGCGCTTGATACCACTACTGCTGTTGACAAAAGCGTCGTGAGATTACGACAGATTCGTCATTACGAAAACAGCGTCGACATAAATGTATCCATGCGTCGGCAGCAGTACCAGCAACTAAAAAGGAGCTAACAACAAAGTCTTCAAAATATTATACTGAATAATACATTACATGTATAAATGTCAGAGCACGTCAACAGTTACTTATTCGTTACATTTTCAGTTTCTAGCTTTGACACGCCCCAATATGCTTAAGGGACCGTGGTATCGCAATCGTAAAATTGGAGGAGCCGTAAAAAAGCGTCAATATTATTTTTTAAAGAAGGTTACCAGGAACTAAGTTTTCCATGATATAGACTTTTCCAGTCTCTTCAATAGCTTTGAAATGGTTTTTGTTCGTATGGAGAGACGGGCAGACGGATGAAAAGCAATACGAGCATTACACTAAAGCAACACTTTGTGAATAAGTATGAAAACAGAAAACGTGTGCAGCGTCAGCTGCGGCGTCAGCGTCAAGTACAATGCAGCGCAGAGCAGCGCAGCTCTCTACATGTTGCATTGATTGCACAAACACAAATACGAGTTTATATATATATCACGTGCACACACACACACATATTCGCTGCGGAATCTAGGTCATGAGCGCAAGAGATGGCACTATAACCCAATCACACCAGAGCGCAAATGAGATGGCAATATAACTAACTACACATACATACATATACACGCTACAAATAAACTTATAAGCTAGTATATGTACGAGAGCGAGGCGAGCGAGCGCGCCTTTTTCTCAGGCGCTCTTTTTTTTTTTATTTAAAGCAGAGAGGGCAAACTAAAAACAAAACCAATTATTGACTAAAATTGACTAAATCATATTTACTTTATGAAAAACCTATATTATTTTGAATGTCTTGCTATTATCAATGAAATAATAGATAAATGCTCTGAGACTCTTTTGAGGGGTATTGACATTATAAAATCACTGTGGGAATTTACTAAATTTATATGGAATTTGTATATCAAATTAATATTTACGTAAATTAAACATTTTCTATGACTATTATATTTGAATGATTAACCTTTTGATAGTACCAAAAATAAATAGAAGAGCTAATAATAAAAACAAAAATTGATCGTCTTTCCAATAAATCGATAGGTATAAGAATAAATTGATATATATATAATTGATATATTGATAGATTGATTAAATAACCTGTGGGCTCTCTCTCGTTCTACGTACTTTACACCTTCATCTTTTTTGTATACTCATATTTTGTTTAATACTCAGGCATTATTTTGGCTATAATATTTGTTGTGAATTTTCGCAATTATTGTTATTCTTTTCATATTTTTCGCCCGTCTAACTTTTTTTTTTAATGTTAATGTCAATTATGTAATTATCGTGTTTGAACATTTTGGAACTAAAGAGGATATAAAGACATTGGAACGCTAAAACTAAGAAATTAATACATTGTCTAATTTTTCTAAATCAACGTTTTTGCATTATATTTGTTATATAGGTTTTATGCATTAGAATTTAAACAAAATATCTTCTAGGTATAAAACCATAAAGTTTAACTTATTTTGTAATAAAACTATGGAAATGTTGATAAATATGACGAAATTACACATTTTACTACAATAAATAACACTTGGACTAATTTTAGAGCTAACAACATCCCAATCACATTTTTAAAAAACGCATACAATTATTTTTAGATAGATTGATAGTGTTTGAAATAAGTTCCGACATTTTTCCAAATTATATATTTTAATGAAATTTTAAACCCCTCAATGCTGTATGATAAGGAAATATCACATATTAAACATAAGACTCAGCATCATTTCGAGGCATCATTCGGGAATTTGAAACATTTGTAAATAATAAATGTTGAATTAATTTTACTCGTCTCATTTCATTCATTTTTGTTATATCGCACATAGACCATAATTCATATAGGTCCAATATTCAATTTAGAAGGCCATAGAAAATAAAAGAAAGTCTAATAGGAACAGATTTTTTTCCACTTACCTTCGAGTTTCATGCCCACTTCGAGGCACTTTTGGAATCGGCAGTATGGACAACGTTTACGCTGCGTTTTGTCGATGTGGCAGGAGCGTTCCGCAACGCATGTGTACACCTTTTTATTTTGAACGGTTCGCTTAAAGAAGCCCTTACAGGACTCGCAGGTGAGCAGGCCGTAGTGATAGCCGCTCACCTTATCACCACAGACAGGGCACAGTTCCTCGAACAGGTGCTTGAAGTCGATGGCTTCGCCTCCGCCAGAGGTGGCGCTGGTTCCACCATGATGGCCACCACCGCCACCACCTGTGGAGGCGACATTGCCAGCCCCACCTGCTGCTCCGGTACTGCCCGCATTGCCGGCCATGTGTACCGCTGAAGTGCCACCTGGTGGCAGCAACATATAACCGTTGCCGGCAGAGCTGTTGCTACCACCATTTAGCAGCTGGCCAGAGCTGCCAGATGCTACGCCGGCGCCGTTACCACTTTGCTGCGAATGGGACGAATTGGTTTCCTGATAGCCTGTCGGAAATATATACTGTGAATCGAAATTGTATATATACGAATAAGAGGAGGCATTGAATTGGTTCGCTGCACTATTCGCATTGTTGCTGGCAATATTCTGTTGTTGTTGCTGTTGGTAATGTTGTTGTTGCTGTTGTTGATGATGCGCATTATGATGCTGCTGCTGCTGCGGCTGTTGCTGCTGCTGATGATGATTTCCCAACTGTAGCGTGTAGGCGTTGTAATCATTATCGGAATTGCCCAAAGGATTCGTATCATTATCGTTATTGCTATTATTATTGTTATTGTTGTTGTTGTTATTGCTGTTGCCGTTGTTGCTGCTGTTATTGTTATTGGTGTTGCTCTGCGCGGGACTCGCTGGCTGCTGTTGATCAAGCTGCATACTAAACGGTGACAGATTCAGCGACGATATAAACTGTACTGTCGCTTGTTGGGGATCCATTTCTAATAACATTTCATTAAATTTTTAGTTATGGACCGAGCAGTTACTCAAACGTGTCAGCTTATTGCGTTTATTTGGACGGCTATAACAAAACTATTTTGCTATTTTATGATCACTTGATTCACTATCGCCTTTTTCACATTATCATACACGATATTAAGTTTGATTTGTATTATTTGTATTTTATTTGCATATTGACAATAATATTTTTCTTGTAGTTGTTAACATTCGGTGGTCTAGGCCTTGCATTTAACAGTTGATTCATTTTTATAAGGAATATTTTAGATTTTTTTTTAGCAATTATGTATCCTTTTCAGCTAAAACTAAATTATATTTTCACATTTATTATAAATATTTTTATTTCTAGTTGTCACACTTCTTAATTATTTAAGACATTTATTTAAATTTAATTTTTTAATTAATTTTAATTAATGTATTTTCACACACATAAAGGTACTGTTACGAGGCGATAAATTTATGTAGATCTAATTATACATATGTGTATAAATACATAAACATAAACGCAAATTCATAAAATTGGATTTTTTTTTTCCTGGATTAGAGGTAGGGCTTTTCATTTATTTTGTTGATTTCTCGACATTCGTTTTATATATTTTGTGGTACTTTGTTTTCGCTGTTCAGTAAACAGTAAGCTGCTTGGGAAACGACAATATAGCCATTTCTGTACGCGGTTTCTTCACTTTTGCAACGCATTTGTTAGACAACAAAACTTTTGCATTTTTCTCTCCGGCTACTTTGCTTTCTTAGCGAACCGGACACTACACACCAGAGCAGAGAGAACATAATCCTTGGGCTGTTCCTGCTGTCGGTGAGAATGTCATAGAAAGAGGTAACGGAGAGATCGCAATATTTTGTTTCGTTTTATTATATATTTGTTATTTATTTATTATTTTATTGATATATTGATAAGTTGAAACTTGCTGGATTCAATGTTGTGCTGTAATTAGGTCAAATAGAAGCGCAATAATTTTCTTGCTTGCAGTCGACATACACACACAGTCGCATATACACACACATATTTGTTTTACAAATTCTTGTTGTTGTAAACTATACTATACTATACTATACTATATATATATATATATATATATATATATATATATATATATATATATATATATATATATATATATATATTTATTTATATATATTTATATATATATATTTATATATATATATATATATATATGAATTATAATTTTGTTTGTATGAAGGTTATTTTGCTATGCGAAAAACACGACCAACATCAACAACGTATCTCGATTGACTAAACCCAAGCATACGGCGAGGATACTCGCCATACACTAAAAAGCTGCTGCTGTTGCCACCGCTGCCTCTGCTGCTCAGTTGACGCCTACAGCGACAGCGTAGTTGGCGCAGGCAGCGATTTACTCTCGCTCTCATCATTCACATTGTGATATTACGTATGCGCCACTTGTGTGTGTCTTGTGTGTATACTTGTGTATGTGCACAAGTGGGAGCCAGTTTCACTTTCAATACGCTCGCTCACGCTCTCATTTCAATATGCTCTCTTACTTTGCTCCGCTTGGCTTGACTTAGTGGCCCCCTTTTTGCTGTTTTTTTCTGTGCATTGTGTTTTATGTTTTTGTTGCTGTTGCTGTTTGTGTTGTTGTTAATACTACTGCGTTAAATTCAAACTGCTCTGAAAGCGAAAGCGAAACTTTTTAAATTAGCTTTTAGGCCACTGTAGACAACGTGGGCTCATTCTTTCGCATACAGGCAATGCAAAAGCTACAAATATTACAAAAACGCAAAGCTTTGCTTAACTGGACTTTTAACGTCACTTTTCCAAC
The DNA here is from genome assembly GCA_030914345.1 of Drosophila koepferae. Taxonomy (NCBI): domain Eukaryota; kingdom Metazoa; phylum Arthropoda; class Insecta; order Diptera; family Drosophilidae; genus Drosophila; species Drosophila koepferae. Next base: position 357,343 of record JAUESR010000157.1, on the reverse strand, counting down.
TGGCCACAATTTCGAGGTGCATTTTTGTTTTTCAATCCTCATATTGCCGCTGACTTAGTTTAGCTGTGTTTAGTTTATTATATCCTGAACTCATTGAAAAGAGGAAATTAGTATTGCGAAAATGTATGTAACAGGCAGGAGGCATGCAGACCCCATATTATCGATAAGAAATAGTTTTTTAAAACGTTTTTTTGAGCATAACTTCTACATCGTTTGAGCTACAGACTTCTAATTTATATATTTAGATAGATATTATGGATACGCATTTTTGATGCCACGCTCCCTTCGTTCTCAATTTAAAAAAAAAAAAAGGTTTCTGCGGGAATCGAACGCACGCGCCTAACTGCAGCTTGCATAACACCAGCGCCAAGGGACTAAGTTTCGTTAGTTAAAACCAAAGACATCGTTTGACAAAACTAAAGTAACGATCGAAAAATTTAATCGCATTTGTTAGAATATTATATGCATGCAGACTTCTGTATGTATGCATAGAAAATCGCTTAATGTGCGCACTCGACAGTGTGTATACTCGTATAGTGTGTACATATGGAAATGTGTATGTACATATGTATTGAAAAAACGTTTGTTGCTTGCCATGTAAATTATACATATATATTCTTATCGGGATAACGATCAGAATCGATATAGTCATGTCCGCCTATCTGCCTGTCCGTGTGGTTGAACTTCATTATATGTATTGCACGCGCATATCAGTTTGTTTTCAGAAAGTGGATCACTTCTATTGTTTCAAAGTCATCGATAAAACACATTTTCAAAAATTATTCTTTATTTCATTTCGTTACTGTTTTACTGGGCTTACAATTATGTAAGTGAGCGTAGATGTAAAAAGGAGTATTAAAACAAAACTTTCACTCATTGTTTCAATTCCTTAACCAACCGAATGAAACTAAATGACGATGAAGACCAAGGCAAAGACCAAGACCCAAGATCAGGCTTGAAAGACATCAATTAATATGCAACGTTTTCACTGTGGTTAACAAAACCAAAATAAAACAAGTAAGAAAGCTCTAGTCAAGACTGCTCGTCTATGAGATCCCCCCTGAACCCTCCGAAGAACCAATAATATTCCAAGAATTATTTGATTAGTTTCTGAACGCATAATAACAAACTATACATGCACAAATTTGCACGCACAAACACGCTGATATACGCTTGTATGCATATACATATGTGTGTACACTGGGTACGCATTGCAGGCGTCTGGCTATCTCGCTTGCTCTGCCACTTGGGTTATGTCGCGAGAACTTATTTGATTAATAATTCCACCCCCATTTGGGGGTGTGGGGGTGAATTAAGGTCACCATTATTGTCATGGCACACTGGGCGGAATTGCCAAATAAGTGGCATAAAGTCGAATAACGCAGATATGGAGCTTAAACCTGGTATATTTGATAAATATAGGACTCTAAATATATTTAAAGTCATATATAATTTTAAGTCATTTTAAGTAACCACGCCTACCAAAATAGCCTATATATGACAACGAAGCGTATACGTGATCACGAAGGAAAGTAGTAGAATATATATTTTGATTAATTTCATACTAAATAAGAGTCCTTAATTTATTTATTCGACTATTTATAAGGTTAAGGTTAAGCAACGTTACATGACAGAACTCAAGCTGATCTACACATTCAAAATACCGCATTATAATTACTAACTTTTAGTACACAGTTTCTACTTCATTTTCATATATATTACATAATACACAAACGAGCAGAGGGTAAAGTTTTACTCCACACAAAATAAAACATTGGATTGGTTTTCTATCTTCTTGGACAATACCAAACAGAATCCATATATGTATAACATATAACTAATTTTAAAACATAATGTTTTGTGGTTATTCATTCTACATACCCTGGCATTTAAAATCAATTTGTTACAATATTTAATATATTCGTACAATATCTAAATTTGCCAAACAATCAAAGTGAATAAATATGGTTCGGCAATTTCGTCGCAAATATTAGCTGACAATCGCCTGACTTTGAAGCTTGATCATTATGAAAGGGTTGCGAAAACATTGTTTGATATTTGGTTCAATAAAATTCTCGACTTTATCCAATTATTTGGCGATTCCACTCAGTATGCATTGGTAAGAGAATCACAGCAATAGATAAATATTCACAAACTGAGTATACTCTTCGAAAATTAAACTAAAAGATAAAGATTTTAAAGCCATGAAATTCATTTTAAAATCGAATTTGATCGATTTTAAATTGATGGAGATTTTATTTTTTAGGATCAAATTCACCCTGCCTATTTAATCCGTTTTAATGGTATAGGGTATACAAACACAGCAACCACCACTCGCACTATTACAAGCTGCAGCTAAATTTAGAAAACACAAAATATTTCATACTTATACACATAGAAAACACAAAATATTGCATACATATGTATGTATATAGTCACACATACATACAACAAAAAATATACGCACATATATACATATGTATGTACCTACAAGTGTGCTCAAAACTCCGACCACAAAGCAAACAGTAACAACAACAACCAGCAACAAATGACTACAAAAAACCCAAAAACATTAAAAAACCAAAAAACTCGTCTTAACCTGAAACGAAACCTTGTAACATTTTTTCCTAGCTTGGCGACGCTGTTGCTGCGGTGCTGCTGCGCTGCTTCTCAAGCTTAATTGACGTGCCGGTTTACATACGTTGGTAACGAAGCGGGGGTTGTACATATGTATGTATAAATACATACATATATGTATGTACTGTCGCGACACTGCAACGGCAGCGATTGCAAGCGTGAGCAAGACAAACTCACACACAAATACAAGCAATAGCAATACCGCCAAATCGTTTTTTGGTTTGGATGCTCTCTCAACGTTGAACGTTGATCACTTTTGCTTTCAATATGAAATAATCGGCAGCGAAGTTGACGCTAACGACGGCGTAGACGTCGACGACGACGACGACGTGGACAGCAGTAGCTGAGTGGCGAAATAAATGAGAGCGCGCGAACAAGTTTTCGCCCACATGCCTCGGCGTCGTCCGTCGTCGGAAATAGAGCGCGGCGAGAGACAAAACAACAGGCCAAACGCTCTCGCTCACACTGCAGCAGTTGCTCGTTGGTCGGCTCTTAGTGCTCTGCCGCTAGGGTGCGCTTTTTGAGGCCCGACGCTCGCCTGGCATCATTTAATAATGTAATAAGTGAAAGTGTAGTGCTGCGTGTATGTGTTAGTATGAATACATGCGTGTATGTACATATGTGTGCATGTATGTGTATGAGTATACGTCTGTGCTTATGTGCATGTGTGAGCGGTTGTGGCATCGTTGTCCCATGCTAGCGCTCGCTATCTCAATTGACCTACATTTTTGTTGTACCTATAGATATTATTCAGGTCTATGTTAGAGATATTAATTTCGATTTCGTTTTATTACGTTTTTAAGCTTAGCCCAATACGAGTGACAGTCAGAAGTCAGATGAGGTTTATGCTATATGTGAATACAATAACGTCGCCATGTTGCTGACAACAATCGACTACAATCAAATATTCAAGTTATACATATGTATATAAGATGGCTGGAAGGCTAATAAAGAAAACCTTAGGATAGGTCTGATATTTTACTTTATTGATATCGGCTTCAGACGTTGCTGCCAGATGTTTTCTGCGCCTTTCTTGCTCATTTTTAATGCCTTTACCAATGAATATGACCAGAAAGATAACAAGAATTTAAGGACGTTGGTATTTATAGGGCTATATCATCTTATAACAGTTGTTATGAATGTGAACAAAAACGTAATCGAATGCATTTAATCGGACATCTACAAACTAATTTACATTGTACGATTCCGACCTACCTCACTTTAACCCACTTAAATAAACCATTGACAATTTTAAACTCAAAATCAAGTTTTGCCACTATTTTTAAAAATAGGAAAATTATGTCAGAGTACTTTGATTCTGTTTTGTGTATAAATAGAAAACAAAACATATGCAAAAAGGTCGGCAACGATTGACTGCTGTGTACTCTGTTAATAGGAGAAAATTTAGATCAGAGAAGAATTTTACGTTTATTAGTAATAAAGTACATAGTTAGGCAGGTGGTTGAATGTTGATGCTTGACTAGAAATACAAATTTAGATAGCTTTGTTAAATAATCTGAATTTTTTCTCTTTCATTTTTATGTGACTTTCAATCATTTTTTAGTTGGAAATTTGATATTTGTGCTACTCTGTTACAGGGTATTTTATTTATTCCTAAATTCAGCAATGCATATTTTATTTTAATAGGCGATGACACGACTTTAAAAAAGTCGTACGGCACGCACAAACACAAAGAGCGCTGAAGCATCGGACAAAAGAGAGCGTACCTAACAGCACGAGCTATGTGATTACAACAGCAACAAATCAAAAGCTTGAAATACATATACTGTGTTGGGAGGGGAGAGGTGGGAACTGCGCTGTTGGTTGCGCTGTCGGCGCTGGCGTCGCTTCTGTTCGTAAACGTTAACGCTGCACAACATATTATTCAAAAAACCTTGACACACTTTTGTGCGCTCGTCGCACACATACATGCATATGTATATAGTGAGATACTCGCCCAGGGACGGTTTCGACCGCAATTCGCCGTCGCCTTCGTTGTTGTTGCCTTTGCGAGGAGGTCAGTTTAACGAGTACGTTTGTGTAATTGCGTATATGTATGAGTGTATATGTGTGCATTCTGAACGATGCGTAAAAAGTGCATTTGATCTCACAGCAAGAGCCCCTTTGTCTCTGCCTCCCCTAAGTCTCAAGCGAATTTTTTTTTTAGCTAATTAAATTAATTAACGCATACAATTTATATAATAATTAAATTTCCCACATTATCATGCATATGTGTTTAGTTTATATATGTATGTATATGTGTATTTATTAATATTGTAATTGGGGTCAGCTATACAAAGAAAGGGCACGCACAGTCAAAAATCAAATATGTACTTGCACATATATGTACATAAAAAAAACGATTTTCAATATATTATCGATAAGTCATTATGATTTCTGCGTCAGGTGTACCATACCTATGTAAAATCGACAACAGATGTAACATAATGCTATCTGTTGCTGTTTTATCTTTATATACCCTGAATGGGTTTGTTAAAAGTATGTAACAGGCAGAAGGAGGCGTGGCAGACCCCATAATATATTCTTGATCAGAGTGACGAGAAAAGTTGATATAGCCATGTCCGTTTGCCCGTCCGTCCGTCTGTCCGTATGCTTGTACGCGTCGATTTTTAGAGCTAGAGAGTTAATTCTTTTTGTGTTAGGTTTGTATATTGCACACGCAGTACGAGGTCCGAAATTCGATAACTTGTACATTTCAGAGTTATCGATAACTTTTTATAAATAAATATTGATCGATAATCAGTTATAAAATCTGGTTCATTTATATACATAGTTAGTGTCTCCAATTCTGCTGCATATACATATATAAGTTCTAATTTAATACAATTTTTTGTCTTTGTCAGATTTTGGATTCCGGTCCCCGGTTCACCCCCACACACCAAATGTGTACAAAAAATGCATTTTTAATACTAGATACATACAGGTTGGTTTGGCATATACATAGATATGAATGTCATGATCATAATCTGAAAGTTAGATTATTGTCCGCCTAGAAACAGAATTATTATTAAGATTAATTCTCGCAACAAAACCCACGTGGCAGAGCAAGCGAGACAGCAAGACGCCTGCAATGCGTACACACATACATACATGCCTACAAACGTATATCAGCGTGTAGCTGTGTGCGTGTGTGTACATGTATATTTTATCACGCTTGCAGAAACGAATCGAATAATTCTTGGAATATTATTCGTTCAATGAATGGTTCAGGGGATCTCGTAGTCAAGCAGTCTCGACTAGAGCTTTCTTGCTTGTTCAACATGGTATATGTTAAATTTCTGAAATTTCACAACCCATTTCCTAATTATCGATAAAAAATCGAAAAATTATTTAACTTTTTTGTTACGCTTTTTTAGAATAACTTCAACACCGTTTTAGCTAGAGAATTGTATATTTAGATAGATATAATGGATACGCAGATATTGTAATTTTTAGATTTTTGATGACGCGCCCGCTTCGCCACCAAATTGAAAGAAAGCTTTTCAAATACTAGATAGACACTTTTGGATGCTATTAACATATTCTGAAAGTTTCATGAAGATGGTCCATCTATAAATGGGGTTATAAGCGTCCAAAGTTTTGCCCAACCCACCCCCAAGCCACGGCAGCAACTGCGCGGGTCGCAGAGCGCGCGCTCATACGTTCGTAAAGAAGAGCATTAATTTTTTGCAGGGTTTGAGATATCTCGTAGTCGAGCCGTCTCAACTAGACCCTTGCTTGTTTTTACAAATATATCATTATTTTTATATGTATATTATTCTACAATAGTTTTAAAAGAGGTTGAAGAGTAATGTAGCTATTGGATTGAATATTATAACAAATTAGCTTTACCTTTGCAAATCAAAAAAAAGACAACTCTACTGCCACAATTCATTTAAGCGTCTGTCGCGCTCATCAGCATAGATGCAGAAGAAACACCGCGTCGCCGTAAGCAGCGCTGTGACGCAGCGTCGATGCAGTTGACGAGGCATAAAACTAGGTCAGGAGGCCACAAAAACAATTGCAGCAGCGATGGCGTTGTGGCTATATTGCAGGAAAAGAGAGGCTGCCGCGACGTTGACTGCTTAAAATGCAATACGCGCTTTTGCTCGTCGAGTACGCCGAGAAATTTGCAGTGTGACGGTTGGGTAGATGGGTAGCTATGAGGGTGGACCATTGTGTCCGTGTTAGCTCTCAGAAGGAATTAACAAGAATTATAAGGCATGCAAAGTAATACCTTGTAGAGAGGTACAAAAGATTGCGTGGAAAGCAGCGGTAATTAAAAATATTACATTTCTATTTTAGACTAATCGATTTTAGTTTTAAGAATAGGTAATCTCTAATAGCCAGTAGAACTGTCAAAATCAATTTCTTTAAAAGTATGGCCAAATATAAAGTTTTGTGTTAAAAAGCACTACAATCACAACTACATGTCTATTTATACTTATGTATATATATTCTATTATGATTTAAATTTAATATGAAATGTTGTTGAAATCGATATTCTGTATTGTATACTAACTGAACTGAAAATGCCAGTTAACAATACATTAAACGCACTTCTATTTATCCTCCTTACATATACATATGTGTACATATGTTATCATTCATGAAGGGAGATAAGAAATGCATATATTTCCATATGAACGAAAACAATTTTGCCACTATTGAAGCTAGAGACTGAAAATATCAGGTCTGATAAAGTGTGAATATCGAATCTATCTATTAAGTTTTTTGTTCTGTTCTGATTTAAGATCAAGAAAACTCATGATCAAGCGGTCGATAAAGATCAAACAAATTACTCCGAACCCATTGAAAATGGCAATTCAGGGTATAATTTTTGTATTTTGTGAAAATGAATGCAAGAGGCAGAAGGAGACATCGCAGACCCAACAAAGTATATTTTTGATCAGCACAAAAAATAATTTGATGTAGCCCTGTCCGTTCGTCCGTCCGTAGGAACTTTGAGATTTCGGAAACTACAAAGGTTATAAAGCTGAAATTTTACATGAATGCTGGTATGTTAATTACAGTTCGAGTTTATTTATTTATTTATTTTTTTTTTCGATAACTCATCCCATTTCTAAATTATCGATAAAAAAAATCTGAAATTTAGATAGATTTTATGGATACGAAGATTCTGTTATTTTCAGATTTTGGATGCCACGCCCTTCTCATCACCAATTTGGAAACAATTGCAATTACTAGAGACTTGTAATTTGGCAAATAGATGGATGCTATTAATATATTCCGAAAGTTTCATGAAGATCGTCCATCTAGAAATGGAGTTATAAGCGTACAAAGTATAGCCCAACTCACCCCCCATCCACGGCAGCAACTGCACGGTTAGCAGAGCGCGCGCTTATACGTGCGTAAAAAAGAAGAGTATTAGTTATTTTTTGGAGGGTTTAGGGTATCTCGTAGTTGAGCAGTCTCGACTAGACTAATTTTGTAAATGAGTATACAAATTATATAATTTTGGCTTATGTCTGACTAGTAGCACAAGCATTCTAAAGAAAAGATAATATGGCTAAATCAACAGAGTCAAAATCAAAAATAAATAACAAATATAATGTAAGTAAAAATAAAATAAAAAAGCAATAAATAAAAATTTGCTTCGTCTGGCCGCCGACAACGCTGACTCTTACGCTGACGCCGCTGTCGACGTTGGCATAGTTGTTGTTGCTACCCCGTTGTTAGATATGGTGACCCACTAACCCACTTTTTTGAAAACGTTGAAGCTTTTTACGTACACACACAATCAAATAGATGTATGAACGCATATGTATGTATGTACATATATTTTGCTCACTGTTTTTTTTTTTTTTTTTTTTTTTTTTTGATTAAAATTATATAAACAAAGTGGAAATATTCAACAACGCAATCGAAAAAAAAAAAAAAAAACCAAAACGAAATAATGAAAACAAAAACGAAAATAAACCGAAAAAGCTACAGACTTACAAATGTCTCTACCTCTTTCACTCATAAGCTCTTCATATGCTTCCATATGTATATACGTATACGTATGTATATATATATATATATATATATATATATATATATATATATATATATATATATATATATATATATATATATATGTATATGGGTTTATTAGTTGTGTAGCACACTGCGTAGGGAGGAGAACTGACGTGCTAGCAAAATTAAGCTTTTGATACTTTAAGCACTGGACATCCCAACTTTAAAACAGTATGTGAGATTCTTATACAGTATATCAGATTCTTATAGAGTATTTTCTATTATCAATAATGGATTAAAAAGGTGTTTCTTGAAATGAATTATGACTCCTATTAGCAAGCATTCAATGTCCTAGTCGAAACTGCTCGACTACGAGATCCTCAGAACCCTTCTTCGAACGAATAATATTCCAAAAATATTCCATAGAAAATGAAAAATCAAGGTATAATGTTTTCGTTAAAAGTATGTAATAGGCAAAAGGAGGCGTGGACGACCGCATAAAGTATATATATTCTTGATCTGGTTTACGAGAAAAGTCGATATAGCCCTGTCCGTCCGTCCGTGTGTATGTACGCGTCGATCTTATCAACTATAAGAGCTACAGACTTCATTGTTTTTATACCCTTAACCCATTGAAAATGGGAATTCAGGGTATAATGGTTCTATATTCGTCTGTCCGTCCGTATGAACGTCGAGATTTCGGAAAGTAGAAAAGCTAGAGAGCTGAAATTTGAATGAATACTCTTACGCAGTACGAGTTTACTTTGTTTTTTTTTTCTCGATAACTCATCCTATTTCTAAACTATCGATAAAAAAATCGAAAATTCATTTACTTTTTTGCGTTTTTTTAGCGTAACTTCTACACCGTCTGAGCTAGACTTCGAATTTCTATATTTAGATAGATATTATGGATACGCAGATTATTTTGGATGTCACACCTCCGTCGCCACCAATATGACAAGTAAGACCGTTGCAGTTAAGCGTAAATAAATGCGAGATAATGTTCTCGTAGGTGCATTTTATTTATTAAATAATAAACTAAATATTTCGGCAATTAGCAAACATGGCAAGCAACAATCGATTTTCTATGCTTACACACAAAGGCTGTAATCTATAGTATTCTAAGAATTGCGATTGAATTGTGAGTTTGCAGCAGTGAACTTATTTAGGTTTAGCTAACGATTACATTTTATTTTCAAATGACCTGAGTTCAAATCCCGCTGGAAACTTTTTGTTTATTAATCGAAAACTTATAATTTTTATTTATTAAATTCATTAATATTTTTATATTTATGTCAAAAGGCTTTCTGCCATCTTAGCAACTACTATTAAGCTATTTGTATGCATAAATTATGAAGTTGGCCATAACAAACTTCTTACCGATTTGCCACGTCCCCAGTGGACGTATGTAGATACATCTTTTTTGGCTAGTTTTAAGAAAGAGCCGAGGCTAATATAATTGCAAAATTTGGTTGCGTATTCTCAAAAAATGCGAAAATTGCAAGGGTTTTTGAGTCATCAATAGAGAAGGCCAGCCAATTTGGAAGCTTTTAGCTTTAAAAAATGTAGGAGATATAAACTTTTGCGGTTTGCGCTGTGGGCGTAGATATATCTACCATAACTTATTGATCTTGGGTTATATCAAAATACGAATTGAAGGGGTTTTTATACCCTGAGCCCATTGAAAATAGGAAATCAGGGTATAATGGTTTTGTTATGCATATATGTGGATACCAAATTACGATTTCGTTTTCGGTCAGATTTTGGATTCCGGTCCCCAATTCACCCCCACACCACCAAATGTGTAAAAAATTTATTACAAATACTAGAGACATACAGTTTGGTTTGGCATATAGATGAATATCATGATCATAATCTGAAGAGATGTATACGATTGTCCGACTAGATACAGAATTATTAATCAAAAAAGTTATGGCAGCAAAACCCACGCGGCAGAGCAAGCAAGGCAGCGAGACAGCAAGACGCCTGCAATACTAACACACATACAGGCGTACAAGCGTAGATCAGCGTGTGAGTGTGCGCGTGATTTTGCATGTATAGTTTGCTACGCGTGGAGAATCGAAACGAAGCATTCTTGGAATATTATTCGTTCAAAGAAGGGCTCAGGGGATTTCGTAGTCGAGCAGTCTCCACTAAATCCTTTTTACTTGATAAACTTGGATTCTCACCGCGAGTATACATTCCAAAGGTATTCATTCCCCCTAGTTGGCGGATCAGGAACATTTTCACACTACATAATTCGAGAGCATTCATGAGTATGTAGTGGAAATATCAAGTCTCTAGCTCTAGTAGCGCTGAAAAAAATTGCATTCATACGGACAGACAGCTCAATATACTCTTTCTCCCTTTGGGACCAGAGTATAAAAAACAAAAAGTTTTCAGCAGTATTTGAACATAGGTTATTTTAAATAACATGTATGGTAAAAAAAAAAACAATATACCCTAAATTCCCATTTCCAATGTACTAAAATCCGTATAGATGAATGTAGTATACTTATATTTACTTGGTCATAACTGGCTTCTGATACAATTATAAAGATCTTAAGATATTTATTTCGATAATATATAGGTACAGGTACAGGTACATGGTATCTTAGGGTCGAGCAAACTCGGCAGATGTAGACTATTATTTGACGTTATTGTTGTTATTCTGAGAGTCGCCACAGAATAATGAAATACGTGTGAGCTTTAGATAGATGGTGACCTACTTTCCATTTGCATGGCCTACTGAACTTGGCCAAGTTTTTGTCGTAGAGAGCGCTCTACTCGAACGGTAGAGCGAACATTAAAACAAAACAAAAAATAAATAAAAATAAAAGCCAAAATTTATAACAATTTTGAGACGTTTTATTTTGTTTGCTTAGTTGATAAGCGATGTCAAACACAACGTCTGCCTTATTCTCTGAATCGAATTATTAGTTGGAAAATTTAGATTATGGCTGCCATTAAATTATTGTAATAAATCATTTATACACAAGCACACATAATTACGCATGCAAATACAATCATTTATTAAATTTTACTATATACATATAGATAGTGGTAGATGTACTTGCATATAAACCTAAAGTATACCTTTACTTTAAACCCATCTTCTAATCAATATATAATGGTTCTCGAGTACTGCCAAGACTTATTTCGCAAATCGCATGAAATATGTATTTTTAGACCCTGAACCCATTGAAAATGGGAATTCAGGGTATAATGGTTTTGTGAAAATGTATGTAACAGGCAGAACGAGATTTCGCAGACCCCATAAAGTCTATATATTCTTGATCAGCACAAAAAAATATCTTGATATAGCCCTGTCAGTCTATCCGTCCGTATGAACGTCGAGATTTCGGAAACTACAAAAACTAGAGAGCTGAAATTTTACATGAATACTCGTATGTTAGTTCGCAGTACGAGCTTGTTTTGTTTTTTTTTTTTGATAACTCATCCCAATTCCAAATTATCGATTTTTTTCCATTTCCATTTCGATTGTTTCCATTTTTTACGTTTTTTGAGAATAACTTCCACACCTTTCTAGTTAGAGATATTGTATTGTACATTGAGATAGAAATTATGGATACGCAGATTTTGAAATTTTTAGATTTTGGATGCCACATATTAGCGCGCGCACTGTTAACCACGCAGCTGCTGCCGTGGCTTGGGGTGGGTGGGGCTGAACTTTGGACGTTTATAATTCCATTTCTATATGCACGATCCTTATAAAACTTTCAGAATATATTAAAAGCATACAAATGTATCTATTAGCCAAATTGTAAGCCTCTAGCATTTTAAATGCGTGGCATCCAAAATCTGAGAATCACATAATCTGCATTTCCATAATATCTATCTAAATATACAAATTTTAAGTCTCTAGCTAAAAAAACCTAAAAAATTAAAACGAATTTTCGATTTTTATCAATATTTCGGAAATGGGCTGAGTTATCGAAAAAATAAAATAAACTTGTACTGCGTAACTAACATACGAGAAATACGGACGGAAAGGCTATATCAACTTATTTTTTTGTACTGATCAAGAATATATATACTTTGTGGGGTCTGCAACGTCTTCTTCTGCCTATTACATACATTTTTACAAAACCATTATACCCTGAATTTCAGCTTGAATGCAGCTTGGGTGCATTTATTATTGTTCATATTAAATAAATATAGAAAAAATTATATTTATATTCAATCGCTTCAATGTCGTATCCTTGAGATTGTATATATCATATTTCTGACTTGCTGCTTGACTAGAGCCATTTTTATTTCAATTAAAAATTGCGGTTTACTTCTGCGGCTTGATATTAAATATTACCTACAACCGATGTAAATAACCATTCTGAACCATATATTAATAAGCAGGGACCGTAACAATTATAATTTTTATAATAAAAATTAAGAAATAATAAATTTTTTTGAGTTATTAAAAACAAATTATTTTTATTAATTATTCAAATTGATTTTTATGATAAAAATTAAAAATAATTATTACAAATCAATTTTTATATAAAAATCAAATCATAACCTTTATTTTCAATTTTAATTATAGAAATCAAAAATAAAAGTTATGATTTGATTTTTATTTTAAAAATTATATCATTTGATACAAAGGAGCTATATCATATATAGACCTATGTTCAAGCATGAACATGCCATTTATATACAAATATTAAAAATAGGCAATAATCGATAGCCTGCGCGCTATCTGACGCCAAACAATAAACATGTCATCCCTTAGGTGCAGCGACCAAAGCAGCAAGTAATAAAAAATAAAAATGAGACGTGAGAACGGCTTAGCGATCGAAAAGGGACACTTGACAAACATCTGTGCACTTGGCATGGAATTAATTGTAGCCTTCCAGTGCCTGGAAGTATTTTTAAGGTATATAAGCACTAGGATTTTAAGGCATAAACAGTTCAATTTTTGAATTCGGTAAATGTGGAGTGTTTTCATTTTAACTCTCTAACACCTATATATATGATCTACCCATTAATACCTTTCAGATGATATATAATATGTAAATATGTATTTAATTATCTGTTTAGGCAGTGGCCTTTGTCTCCTATTCAGCGAGTAATGTGTAGCCACAAGTGAGTGAAAGACATGGAACTAAATAATAATCACTATACATAAATATAAAAATATTATATATATATACTAATATGATCTAGCTCTTTTGTATCAAATGATATAACAATTCGATTTTAATTTTAATTTTTTAAATAAAAATCATTATATTAATAATAATAAAAATTGAAAATAAAAGTTATGATTTGATTTTTATATACAAATTTATTTGTAATAATTATTTTTAATTTTTATCATAAAAATCAATTTTAATAATTAAATAAACAATTTTTATTAGAAATTGCAAATAAAAGTTTATCCTTTCTTTGAGTTCGCCGTCAAAAAATTAATAATAATGTCTTTTTATCCAACTCTTCTTGGTTACTTTTTTGTGCCTGATTTTTTTTTTAACCATAACTCTTATTTGCAGTCCCTGTTAATAAGTTGAGTGACGCTATTGAAATTATGCACTATACCTGGTTTTATATATATTATCCGACTTCAAATAGTTTTAGTTTAACAGACTTTAGGGTTACATTTAAACATGTTGCAGGCATGTACATATTTGCATCATTTGACCTTGCCCCAAAAAAGAGCAAGCAACAACAGAAAGTCCGGCACAGGCACGGTCATACAGCGATGTCCTTGACAACGTCTCTATCGCGCCACTTCAGACGCAACGACATGGAACCTTGTAATGAATTTAGAACACTGAGGAGAACAGCAGCAGCAACTACAACTATGCACTATTCACACCAATGTCATGCCCCAATTTGCGTCGTCGGCGACCTCGTTAGCTATTTCCAAAGTGCAGCAAAAACAGCAACAAGCGGTTGACTTTGACCCATTTAAATCCTCTGAGGTAAGCAATAGACGCAGCAAAGCGATTATCGAACAGCTCAGTCAGCGTCGTCAGCGGCTTCGCAAACATTGCAATAATCTGTGTCAATGTCAGCCGGCGTTGCAGTGGGCGGCGACGCGGTGTTAAACTAACTGAGGCAGAACATTAAACTAGAGAGCACAAAATATAGATAGACCAATAGAGACAGAACAAGTAAGAATTCTCTAGTCGAAACGGCTCGACTACGAGATACCCTGAGCACTGCAAAAAAAACTAATACTATTGTTCTTTACGAATGTATGAGCGCACGCTCTGCGAACCGCTCAGTTGCTGTCGTGGCTTGGGCGGGTTGGGCTGAACTTTGGACGCTTATAACTCCATTTCTAGATGGACGATCTTAATGAAACTATCAGAATATATTAATAGCATCTAAATGTGTCTATTTACCAAATTACAAGTCTCTAGAAATTGAAATGCATTTTTTTCACATAGGGGGCGATAAGGGCGTGGCATCCAAAATCTGACCAGTACAAAATCTGCGTATTCATAATGTTTATTTAAATGCACAAATTCAAAACCTCTACGGTGTAAAAGTTATGCTAAAAAAAAAAAAAAAAAAAAAAAAAAAGGAATCTTCCAATTTTTATCGATAATTTGTAGTTTCCGAAATCCCGACGGTCATACGGACGGACAGGGCTATATCAACATATTTTTTTATGCTGTTCAAGTATATATATATTACTTTGTTGGGTCTGCGAACTCTCCTTCTGCACGTTACATACATTTTCACAAAACCATTATACCCTGAATTCCCATTTTCAATGGGCTCAGGGTATAATAAAAGAGAGACAGAGAGAGTGAACGTATAGAGTAAATACGCAAAAACACACAAGCACACACATATTAATATGTCGCCAGCAGTTGAAATGCAATTTCACTGCATGTGTGTTCATTTGCATCCTTGTACCCAATCTCTAAACATTTAATAAAAGTGTGATCCTCAAGAAAGAGTTTGAGATACCCTATACTGTATAGTTTTATTATACCCTGAACCAATTTGAAAAAAAAAAAAACGCATTTCAAATACTAGAGACTTGCAATTTGGTAAATAGATACATTTAGATACTCTTAATCTACTCTGAAAATCTAAGTCTAGAAATGGAGTTATAAGCGTCCAAAGTTCAGCCCAACCACCTCCACGCCACGGCAACAACTGCGCGGTTAGCAGAGCGCGCGTTTACACGTACGTAATGAAGAAGAGTATCACTTTTTTTTTGCAGGGTCCAGGTTATTTCGTAATCGAGCCGTCTCGACTAGAGTCTTCTTATTTGTTTTTATATAATTCGAAAAACTATAATTAGCAGAACTTAACACTTTTATATAATTGGTTTATTCAAACTTATATTGTGGCATTTCCTCAATAAGCTCGCATGAACCTCTTATACACTCTTATAAGTGTAGGGTATTTGAATGCACTTGCGCTTGACCCAAATTCTAAAGTATAGCGACCTTGTTCCACTATTTTGAGGATTGCAACGACGCCCCTGCACTCGTGAATATTACAATAGAAAAACCAACGTATGTTTGGAATGCTGTATATATGCATATATATACAGAAGCATATACAGTCGAGTCTCAATAATTCGTACCCCGCTAAATCGAAAACCTCAATAATTCGTAAGAAAGTGTTGGTCCCTTGAAAAAACTTCGTTAACTCGTAAAAATCCCATACATTTTGGTCCCTTCGTTAATTCATAATTTTTCTGTCTACTCGGCCATGATCTTGTCTCTTATGAATCATTTCGAAACTTCTTATAATTCGTAATTTCGTTTCGTAACCTCTTGTTATTCGTAATTCTTGATTTTGCTGGAAGCTAAACTACCGTTAGGTCTCGCAGACTATTATGCATGGCGCCTGTTTGTCGCTTCATGTGCGAAATTTCTAGGGTTGTTGAAAATATATCAAAATATCGATATATCGATATTTTTGTATAAACAAGTAAGAAGGCTCTAGTCGAGGCGGCTCGACTACGAGATCCCCTGAACCCTGCCAAAAAGTGATACTCTTCTTCTTTACGCACTTATGAGCGCACGCTCTGCTAACCGCGCAGTTGCTGTCGTGGCTTGGGGGTGGGTTGGGCTGAACTTTGGACGCTCATAACTCCATTTCTAGATGGACGATCTTCATGAAATTTTCAGAGTAGATTAAGAGTATCTAAATCTATCTATCTATGTGCCAAATTGCAAATCTCTAGTATTTCCGTCCGTATGAACGTCGAGATTTCGGAAACTACAAAAGCTAGAGAGCTGAAATTTCACATGAACATGCGTATGTAAGCTACGCAGTACGAATTTATTTTGTTTTTTCGAAAATTCGTTTCCATTTTTTAGGTTTTTTGGGCATAACTTCTACACTGTTTCAGCTAGAGACTTCAAGTTTGTTTATTTAGATAGATATTATGGATATGCAGATTATGTAATTTACAGATTTTAAATGCCACGCCCCCTTCGCCCCCAATATGAAAAAAACTCATTTCAAATACTAGAGATTTGCAATTTGGCACATAGATAGATTTACTCTTAATCTACTCTGAAAATTTCATAAAGATAGTCGATCTAGAAATGGAGTTATGAGCGTCCAAAGTTCAGCCCAACCCACCCCCAAGCCACGACAGCAACTGCGCGGTTAGCAGAGCGTGCGCTCATAAGTGCGTAAAGAAGAAGAGTATTACCTTTTTGCAGGGTTCAGGGGATCTCGTAGTCGAGCCGTCTCGACTAGAGCCTTCTTACTTGTTTTATAACTGGTTATATACGAGTTATAGAATTTCTGAAACAAACTCGTACTGCGCATGCAATATACGAACCTAACACAAAAAGAATGAACTCTCTAGCTTTTGTATCTTCGGAAATCGACGCGTTCATACATACGGACGGACGGACGGACTGATAGACGGACATGGCTATATCAACTTTTCTCGTCACCCTGATCAAGAATATATATACTTTATGGGGTCTGCCACACCTCCTTCTGCCTGTTACATACATTTAACAAAACCATTATACCCTGACTTCCCATTTTCAATGGGCGCGCGCTCATAAGTGCGTAAAGAAGAAGAGTATCACTTTTTTTTGCAGGGTTCAGGGTATCTCGTAGTCGAGCCGTCTCGACTAGAGCCTCTTACTTGTTTTATATTTAATTTACATAATACATAATATTGAATTGAATGTGTATTTTATTTATTTTTATTTTAATAAGTTAGTCAAACGACGTTAAATATAAAAACCAATTTGTATTTTAATTTTTTAAACACCGTTAAATAGAAACCCTGTTAAATCGAAAAGCTCTGTAAACAATTCAGTTCCCTTGCCATTACGAATTATCGAGACTCGACTATATATATATATAGCAAAGTGGTCGATGAGATGTGTGACATTATTGAATGTCAGCCACAAGCTAACTATCAACAATATCCAATGTTGTAGTTGTAAATTACAATTGCGAGCGTCTGCTGACGGAGAAACATCATATGAACGAGCTATAGTTAACAAAATCGAATCTTAAAATAGAGTATAACTTTTCTGTTCCCAATTACAAAATATTAACATTCCTAATGTATAATTTGTGCGATAAGTATTGTTCTTATATCTTTAACTAATTCGAAAAAAAGTCGATTATTATTATAGTTCACTTATTGCTCTTCGTAAATATTTATACCCTGAGCCCATTTAAAATAGGAAATCTTGTTATAATATTCTTGTTAAGTGTATGTAACTGGCAGAAGGAGGTGTGACATTCCCCATAAAGAATAGAAAATTGGGTCGAGAATATGATCAGGGCGACGAACTGAGTCCCTTTAAAAATCCGTCTGAACGATCGTCCGGCCGTTCGTATGTAGTATGAACGGGTCGATCTCAAAAACTATAAAAGCTAGAGTCCAAAATATTTTTTGTTAGGTTTGTATATTGCACCGCAGTACGAGTATGTTTCACAAAATCAATAACCATTTCAATTTCAAAGATATCGATAAAAGCCGTTTATCGAGAATCATTTACAAAATTATATCTCGTTAACCCCCATCCACCCAAATGTGTAAAAAATGCATTTCACATACTAGAGACATATTGTTTAGTTTGGCATATATGTACATACATATGCATGTCGTAATCATAATCTACAATTTTCCTTACGAGAGTCCATCGACAAGAAATATTATTCATCAAATAAGTTCTCATAACAGTGATAGTGGTGACAAGAATAATAGTTTTATACACAATAATCGATTATTTAGTTTTCATTGGCGATATAATTGAATTGCAAAAGAACATTCATAGATCTTTACGTCGCAACGTCGTCATGTGTACAGTGTACCCAAAACTTAACACAATCCCGCGACGATACAGTTTACTAATTGACATATCAGAGAGCGCCTCACCTGTGAAGCAGGTGATATTGTCATATTAACCACCGCATATCTTCCTTAATTTCGGAATTTATAATTAAATATTTTATATATTCTATTCAATGACTGCGTTGTTATTGGTTTTCTGCAATGTCCGTCTTGCTGTAAGCCCGTCCGTCTGTATTATAATATTATTATAATATAATATAAATATTAAGTGTAACAATTTCCCCGATCCGCGCACTAGGGCCGTGGCAAATAGGAAAATGCATTTTCTGAAATTCTAGTAATAATATTAGCTAGAGAGTTGCAATTTGGAATGTATACTCGCGGTGACAGCCCAAGTTCAACAAGTAAGAAAGCTTTAGTCGAGACTGCTCGACTACGAAATCCCCTGAACCCTTCTTCAAACGAATCATATTCCAAGAATGCTCGTTTCGATTCTCCACACGTAAGAAACTGTACATGCAAAAACACGAGCACACACATGCTGATCTATGTTTGTAGGCATATATGTGTGTGAGCATTGCAAACGACTTGCTGTCTCTCTGCCTTGCTTGCGGCGCCATATGGGTTTTGCTGCGCAACTTTATTGATTAATAATTCTGTTTCTAGACGGACAATCGTATACATCTCTTCAGATTATGAATATGATATTCATATCTATATGCTAAACCAAACTGCATGTCTCTAGTATTTGAAATTCATTTTTTACACATTTGGGGGTGTGGGGGGAATTGGGGACCGGAATCCATAATCTGACAAAACCCGAAATTGTATTAAATTAGTATCTATGTATATGCAGAAGACTTGGATGTTCTAACTGATTCCCCATTTCAATGGGCTCAGGGTATGAAAAGATATGGCGGTTATATATACGCCCATTGGAGGCGTGGCAAATCAGGAAAATGTATCTTCTACAGCTTTAAATCTAGAACACTGAAATTTGGCATGTGAGTTAGTGTTATGATTCTATGAAGATTGCTATAATGGGTCAATGTTACGCCTGTTCAAGCACATAAATAAATATATTAAAACAAGTAAGAAGGCTCTCTTGAAATTTGGCACATAGATACATTTAGATACTCTTAATCTACTCTGAAAATTTCATGATCGTCCATCTAGAAATGGAGTTATGAGCTTCCTAAGTTCAGCCCAACCCACCCCCAAGCCACGGCAGCAACTGCGCGGTTAGCAGATCGTGAGCTTATACGTTCGTAAAGAGTATCACTTTTTTGCAGGGTTCAGGGTATCTCGTAGTTGCGCAGTCTCGACTAGAGCGTTTTTATTTGTTTATTTCTACCAACATCACCGAAATATTATGAAGGTTTAATTTAAGAATAATGCTATTCAAATACAGTTACCTTCTATATATATATATATATATATATATATATATATATATATATATATATATATATATAATATTACATTTCTTAATACAATAAAAAATAATAAATAAATTAGGTTGTATTTCCACTTTTACAGACTTTTGCATTACTTTTTATTATTTTGAATAATAGTTAACGTGTTACTTCTCGCTTTTCGTGAATTTATTACTAACTTTATTAGTGATTATAATTTACTTTAAATTAGTTAAATTTAATCCTTTTGGATTTGTCGGTTTGATTTTTTTATTTCAGGTTTTATTTTTTCAGAATATTGCCAACACATTATGCTAGTTGCGGAACTAATCACTAAAGTCACTTACCCGCTTGATCATCGATCTCTAGACCAAATTCATCCTCTGAGATAGACTCATCATCGGAGCTAATATTGGATCCACTTAAATTTCCTGCTTGATGTTGCTGCGGCTTCTGCTGCTGATTTTGCTGTTGCACTTGTGTTTTAATTATTGTGGTGTTGATTTTAGTTGCGTCACAAGAACTGGCCGCCAACTCCTCGATGCTATGAAGCGATCTTCGGTGGACACTACTTGCTGATATCGAAACTGCAGTTGTTGTGTCGGCCATTCCATTACTAGCAGCAATAACCGCACCCTTGGTATTACTGCTGGGTGCCACCTGATAGTCTAACAGCTGTGTAGAGCTTAAAAATCCAGATGTGCACGCAACCCGCGTTGAGCCTGCTCCATGTTTCAATGGCTTTAGCTGATGGTACTCTACTGAGTTCGACTTTTGGAGCAACAGTGGGTCAATGCTATTGAGACTTTCGATGTTAGCCGTGGGCTGGTTATTATTATTATTATTATTATTATTATTATTATTAATATTATTAATATTATTATTATTATTAATATTACTATTATTATTATTATTATTATTATTATTATTATTATTATTATTATTATTATTATTATTATTATTATTATTATTATTATTATTATTATTATTATTATTATTATTATTATTATTATTATTATTATTATTATTATTATTATTATTATTATTATTATTATTATTATTATTATTATTATTATTATTATTATTGCTGTTATTGGTATTGTTGCGGTTGTTGAACAGTATATTGGCAAATGATGACACAGTGACGGATTCTAATATAAGTGGTCCATTGTTACCACTAGATGGCGCTGACAGTTTATCATCGACATGGTCGTTGTTGTTGTTGGTGGTGGTGGTGGTGCTGTTGCTATGCGGATTTGGACTCGCAAATATGCGATCGCACAGTCCACTCAAAGACACAGCAACATCCAATTGGTTGCTATCGATAGATTGCAATGAAGTAAAGGTGTCAACCAGCGGATTGGAACTGGGCTGAGTGTTCTTTTGCAACTGGGCATAGTTAATAAAGGGTAAAGTCGGAGTACTTCCAGCGGCCAACATTTGATCCTTGTGAGGATGAGAAAGCAATTGTTGCTGATGATGTTGCGGCTGTTGGTGGCGCAGCTGCTGGCCATGTTGATTGCTACTATCGTTAGTGCTGGCTGCATAGTTAACGATACTGCTGCTGCTGCACTCGGTCAGCAAAGGTACATTAAAATTTTCCATATTTATACGTTCCTTTTTTATAATATTATATTTCTTAAAATTTTACTTATATGTAATTGATTCGGATTGGCAGGTAACTATAGTTATTATAACAAGAGTTGCACTCCAACTGAAATAAAATAAAGTATTATAGAATTAGCAAAAAAGAAATAAACAAGTAAAAGTGTCATAGTCGAGAATGCTCGACTAGAATATCCCCAGAAACCTGCAATGAACTGATATTCTCCTACTTAACGAATGCATTCATATTTTGGTCGATTATAATTCCATTTATAAATGGACTATCTTCATGAAACTTAGATAATAATAGCATTCAAATGTGTCCATTTGTATCTAGATTTGCAAGTCTCAAGTATTTGAAATGAGTTTTTTTTTTTCAAATTGAGGGCATCTAAAATCTGAAAATTACAGAATCTTCGAATCCTTCATTTTTTGTAAGTCGATGAGTTATAAAAAAAAAAAATAAAATAAAATAAATAAATAAACTCGTACTACGTAACGAACAAACGAGTATTCATGTGAAATTTCACCTGTCTAGCTTTTGTACTTTCCGAAATTTCACCGTTCATACGGACGGACAGATGGACAAGGCTATAGCAATTTATTTGTTTGTGCTGATCAAGAATATATATACTTTGTGGGGTCTGCGACGTCTCCTTCTGCCTGTTACATACATTTTCACAAAACCAATGGTGAACCCATTATATGCAAACATTTTCGGAACCTTTCGGAACCATTAGCATCAACTGCACTGCTATTGAACTCATTGAAAACGGGAAATCAGGGTATAATGGTTTTGTTAAAAGTATCACTTTCGCTACTTCTTTTTAATGTGGCTGATGAAAATTTTTTTTTATACCCTGAGCCCATTGAAATTGGGAAATCAGGGTATAATGGTTTTGTTAAATGTATGTAACAGGCAGAAGAAGGCGTGGCAGACCCCATAAAGTATATATATTCTTGATCAGCATAAAAAAATAAGTTGATCTAGCCCTGTCCGTCTGTCCGTCCGCCCGTCCGTCCGTATGTATGAACGCGTCGATTTCCGAAGATACAAAAGCTAGAGAGTTCATTCTTTTTGTGTTAGGTTCGTATATTGCACGCGCAGTACGAGTTTGTTTCAGAAATTCGATAACTTGTATATTTGCAAAGTTATCGATAAACGAACCTATCGGGAACCTGTTATAAAATTCTAGCTAATTCTTCTTTAGAGTTAGAGTCTCCAAGTCTCCTGCATATACATATATAGATACTAGTTTATTACAATTTCGGTTTTTGTCAGATTTGGGATTCCGGTCCCCATTCCCCATTCCCCCATTCCCCCATTCTACAAGCGTAGATCAGCGTCTATGCGTGCAGAAACGAATCGAATAATTCTTGGAATATTATTCGTTCGAAGAAGGGCTCAGGGGATTTCGTAGTCGAGCAATCTCGACAACAGCTTTCTTAAAAAGGAGGAAAAACGTGCAAGGAAAACTTATTACATAGAACACACCGTTTTTAGTGGAACGCTCTGCACAAGTAATACTCCACGCAAAATGACAGTATTTGGTAAATAAACAACAATCGCAGTTACTTAACTATATACATATATTATATGCATAATATTTTGCCAAAAAAATGTTTGTTTTTTTTTTACCATAGTGGGATGTACGCATTTTTTTTTTATAAGGATTAACAACTAACACTAAAACAAGAATAGTTATCGATTTCTCGCGAAAAAAATCGATCTGTGCGTGCAGTACACGGACCTACATATTTATATACTTTATGAGGTCTGTCACTCCTACTACTTTAAAACAAGTAAGAACGTTGCAGTTGGGCGCGACTAAAAAACTTTGTTTTATCGAAAAAATATAACTTTTAAATTTTTTTATAGTGGGCAGTGGGCAAGCAATTTTTCTGTACAGGTATACACACATACATACGTGCATACACATCCAAGTGTGTACATATATTCTAAGAATTGCGATTGAATTGTGAGCTCAGGCTAGTGCCTGACTCTGAGTCTGAGCTCAGGCTAGAGGTAGAAGCAGAAGAGGAAAAATCTGGATGCGTATATATTCCAAATTTGAAGTCTTTAGCTCTAATAGCACCAAAAGATATTGCATTCATACGGACAGACAGACAAGCAGCAAGACAGACGTTGCATAAAACCAATATACTATTTTTCCCTTTGGGAACAGAGTATAAAAATCATTATAAGACAAGTAAGAGGCTCTAGTTGAGACTGCTCGACTACGATATACCCTGGGCCCTGTAAAAAAATATGATACTCTTCTTCTTCTTCGAACTCATAACCGAGCTCTCTGCTAACTGTATAGTTAATGCCGCGACTTGGAGTGCAGTTGGGCAATACTTTGGACGCTTATAACTCAATTTTTACATGGAGGATCTTCATAAAACTTTCTGAATAATTATTAATATCACTAAAATGTGTATATTTGCAAAGTTTCTAGTACTTTAATTACTTTTTTTTTTCAAATTTAGGGGCTGGACGAATTTGAGATCGGTATTCAAAATCTAACCAAAATAAAATCGAATTTGTATTCAATTAATATATATGTATATGCAGAAGGATTGGATCCTCCAGCTCAAAAGAAGAACGAGATCTAATTTTTTAACTAATTATCGATAAATGATTTAATCGATAACACTGAAACAAAAAGGTATCGATTTTCTGAAATAAACTCGTATACCGCGTGCAATACGCTGACCTAACAATAAAGAATGAAATCTCTAGTTCTACGGACGGACGGACGGGCGGACGGACAGACGGACATGGCTATATTGCCTCAGCTCGTCCCCCTGATCAAGAAAATATATACTTTATGGGATCTGCCACGCCTCCTTCTGCCTACATTTAACAAAACCATTGTACCCTGATTTCCCATTTTCACGTTCAGGATATATAATACTTTGTTGGGCTATAAAATCTAAACTATTGGCAATATCCCAAAAATTTAAACGCAGATTGTTAGTGTGATGTTTTAACTATTACAAAATCAATTCATTTATTTTTTAAATATTTTTTCATTATTTAATAATGTTTAAAAACTAAAAAATGAGACCAAGACAGTTCCACAGCTTATTTCAACCACAAACTTTGCAGCTGATGAAAGATCCGTATATACATGCAAATTCATACATCTACAGATATCAATACAAGACTATAATTACTTTATTAATAGAAGTCCATTAACATTTAAAATCGAAAAGATTCTTGCAAGGCATTTACTAAAAACTTTCTAGTGAGATATAAAATATATAAGTGGGTCTGAAATTCATTTACATGTGTTAGAATGCATCACTCATTGTAAGCATTGCAAAAACAAGACAATCAATAATTGAGATTAATACATCCCTTATTTACACATGTTCAAATGTGAGTGTATCACCTTCAAGATCTATCAATTTTAAGCCTTATATTTTTACATGCAGCTAAAGTTCGCATACAAGCTCATAAATACTCGTATGTATCTACATATGTATGTATGTACGAAAAGGGGTGTGTAACCGTATAGGAGGTATCTACATACGTCTACAAATAATAATGCAAGATATATAAATCCATTTCTAGATGGACTATCCCAATCAAACTTACAGAACGTAATAATAGCATTCAAATGTGTCTATTCAAAATTCAAGTCAGTAGTATTTGCAAAATGTTTTTACAAATTTAGGGAAAAGGGGATGGCATACAAAATCTAAAAATTACCAAACAAAAATCCAATTGTCGAGTATTATCGATTAATATAAATAAGATTAGTTATCGAACAAATATAATATCCGAACTGGAATTTCCAGTTTTGCGATGAGCTGATTGGACGTATCGCAAATATCTGAACACCATATGACGAGGGGACCCACGAATATATATATTCACATATATCCCAATTTCAAGTTCCAGCATGAATAGCGGCTACGAGAATTACATTCATACAGAGAGACAGCTGGACAACAAAACGGACATTGCACAAAACTAATAACTCTAAATAGGTATAACAAGATCGGTCGGTCAAACAATAAAGAAGCATGCCACACTATAAAAATATTAGCGACAAACCTTCCATTCATGCTTAATAAATATACTGATTTTTGTGACGTCAGCAGCAACGTGTCTCTGCAGCGCATGTGCCGCTACATACATAGCTCACAGCTCACAACAAAAACGATGTTACTGCTCCGGCGTCTTATGGGGCGCACAGTTTACTGTGTTGTTTCCTTTTGCCGTTCTTAAAACCAGTTGGGACCGAAAGCAAAAGTGCTATTTTGCCGTTGTTTGTGTCGCCCCGTCACCTTCTCTATTTGTTTGTACACTTCACACGGTATTCGCACAAAGAAGAACTATCGTGATTCATACTGCCCCTGTAGCTTCGATCTCTCCGCTACGATCAGCACTGATGCAGTTTCCGCCTGCGCCGGCAGCAGCTGCGAAGTCGCCGAGAGCTTTTTCAGCATTTTTTATTTTTTATTTTTTGCCGCACTCACGAACACAGTTGCGCTCACTTTTAAAATTCTTGTTGTTTTCGTTGCTAGTGTATGTTCTTATTATTTGCGCTGCGCCAATTCTGTTGCTTCTTTCGTTTTCACTGTGCCTATTCGTTATTCGCTCTTATTGTTGTCTTTCGTGCATGGAATTTGTTTTTGCATGGGGCGACAGTGGCATCGGCGTTTACTGATTCTTTCTATGTATGTGTATATACAAAAAAAAAAGCAAATTTATTGCAATTATGCCGAGCCAGACGACGAAAACTTCTTGCACAACGGTGGCGACGAGAACGAACCGCAGGGAAAGGCGAGCACGCGCAACAAGCGAAAAGCTCTTCCTACAAAAACAACAAATTGCAATTCCCTATTACACACAAACGAACGAACACATGAGAACAGCGCGCAAATACATGTGCATTTATACACATATACGCATTTATGTGTTGTTGCTGTTGGCTGGCAGGGGGCGCTCCAATTTTGTTATTTTAGCTGCTTTGCTCCAATTCTATGACCGAACAAAAAATATTTATCTATGTACGTTCATACATATATATAGTTCATAAATGTGTGCATATGTATATACATAGGTATGGTATAATTTTACAAAGCTTGCACCACCGTTATTAAAACTAGCTTCAACTACTGACACTAGTTATGCATATTAATACACATTTTCATCTTGCGTTTCAATTTTGGTGGCTTTTGTTTCTACTGCTGCTCTTGAAATTGCAATACCCGCACCATTTTAAAATCAATTTTTCCTGTCGTCGACACGTGCCACGCTGCTTGAATTTAGTTCCTTTTACTTTCTATCAATTTGTTTATTTCGATTTTATTTATTTTTTTTTAACTGCACAGCACACAGAACACGCAAGAATTAGGTCTGTAGGCCAACACAAACGGGAACACAGTAAGAGTATCGAAGTTGTTGGCGTAGGTAGAAGAAGAGGAAAGCACACACGCATACATACATACGGGACACACACACAAGCATAAGCGTATGCAGAGATAGACGGATCAAACGTGGAGCGGGGCCAAGGACGTATAAATGGCAGCAAGCCAACAGCGACAACACTAAAATTATTCTTGGCCTTTAAACGCGCATTTGAAGAACAAGGACGGCATCATATGGCAAGCAGCGCCACAAGCTTTGTGCTTAAAGCTTTTATATATCAAAGCAACTGTGTATTCGTGCTTGATGGCTTTGTAAAGACGCCAGCTATCGGAATATAATGGAAACTAAAAGGCGCCATCTATTAGGGTTTATTAACAACAAACTTTTAAAACGTCTATATCTGTTCTTAATTTGTATAGCACACACATTTTTTATACCCTGAACCCATTGAAAATGGGAAATCAGGGTATAATGGTTTTGTTAAAAGTATGTAACAGGCAGAAGAAGGCGTGGCGCACCGCATAAATAATATATATTCTTGATCAGGGTGACGAGAAAAGTTGATATAGCCATGTCCGCTGCCCGTCTGTTCGTCCGTCCGTCCGTCCGTCCGACCGTATGTATGAACGCGTCGATTTCCAAAGATATAAGAGCTAGAGAGTTCTTTTTGCGTTAGACTCTTATATTAGACGCGCAGTAAAATTGGGAAAATTGATAGGTAATGACTTTAAAAGATTTGATTTACAATCTTCAAAACACGAAAATTTTTAGATTTTATTGATAGAAAATAGTTTGCATTTCCGTTCATCTTTGTTATTGAAAATTACACTTTTTTTTATATAAATATGGTTGCTTTCTCTTATTTACAAAATATAATACACCAATTATATATATTCATATATTTTGTGTGTTCTATATATTAATTTCTAAGAAGTGTTTGTCCAATTTAATATTATCTTATGATTAATTTAATATTACGTCAAAAAGTTATAAATCTATATGCTAAAGTCATAGCTTAAATATATTTATTAGCTTATGTACACTGGAGTTTAATCATATATAATTTTGTTAATTACATTTTAAAATACTTAACACATAAATATATATATATATATATATATTTTTTTTTTGCTTATTATTTTTTTTTTTTTTTTGCATTTTCAAAGTTATTACAATCTATTCTCATTAAGTAGGATCTAATTTTAATCAATGTGTGGATCAAAAACCAAAGATTTAATTACACAATGAGGTCTATTACATTATCTGATTTCTCTATTTATCGGGTGCCCTGTGTCAAACAATAGTATTAATCGCTGATTTGCGTTGCTCATTTCTTGCTAATTTGTTTCTTTAGTTTTTAATTTTTTTTTTAATGTGTGGGTATAGCACCTTTGTATCACTTTGCACTTAGCTTTAATTGTGTCGTAGAAGACTGTCTGCATACGATATATATAAGCCAATATATATATATTATATTATATAATGTCTTAAAATGTACTCGTCCTAAAATTTCATTACAATTGTTTTAACGCCCAACAAATTTCTGACACTATCGTTGTATCTGATGAGCACAACCTTTGAGGAGCTAAACATATTCAACTTCTCGCCGGCGCACAGTAGCTGCAGGCACGTCGCCTGTTCCAGAAAGTCGTCAATTTTGAACTCTCTAAGCAGTTGCTTCTGGTTGCTGGCTAAGCTGTTCCCATTTGGACAGATCTATTTAAAACACGAACAGAATCAATACTATAGTTCGATTGCAATAATGGAGCTAATTATTTACGTTTACCTTATTGAGCAGAGTATCCTTCGACTTAACCTTAAGTAAATTGCACAAATCGTTAAGGAGTACCCATTTATCACTGCCCTCATCCTTGAGCAAGTATAGTGGTGGCAAGGGTACATCGGCTTCTTCGAATTTAAAAATATCACCGTTCAATTCATCCGTAAACGTCTCTCCGTCGTCGTCATCGTATTCGTTACCAATATCAACATGATCGTTGCGATCATCTACTATCTCATTACCTTTCACATTAATATTTATGCTCAAATTCTCGACATCTTCTGGTTCCAGTTTAACCTCATTCTTGCCATTCACAACGCTCGTTACATTTTTCTCAATGTTAATATCATTCTTTTCCCTATTATTATTGTTGTTGTTTGTATCCTCTATGCCCGCATCAGACTCTATTTTCACTGTTGCTGTTGTTGCATCTGTTTTTGTTACTGTTGTTGCTGTTTCTGTTGCTATTGCTGTTAATGTAATTATTGTTTTATTTACAGTCTTTGCATTTATCTCCCCGTTCTCTTTAATTTTTCCTTTGTTCTCCCTTCTCTCGCGAAATTGATTTATATTGCTGCTTTTACGGTTGGGTGTGGGCTTCGCTGGATTGTCGTTGTCGCCATGGCTGCGTTCCTGCTTGCTTCTTCCTTTAGGTTGAGCTCTGCTCATATCACATGCTGTATTCGGTACATTATCGAAAATATTAAAACCATATTCCTTTTCATCTATAAGCACATAAGAATTTATTTTTATATTGAACTGTAGTGAATGAATAATCTTTGTGTAACTATTACCAAATATCTCCCAGGGTCCCTGAAATCGCATTGGTTTTATGTCAGCAGCCGCACTTTGTGCATCGCTGAGATGATTGCTCAATACACTAAACATCAATTTGCTTGAAGCTAACATGAGTGGGGTTTGACCTGTAAGATAAAAGAATCATAAGTGCATTACAAATAAAAATTAAAAAAAAAAATAAATAAATAAATAATTTTTTCTTCTTTTCAGATACCTGAATATGTTGCCAGCAACGGATCAGCGCCATAGGATAATAATAATCGGACCACCTCCTCATGGTCATTCTCTATAGCTCCATGTAGAGGTCGAATACCTGACTGGGCGGCCTCCGAGTGATTAGCACCGAACTGCAACAGAATCCTGGCTATTTCCAACCAACCCTGGGTGCAGGCTTCGTGTAACGGCGTATAGCCAGCATTGTCCTTCAGATCCGGATTCATGCCCATGCGATCCAAGCAGTACACAACCACATCGATTAATCCCTGACGTGCCGCCTTGTGCATTGTACTCTGACCAACGCCCTTGTTAAGCACCCACTTCTGTATTTCACGACAAACGTCCATTTCGGTCTTGATCATGATTGGCATATGGGATGTGCTGCCTGCGATGGTGCTGTCGGTATCATCAAGACGTTCATCAGTTGTGGTCGTTGCAAGAACAATATCGCCTGCCACCGCTTCTGCTGCAACGTGAGGAGCACTGATGTGTGTTACCGCATGCTCACCGGATACAGTATTTATGTTGCTCGTGTTGTTGTTGTTGGTGCTCTGATGGTGATGTGTTGTGGGTCGCTTTTTTTTACGTATATAGTCAAAGCCAGAGCTCCGTTTGCGACGCAAATACTTACGCTTATAGGCTATAGGTCGACTGGGAACTGTTTCAGGTTTTTGCTTTTCTTCGCCGCAAATACTGTGACGGGAAAGCTTGTTATTATTGGCGCTAACAATACGATTCATTTGGTCTAGAAAGTCCTCATACTGTTGATAGCTTAACGCAGAACTTTCCTCGCCGGGCTGATCATGCTGTGCACACTCTGGCGGTGCTGACGCTGGCCGCTCCGTGCCCACAAAGATTTCGCGTATGATCTCACGTCGCTGCTGCAATTTGGACTCAGTGCGTGTTTTACTCTGCAGCACCTTTGTCTCAAAAATGCTAAAGTGCCGCTTGCCCAGGCTATCCTCCATACTGTGCTCCGTCACCTCTTGCAAGTGATCATACAAAGAATTCGAGGCGGAGGTCTGGGAGGTTTCACTATAATTATGCAGGCTATTGGAGGAGTTATTTAGATTAGTGTTAGTCTGCTGTTGTTGACTTCCATTACTGGTAACGCGAAGATGTAGGACATCGATAATGGATTTAGGTGTCGCCTTCTGCTGTTGCTGCGATAGCTGCTGCTGTTTAGACCGCGGCTTGCGTCCGCGAGTGGTCTTAAAGGAAGCCATATCCTGAGTGAGATAATGACCCCGCTCTAGATCCGGTAAAGATGCCGCTACGTGAGGCAACTTATTCAGCTTGTTGATGGAAATCAAGCGTTGTGGTATCTTAAGCGCCAACTTATACCTATATTCCTCCAGAAATAGCTGTTGCTGTGGTGTTGTATTTGTTGGACTGTTTTTAGTGTTGTAGCAGGTCTGACGGCCGGACTTTTTATTGGAATTGTTCTTAAGCTTGCGCCCTGACAAATTGGCCCTATCAACGAACTCATCGCGTTTGTTTCGCAATCGTGTAATCATAATATCTTTCTTAACATCTGGCACCAGTTTACGTACATATTTTCGCTTAATCTTTGTCGTCGAGTTCCGTATAATTTTGTCATTGCGCAGCACTTTGCTGTTGGCTATCTGCAGCTCGAGTTCCTTTTTTCGTTTGGATCGTGTCATCGTGTTAAGCGCTATACGATTCTTTAAAATAGGTTTGGCTTTACGCTTACTTTGATTGCTAATGCTGTCTTCCAAAGCATTCCCACTCTCTTCTCCATCATGAACATCTTCAGCATCCTCATTCTGCTCATCCTGTGGTTCTTCATAGTCACTGTTGCCGCTATTCGAGCTACTTTTATGGTCAGCGTCCTTATCTAAGTTCTGCTTTTGTTCTAGTACTCTCCCTTGTTGCTTTTCGACATTATCTTTGTTGCAAATATCACTAGTGTATTGCACTTTACTTTTCTTAAATGTGGAAATTTTGCTTTTGGATACATTCGTTAAAATCTTTGTCTCGCTGGAGCTCTTTATTCTTTTTTGTTCTTGATTTTGTTCCTCATCGCTGCTTGTCTGCTCGCAGTGCTTCATTTGCATCTCCTTTTCATCTGCACGACGAACCTTACTCTTGCGCATAAGTGGTTTCTTCTGCCTGGCTGTCTTACGCTTTCGTAGCTCGGTTGTGTCGCTCTCGGAACTACTACTGTGACCAGCCGTGGGTGCCAAGCGTGCAGCAATACGCTGCTCCTGTATCATTCGCTTCTTTTCGCGCTCCGTCTTGCTTAGCTTCTTTTGAGCAGCACCGAACGCATTCCCATTTGTTGTGGTTGTATTAGTCAGTTGTGTGGTAGTTGTAGCCGCTGATTCGACATCAGCTGCCAGCGGCTGTCTCTTAAGTATCCGCGCCACGGGTAGATCATCCTCGCTCAACTCCAGCTTGATTCTGCTGATCGGGACAAAGCTTTCATTACCTGAGGTTGTTGTTTTTGCGGGTAACGCTTTACTGAGCAGCTGCTTTACGAGATTGTTGCACGTACTTCCCCAGTCAAAGAGACTGTTTCTGTTGAAACGTACTGCATCGCCATCCTCCACTTCTTTCACATCGAATTCCGGAGTGGGTGCCGGCTCTAACTTTATTTGTATGTTATTATTGGGTTGCAGTACAGGCGTATTTGTATCTAGTGGAACACTGTTATTTGCTTCAGTACTAGTATCCGTTGGCATATCTTCTGGTATTGTTGATGCTGTTGTTGTTGAATTAGCCATTACCAGAACTGGTGTCGTAAAAGTGAATCCTTTAAGCTCCGCCTTGGTACGTATACGTGACTCTGTTTTTGGCATCGCCAGCTGTCCCTGTTTAGGGTGAGAGCAAACAATTACACGGCTACTGGAGGGTATTATAGGTTCTTCTACCCGTTTTGCCAGCTGCGCGTGCTCATTGACAGCTATTACTGGAACTAAGCTTTCAACAATGTCTTCTTTTTGAGGTATTTCCAAACGCGACTGTTTGGCTGCTGCTGTTGCTGCTTCTACTGCTGCGGCCGCCGCTGCTGTGGCTTGATTGTACTCTTGTAGATGCCGCTTGCGGCCCAAGTAGTTCGGATTGCTACTCTTTTGTGCACCTACAGTTATCGTGCTCACGGATGTGTTTATACTGGTTGTGCTAGGACTAGGCACAGATTTTGGCAACGCTTTAATAGTTGTCTCAGGCGGTAGTTGGGGTCGTTTGGCATATGGATTTGTTTCCAACACGCTGGGCCGTAACTGCTGTGCGGCCTTAATAACCATGGACGTAGCTTCAACTGGTGACGCTATATTGGCTGGCGTTTGTCGTATTACTGCCGTTGGCGATGCAACTAATGGGCTCGATACTATCCTGTTGGTGCGTGCAAAATTTGGGGTTATATCAAAACGTGGAAGACCCAAACCTGTGCCTGTTCCAGTGACCCTGTCCAAGGAATCCGTAGGCATGCGCTGGTATTTATATTCTGTGGAATCGGCGGTTTGCTTAATCGTGCGCATGGACAAATCCAAAGGTGACTGGGCGGAAGGCAAAGTGGAAAACAATACTGGCTGCGACGGTTGTTGTGGATTCAGCTGTTGTTGCGGTTCGTGAATAATCGGAGTCAACATTGGATGAACTGCTATTGTGACTGGCGACTGGCGGGTGCTGGTGGCTACCGTTGGTAATCGACTCCCCGGCGATTCCATATTAAGCGTTTTTTTAATAATTTGAAGATTGAGTTCCTCTTCACTAGTTGTGTTTCGCTTCAACATGTCATTGATTAGTGCCCGATAGTTGGGCTTCGAAGTGGGTGGAGCTTTCTTTGGACCAGAGGGCAGCGATGGTGCTGATTTTAAAGCCATTGACGGCTGACAGCAGATGTCAGGCCCATGCGGATATACTTGAAGCGTAGAATAATTTGACACATTTGAATGTATGCCTGCCGTCGGAGGCGGCGTCTGATTATACTGTTGCTGGGTTGGCAAGGGTGAAGCCACTTGATCAGATGCTGGGGACGGCGTACCATGATGATAATGACCGGTATAATTGTTTATAGAGCTAAATGAACTACGCCTCTGCTCACCAACAATAGCTGACCTTGTTGTTGTTGGCGTAGCATGTTGAGGCAAAACTTTGCCATATTTGGTGGGATAGGCATGTGCCAATAAAGCCGATGTATCATGTGAATTTGCTGCCACAGCAACCGGTGCTAGCTCCTCCTTTTCTTTGGCAGCATCAGCAGATGGGACTGTAGCCGGACTGTAAGGATTATGATAAAGTGAAGAACGGGTCAGCGCTGGTGACTCTGGCTCCAATTTAACACATGCGCTGCTGCTCCCGGTACTGTTATTTCCTCCAACAGCTGACTGACCATAGTAACTGGCTGATGGTCGTGTAAATGTAGCATTTTTTCTCGTATAGTCTAAATTGGGTGCAGGGGCAGTTTCTCGCACATATTTCTCAATGGCATTATGTACGGTATTTTGAAAGTTTGAAGGCATGTAGAGACTCTGGTGTTGATGTGGAATCTGTGAAGAAATGACTTTGTGATTTGCGCAATGCTGCTCCGTTGGCGCCTCATAATGCTGTGGACACTTGCGCGCATAATTGGGACTGGGCTGATCGCTCGTGCCCAGCAACTCATTACTCGGATTTACTCCATGCTCCAGTACTTCATAGCGAGAGGTAGGCGCAGGTGCATAGCTAACCTTAGTACGCGATCCCACAGTCGAGTATTTGCTGTTGTCTTCATAGTAACGAGAATGGTTCTCATCCCCATTTCTGCTTCCTATGCTGATGTTACTGCTGCTGCAGCCGATTGCACTTGGTCGTGTGGCCGTCTGAGATTTTCCATAACTTAAACGCGATTGTTGCTGTATTGAATGTAATTGTTGCTGCTGTTGTTCGTCCTGCAGCCAGTAGGGCGCATTACATATGTTGCTACTGTGGTTCCGCGGTACTGGCGCCATTCCAGTAGCTCCAGTCGTTTTGTACTGCCAACCGGGATAAGACGTCGTTTCCGATAACCTCTTGCCAACGGTCAACTCTCGGTTGGAGGTATAGTATTGAAAATGAGGATCGTCGCCAGATGCAGTAGCATCAGCACCTGTTGGCGGCAATACCGATGACGCTGCAACTGCTCCACCACCACAACTTGCAGCACTACGTGAGCTCATCACATAGATGGTGGACCGAGAACGTTCCGCATCCGCTGGCTGTGTATTATGGTAATTGATTGAACTGGGGTAGAGTGAGCTGCTTCCACCCAATTGGTAATGAGGAAGTGGTGGTACGTGTTGTTGTGGCGGTTCTTGTTGCTGTTGCTGAGGTGCTGCTGCAGGTGGTTGTTGCTGTTGCTGAGGCTTATGATGCTGCGGGGTTATGTAGTTTCGAACTACATGTTGTGAATATGAAGTTACATGTTGTAGTTGTTGGGGGTGGTGAGACTGATGCTTTTGATATTCGTTTTTTCTGATTGGATCCATTGTATCTGAAGTAAGAATTAAAGTAATATACATAAAGTAACTGTCTTAAATGGAAAGTGTTATTTATAACTTTATAAAAAGCTTTAGAAAAACAAGTAAGAAAGCTGTAGTCGAGACTGCTCGACTAAGAAATCCCCTGAGCCCTTCTTCGAACGAATAATATTCCAAGAATGCTTCGTTTCGATTCTCTACGAGTAAGAAACTATACATGCAAAAACACGCCTGTATGTGTGTAAGCATTGCAGGCGGTTTGCTGTCTCGCTGCCTTTGTTGCTGCGCCACATGGGTTTTGCTGCAAAAACTTTATTGTTTAATAATTCTGTTTCCAGACGGACAATCGTATTGATCTCTTCAGATTATGAATATGATATTCATATCTATATGCTCAACCAAACTGCATGTCTCTAGTATTTGAAATAAATTTTTTACACATTTGGGAGTGTGGGGGGAATCGGGGACTGGAATCCAAAATCTGATAAAAACCGAAATTGTAATAAATTTATCTATATATATGCAGAAGACTTGGAGACCCTAACTCTAAAGATTAATTAGATATAATTGTATAACTGGTTCCCGATAAGGTGTTTTATCGATAACTTTGGAAATATACGAGCTATCGAATTTCTTAAACAAACTCGTACTGCGCGTGCAATATACGAACCTAACACAAAAATAATGAACTCTATAGCCCTCATATCTTCGGAAATCGACGCGTTCATACATACGGACGGACGGACGGACTGATAGACGGACATGGCTATATCAACTTTTCTCGTCACCCTGATCAAGAATATATATACTTTATGGGGTCTGCCACACCTCCTTCTGCCTGTTACATACATTTAACAAAACCATTATACCCTGACTTCCCATTTTCAATGGGCGCGCGCTCATAAGTGAGTAAAGAAGAAGTGTGTCACTTTTTATGCAGGGTTCAGGGTATCTCGTAGTCGAGCCGTCTCGACTAGAGTCTTCTTACTTGTTAATTTTAGATCGGTTCGACCAGCTTTGGCAGACCCTATAAAGTATATACATATACATAACATATATACATTCTTCAATTCAGCCCTCATCGTATAACAAGCAATGAGTTCAAACCTGTATATAATGAATACAAAGAATTTGATTTTTTTTATTTTCAATAACTTCGAGCCTCCTCTCCACAAACTGAAAAACTTATTTTAAATACACAATTCTAGTTGCCATCTTCATGCCTAGAATATATTAACTATCCAGCACACTATAGCCCTTATATTTATATTTCGATTAGACAATTTTGATACCATAGACACATTCCCGATTCTTTCACTACAAAAGATTCAACTGTTTAAAAACTCGGAATCAGTAAAATGCAATAATCTTACTTGTGTTGTGTTACTGCAAGTAAACAATCAATTGATAAGAAAAGAAAGCAAAACGAAATGAAACGGAAACCAACTTCGTCAAAAAAGCAGCCGACGTAGTCAACGAAGAAACTGCGGCAGTTGCGAATGGTTTGTCGATTGTAGAGGTCAAGGCCCAAAATATGTACATAAATACACGCATAAAAACAAAATTCATGCATCTATGAGTGCACATACATATGTACATAAGTATGTCCATGCGACGAAGTGTGTGTTCACTTTGCCGTTAGCGAAAATGTAAATAAATTGTGACGCATTTTTTCCCGCTGGTATTGCAAGTAATATAAATAAGTGTGCGCGAATATTAGTGTGTGTATGTATGTATGTACACAGATGGAAAGAGCGTTGTGCGAATGAAACGGAATTAACTTAAACGAAAAAAAAAACATTATTAATAAGAGTGCAAAGAACCTTTTACGAATGTGAAATTAATAAATGAGAAGAATGCAACTAAAGTTTATTAAAAATACTCGATTAATTCTGTGGTGTCAAAATATTGATCTAGGGAAATCGAATTTCATTCCTCTAGTTTCCCAACTCTGCCTGATTAGCTTGTTGATATTATAAGTGAAGGATACTACGCTTTCATAAAATTCATAGGATCGATAAAAACAATCTAGTTTGTTAATCAAAATATGTTAATCAAGAGCTAGTTCTTTTTAGCAATTAAATCTTTTTAGAATTTAGACATCACTATCTTATATCTTTTATTAAATATTTTAATTATAAATAAATGTATAAGTCAATAATGATATTCACCTTTGTGACCTACAGTCCCACTAATTTGGAACTCTTTCTAAATATATTGACGACATTCAGCATCTGCAAATAGATAAAAATTTATTTAATTCAGTTGCATAAAAAAAATATTGTTTGAGATTATTTTTAATATTGATTGAGCTTTGTGGACGTTATCCAATATAAACAAGTAAGAAGGCTCTAGTCGAGACGGCTCGACTACGAAATACCCTGAATCCATTGAAAATGGGAATTCAGGATATAATGGGTTTGTGAAAATGTATGTAAAAGGCAGAAGGAGACGTCGCAGACCCCATAAAGTATATATATTCTTGATCGGCATCGAAAAATAAGTTGATCTACCCCTGTCCGTCTGTCCGTCCAAATTTGTTTATTCAGATAGATATTATGGATAGGCAGATTATGTAATTTTCAGATTTTGGATGCCACGCCCCTTTCGCCTCCAATATGCAAAAAACGCATTTCAAATACTAGAGACTTGCAATTTAGCAAATAGGTGCATTTAGATGCTCTTAATATATTCCGAAAATTTCATGAAGATCGTCAATCTAGAAATGGAGTTATAAGCGTCCAAAGTTCAGCCCAGCTCACCCCCAAGCCACGGCAGCAACTGCGCAGTTAGCAGAGCGCGCGCTCATAATTGCGTAAAGAAGAAGAGTATCACTTTTTTGCAGGGTTCAGGGGATCTCGTAGTCGAGCTGTCTCGACTAGGACCTTCTTACTTTTTTTTTCCCATTTTCAATGGGCTCAGGGTATAATGGTTTTGTTAAATGTATGTAACAGGCAGAAGGAGGCGTGGCAGACCCCATAAAGTATATATATTCTTGATCAGGGTGACGAGAAAAGTTGATATAGTCATGTCCGTCTGTCTGTCTGTCTGTATGTTTGAACGCGTCGATTTCCGAAGATACAAAAGCTAGAGAGTTCATTCTTTTTGTGTTAGGTTCGTATATTGCACGCGCAGTACGAGTTTGTTTCAGAAATTCGATAACTTGTATATTTGCAAAGTTATCGATAAACGAAATTATCGGGCACCTGTTATAAAATTCTAGCTAATTTATCTTTAGAGTTAGAGTCTCCAAGTCTTCTGCATATATATAGATACTAATTTATTGCAATTTTGGTTTTTGTCAGATTTGGGATTCCGGTCTCCATTTTCCCCCCCACACCCCCAAATGTGTAAAAAATGCATTTCAAATACTAGAGACATGCAGTTTGGTTTAGCATATAGATATGAATATCATAATTATAATATGAAGATATCAATATGATTATCCATCTAGAAACAGAATTATTAATCATCAAAGTTTTCTCATCAAAACCCATGTGGCGCAGCAACAAAGGCAGCGAGACAGCAAGCCGCCTGCAATGCTTACACACATACAGGCGCACAAGCATAGATCAGCGTGTGTGTTTGCTCGAGTTTTTGCATGTATAGTTTGTTACGCGTGGAGAAACGAATATTATTCGTTCGAAGAAGGGCTCAGGGGATTTCGTAGTCGAGCAGTCTCGAGTACAGCTTTCTTAATTGTTTTATGATGAGATGAGACTCCAGCCCATCTCTAATGGGGTAAGATTAAAGGAGATAGGTTGACACATAAATTTTCGCTCAAGTATTTATCAGTGATATCAAATAGCTGACATCGGTACAGTAAAGTTCTAAAAGAGTTTTTGTAAATTTGGGACGAAGGGGTCGTAGTATACAAAATTTAATTATAAAATCTACGCGTCCATTACATGGTTCTACATAATAAATAATATATCACGAGCTCTAACTGAGTATAAGAAACAAAGTCTACTTTCAATTATTATCGATAAAAATAAATAATAAATGAGTTATCCAAAAAATATGATAAGCTCGTACAGCGTATGGCAAAACCATTATATCCTGATTTCCAATTCTCAGTGGGTCAAGGTATAAAATGAAACAAACATCAAACAAAAAGTTTAAAATCGCTGTGCATATATTGTTAGAGGCTAATTATACCCTGAAGTTCAGGGACAGACGGACATGGCTATATTCTTTTCTCGTCACTCTGATCAAGAATATATATACTTTATGGGGTCTGCCACGCCTCCATCTGTCTGTTACATACTTTTAACAAAACCATTATACCCTGATTTCCCATTTTTAATGGGCTCAGGGTATAAAAAACATACCCTGATTTCGCATTTTCAATGGGCTCAGGGTATATAATTAATATAATTAATTTTTTACCAGAATATATTTTAAAAGAGCAGAGATTGAAATCATATTTGTAAGTATTTAAAAGTATTTTACTATAGAATTTGCAAATAAATTGCTCTGATTAATCTGTAATGTTATGTATCAAATTAAAAGTTAGTTAGCGAAGTTCAGTCCATGGCAGTGGCACTGGTGGTAAGTGCTATGCAAGCTATACTTAGGTGCGCAGGTTCGAATCCCTCAGAAAATTTTTTTCAAAAATTATTCTTTTTTATTAATTTTTTTATTTTTATATTTGTATATTTATTATAAAATGCTTGCTGCCAATTGATAATATTTTATAAACATACGCATATGAATTGTGCACTTAAGCACTAGAAACTGCTTTTCCGATTTGCCACGCTGCCGTGGGCAAGCAATTTTTCTATACATGCATACATGCATATATGTATGTATGTGTATACAGATGTTTCTACATGTATACACCACCTTATTTAGGTTTCGCTAACGATTACATGTTATTTTCAAAAGACCTGGGTTCGATTCCCGCTGGAAACTTTTTGTTTATTAATCGAAAACTTATACATTTTATTTTTTAAATTGACTTACTTGTCTGAAATTTGGTTGCTTACATTTCCAATATGCGAAAATTACAGGGTATTTTTCAATATGCTACGCCCCCAAAGAGGCTGAAAAATCATTTTTGGGTCATCGATAGAGAAGGACATAAACAGAACCATCCAATTTTCAAGCTTCTAGCTCTAAAACTGTAGGAGATATAAACTTTTGCGGTTTGCCACGCCCCCAGTGGGCGTAGATATATGTACCATAGCTTATTGTACTTAGTTTGTCAACCCTAGTATACATGCAAAATTTCAAGTCTCTAGTGTCAATAGTGTTCAAAATATAGCGCAATTTGAACAAGTAAGAAGGCTCTAGTCGAGACGGCTCGACTACGAGATACCCTGAACCCTGCAAAAGAAGTGTTAGTCTTCTTCTTTCCGCACTTATGAGCGCGTGCTCTGCTAACCGCGCAGTTGCTGCCGTGGATTGGGGGTGGGTTGGGCTGAACTTATAACTCCATTTTTAGATGAACGATCGTCATTTTCAGAGTAGATTAAGGTATCGAAATGCATCTATATGCTAAATTGCAAGTCTCTAGTATTTGATATGCGTTTTTTTCAAATTGGGGGCGAAGAGGGCGTGGCATCCAAAATCTAAAAATTACAAAATCTGTGTATTCATAATATCTATCTAAATATATTAATTTGTAGTATCTAGCTAAAACGGTGTAGAAGTTACGCGCAAAAAAAAAAAAATGTTAACGAATTTTCGATTTTTTATCGATATT
The DNA here is from genome assembly GCA_030914345.1 of Drosophila koepferae. Classification (NCBI taxonomy): domain Eukaryota; kingdom Metazoa; phylum Arthropoda; class Insecta; order Diptera; family Drosophilidae; genus Drosophila; species Drosophila koepferae. The sequence goes on along the minus strand of JAUESR010000157.1, from coordinate 316,088 downwards.
TTGGAAATGTGATGAGTTATCGAAAAAACAAAACAAACTCGTACAGCGTAGCTAACATACGAGTATTCATGTTTTTTATGCTGATCAAGAATATATATACTTTATGGGGTCTGCGATGTCTCCTTCTGCCTGTTACATACATTTCCACAAAACTATTATACGCTGAATTCCCATTTTCAATGGGTTCAGGGTATAAAAATCACTATATATTCAGGTCCGATTTGCCACGCCCGCAATGGGCGTAGACATATCCGCCATAGCTTTTTGAGCTTGAGTTGTCACCGCAAGTATACATTCCAAATTGCAACTCTCTAGCTCATCATCTAGTATGATACTGGCCTATGGGCGCAAGAGTTTTCCGATTTGCCACGAACCTAGTGGGCGGATTGGGAAAATTTTTACACTATAATTCAGTATATCCTCAAAATTTAAAGTCTCCAGCTCTAATAGCGCCGAAAAATATTGTGATCATACGGACAGACGGACGGACAACAAGACGGACATTGCACAAACCCAATAGACTATTTTCCCCTTTTAGGGAACAGATTAAAAAAAATAAAAGCAAAGCCTATGCATGTTAATAAACTAACCTTATGAAAATTGAAAATCAGCGCGCAAACTTGTGGGAGTCCGTGAAAAATGCGATCAATTTCAATCTGTAAGTGACAATGCAGAGCCGGCCCTTGTTTGTCTCTTGTAACCACGTCCCCTATTTGGTGCATGTAGCAGCTGCTGTTGCTCCCGCTCCTCTGGTGTATGTAGCTGGGTCTGACGCTAACATACGTGTAGTTTAAAGGTTTTTAAAAGACTTCAACTTTTTGTCATATACTTTTGTTATTAGTTAAGCATTGCTTTTGACTTGGATTTTTAACTATTTCTCGCATAGTTCACATACTACACACACATGTGCTTGTTCCACACATATACACGCTAATAACACACGTACAAATTTCTCGCACAGCAACTTTTTAGTTGTTGCTCCTCTCTCTTTATTGTTGTTTCTTTCTACATTAAATTATGCATATACACATGCATACACACATATATATGTGTATGTTTTTGAAAACCAGTATTTGTTGCCTTCTTTCACTTATTTCTTGAAATTGTTCAATAACGGTTTTGAATTGGTATTGCGCGTTTTTGTTGTTGCTTTATTAAATTTCACTTTGCTTTCTAGTGATGCGATGTTTGCCTTTGTTTTTATTGTTGCACACATCGTTTCACACACGCACTTGTTGTGCAAAAGACGGGGTGAATGAATTTGTATTGGTAGTTTAGTATCTTTATGTTTGCCCTGATAAACCTGTCCTGCAGCGTCACTATCGACGTCGTTGAACGTATCCGTTCGCCTTCATATATTTACTTCACTTATGCATAACTATTAAGAATAATATAAAACGACAGAGCGATATAATCATTTATTTATGTAGAGAAATATAAACAATTATTTATTTTCTTTTTTGTTTTTCATTTTCTTATATTGCAAAAAATCTGTTTGTATTTTGTTTGCAATTATTAGGCAGTCAGTAAGTCACCAACAAAAACACATCTTCGTCAGCTGAACAACGTTTGATATAATTGTCCAAAAAGTTTATTTCGCTGTTGTGTTTAGCCAACGTTCCTTGCCACTCACTCATAAAGCTGCGCAGCATGGCAGTAAGAACATCTACAGACATTGGTAAAGTGTTCATCCCGTTATAAACTGAAGTCGAAGTCGGCGCGACTGTGCGCTGTGTGAGCAACGATATTTCGTTAGCAAAGACCCTATTTCTATAATTTAAGTCTGGCCTCTTGCAAAGCAAACAAAGATAATTTTACTTGTCTTGTCTTGTCAAAATAAAAGCATACAAAATGATATATATATATATATATATGTATATATATCTACATACATATATATATATACATATAAACTCATACATATATATATATGTATATATTTTTGAATATACGCACATTAAGTTTGAATGTCAAAATTAAACATTTTTAAGACATTTGATTTAAATTATTATTTACAGACACACACACGCACGCACACACACACATACACAAACACACACAAGCACAAATAGGCTGACACAATTACAAAATTGTCGGTCGCTGAGTTTTCTACTTTTTTGATACTTCTTTTTCGTATTTTACACGCACACAAGCTCGCAGTTTTATTATAATACACTTTACACACACACACACACACACACACACACACACACACACACACTCTCTGTTGTTGTTGCTGCTGCTGTTGCTTGCTTTGCTGTTTTTTGTTGTTGTTGGCCTACTTTGTGTGTGGGGAATTTTGTTGTATCGTTGTTGTTGCTCAGCTTCTCCTTTTGCAGCAAAGAAACGTAGAGGAGAGACACACTGAGACTGCTTTTGCTGCTACGTCGTTGTTGAAAATTTTCACACGCGCCGTTTTTTATGAGTATTTTTACGTAAAAAGAAACTACGAAAGTGCCACTGAATTTTGATTGTAATTGCACTTAAATTTGATGCTTATAATTTACACTAATGGGTTTCACTACATTTATTATGTGTATGTACATATATATACTCGCTTTTGCAGTATATACTATGTATAATTTGAGACTTTTATAAAAAGAAATCACTACTACTTCAAAAATCGAGAGACGAAGGCTAACGAACGTATGAAGAATGAATGACTGAGAAAGTGACTAAAAATATGGAGACTGCCAACCTCCGCATTAAATGTGAGCTGCCAACTCACGCAAATATCATTTACTATAGAAAAAAATCTGCAAAGTATCGATAGAATATTGTATCGGTAGCCACCACATAATTAACATGAATTCAAATAACATTTCTGTTACTTTCTATATCATGTTTAAAAAAGCTGCTCACAAATTATATAAAATAAAAATTTTTTCTGTAAATATTTAAAAATAGCAATAATGATAATACTCTTTAATGGAAATTAGAATTAGTTTTTAAGTTTATGCGCGCTTTGAGCAGTAAAAGTAGTTCATACATAAGATTTTGACGATAAAATCATACGGCCACACAGAACACTGTAAATGACAAACCGCCTATAAAAGCAATGAGCACTGAGTTCTACGTGTTTTAGTTAACAAAATTAGCCGCATATCAGAAACAACGCGAAAAACTTTTAAGTGTTTAAAGTATACTCAAAATTTTTGGTTATTAAAAGTAAATAAATAGGGAAATCAAAATGGCTACGCGTGATGCTGCTTCAAATCAATTGCTTGATTATAAGAACTGCCAAAAGGTAACTTAGTGAATATATAATCTCTACTCCAATAAACACTAAAAGAGCAAAACACTGCGTACTGCAAAGTTTGCAGTAGATAATACAGGCAGAGCCAAAGTTCAAACATATGCATTGCTGTTTTGTTATTGGTGCCCACTGCGCTTCTGAACTCTCTTTGTCGTATCTCTTGTCTTTCGTCTCTATCTCTTTTTCTCTGTCTCTTTTTAAAGTAACAGAAAATTGCATATTGCAAATAGTTACATACATATGTATGTGGTTATAGTTTTATTTAATTTATTTGTATTATTTTTGTTTTGGATGAACTCAATGCAATATAGCGATTGAAATTATATTTGCATCTTCTGTTTTATGTTCGGTTTACTTTTTTTTTGTTTTTTTTTTTTTTTTTTTTTCACAAATCTTGTAAAAAGTGTAAATAGTTGAATGCATTTTCAGAGTAAAAAGCATTTAACCTTATACAAACAAGAACGGTTTCATTATTTATAAATCCATACCTAATCTTATCGTTTATACTTTGATAACGCTTATCTGCAGCTACATACATACATAAATGTCTGTGTGTATATACACACATAGCTCCAATTGAACTTAATCCAAAGACCAGGAAAGTATTTCTATAGTATATACATATGTACGTATTGGTGATATATGTTATATTTTGGAATACCTATTTCAAACGGAGCTTTATTTATTCAAAATAGATATTCAGATGAATGTTTATAATCGATAGATCGTCACACACCTTGGGGCCAATATTTCAATAAGCAGCTAAATATTAAATTAAATTAAATTATATACATATGAAGTGTAAGCATGGTATTTTATATTTCAAGCTTGAATGCGTTTGACTTTAGATTGTAATTCAAATTATTTACGTAGACTTTCGAATCGGGGCCTTCGAGGAGTTGCAACCACCACTAAGGTTATTTTTTGCCTCAAGTCAATTCACTTCGATGTTGCAGAAAACTGGTTTCTAGTTGCTACTTGACTTAGACATAGGGAGAGAGATAGAGAGAGAGAGAGAGAGAGAGAGAGAGAGAGAGAGAGAGAGAGAGAGAACAAAGAGCATTTATGATTATAAAGGCGTTGAACCCGACCAAACTAGTTCAATACGATACGAATTAGAAATATAGCGATTGCGAGTAATAAGTTAAAAAAGCAAGCAAACAATTAGCTGCAGCATTTGGTTATGCAATCCATTTGGCACTCGGCTTCGACCAAATATGTATGTGAGAATATGTTTCGAAATTTCGCACTGAAAGCTTTTGACCCAGAAAACTGTTCGTGTTGTTGTTGCTACTTTTGACTGACTTTGTATGGAAACTAACGAGAAACTGCATTTTGTCAGGCATTATTCAAATACGTCTATACAATGAATTCTTTGTTCACAGGAATGCCCGAAATTCGTATATAAATATATAAGTACAAATGTATGTATGTATGTATGTATATTGCAATATATCGAATACTTGTAAACTTATTTTATACATACTTTCAACGATAGTTTTTGTACATTTGTTTGAATCTTTCTTCGTGTTTCCAGACTTTATTTTAAGTTTTAGAGACACAGCTTCTGCCTATGAATGTAAAATATTCATTTAAAAAGTCTATTATAAATTCTTTATTAACTTGTAATATGTTTTTCCTTTTTTATACCCTGAGCCCATTAACAGGCAGAAGGAGGCGTGGCAAATACTAGAGAAATGCAGTTTGGTTTGGCATATATGATCATAATCTGAACATTTGATTACTATTATCCGTCTAGAAACAGATATTTTAATCAAATAAGTTATCGCAACCAAACCCACGTGGCAGAGCAAGCGAGACAGCGAGAATGCATGATGCTTGCAATGCCTACACACATATGTACATACACATATGTACATATGTACATGCCTACAAGCGTAGATCAGCGTGTTTTTGCATGTATAGTTTGTTACTCGTGCAGAATCGATACGAACCATTCTTGGAATATTATTCGTTCGTAGAAGGGTTCAGGGTATCTCGTAGTTGAGCAGTCTTGACTAGAGCTTTCTTACTTGTTAAGAATACAACTGGCAATTATAAATTCCGATGTTTTGCATTTTTGTACTATCGATCGAATGGTCTTATCATCAATTTGCTCTTTAGACACGCACACCCAACAAACCTCCTATTGTTTGCTATTTATTATCTTTCAAACTGCGCCCTCCTAAGTGGCCCCACATTAATTTATTTCTAACTCAAAGTGCAAACACTTGCGATTGCAAATCAGAAAAATAAAAGTAAGAAACTTTTTTAACACTATGGCATCTACTTTATATATAACACAAACCCTATGTATATGGAAGTTAATACGAAAGTTGGTCCCATTTGCCTTATTAACTGTAACTGTCTAACAGACTAAATAGCCAAATTAAATATGTATGTATATTTTCGGTATGGCCATGATCATTTGTCTGCTTGAGTCCTCTTTTAAGCTACATACATACATTTATATGTACATATGTACATATGTATATAAATTTCATTCAGAATTATTGATAATATTTTCATGTTTCCTTGAGAGTGATAGTAATTGATAAAACACTTAATTTATTTGAGGTTTCATAATAAAATCAATGGCAATTGATACGAAATTAATTAGAGGCTTTAAGAAAAGTCCGCATAAGAATAAGTATGTAGATAAATTATTCACAGATAGTAAACAACTAACCTGTATCTGTTAGCTAGTTAATTGCCTTCACTATAGAGTATTTTTGTAGATATCAAGTAGAATATTATTTAATCCCGATACAATTAGTTAACAAATAAATACATTAAAAACCGTCACCTCTTCAACTTAATTTCATCTTAAATTTATCACTAAGTAATTTTCATTATTAATCAGAGCTGTATACTTCAGACACCATTAGTAAACAGACGATGTTTGCGCCTCTACGCGTGGAATAACAGATAAACTATTCCGGGGAGCGGCGACTGCTGCACCCAGGTTGACAATAAAGAATCCTATCTATTTGCAATGACAGCGTATTAAAGTATATTATAATCTTTGCTAATATATTCCTGAATACGTGCATATATAGTATGCTTTCTCTATGTGCGTTGCACAATTGTTTTGCCAACGCGACCGCCCATGAAGTGCGATGCACACGTTATACTACGTAAGTAACATCTATTGGTACGATTACGTTTTGGGCTAAAGAAATAGTTAAGATCAATTGAGAGGGCTAATACTTAGAACTAGCTTGTAAACCGAAACATAGTATATATGTATGCCTATGTGACTTAGAATTATGGAAATTCCTATATATTTGCATTCGTTAGTGAATTAATATTTATTTTCGCTTACAGGAATCAGCAGGAGTAATTACTACTGGCAGTGGCGCACCCATTGGAATTAAGGATGCTTCGCAAACGGTTGGTCCTCGCGGGCCGATTTTGTTGCAGGATGTAAATTTCTTGGATGAAATGGCACACTTTGATCGCGAACGCATACCGGAGCGAGTGGTGCATGCCAAGGGCGGTGGGGCGTTTGGGTACTTTGAGGTCACTCATGATATCAGTAAGTATTGCGCTGCCAAGATGTTTGAGAAGATCAAGAAGCGCACCCCGGTAGCTGTTCGATTCTCAACGGTGGGCGGTGAAAGTGGCTCGGCGGATACGGCACGTGATCCTCGTGGATTTGCTGTTAAATTTTATACAGATGATGGCATATGGGATCTTGTGGGAAACAACACGCCCATCTTCTTTATACGCGATCCCATACTGTTTCCCAGTTTTATACATACGCAAAAGCGCAATCCACAGACGCACTTGAAGGATGCGGATATGTTTTGGGACTTCTTGACCCTGCGTCCTGAATCCACTCACCAGGTTTCATTCCTGTTTAGTGATCGTGGCACACCTGACGGATTTTGCCACATGCATGGCTATGGCTCGCACACTTTCAAATTGGTTAATGCCAAGGGGGAACCCATTTACGCAAAGTTTCACTTTAAGACAGATCAAGGCATTAAGAACTTGGACGTAAAGACCGCTTCTGACCTGGCATCGAGTGACCCCGACTATAGCATACGTGACTTGTACAATCGTATCAAGACCTGCAAGTTTCCCAGTTGGACATTTTATATACAAGTGATGACCTTCGAAGAGGCCAAGAAGTTTAAGTACAATCCGTTTGATGTGACCAAGGTTTGGCCCCACAAGGAATACCCATTGATACCAGTGGGAAAAATGGTACTAGATCGCAATCCAAAGAACTACTTCGCCGAAGTGGAGCAAATTGCATTTAGCCCAGCGCATTTGGTGCCTGGAATTGAACCATCGCCTGACAAGATGTTGCAGGGCCGTCTATTCTCTTACTCTGACACACATCGTCATCGCTTGGGACCTAACTATTTACAGATTCCAGTCAATTGCCCGTATCGCGTTAAGGTTAACAATTATCAACGTGATGGCTTTATGAATGCAACTGACAATCAGGATGGAGCACCAAACTATTTCCCGAATTCTTTCAATGGTCCACAGGAATGTCCACGAGCTCGTGCCCTGTCTACTTGCTGCCCGGTGACTGGCGATGTTTATCGGTACAGCAGCGGTGATACGGAGGATAATTATGGTCAGGTCACTGATTTCTGGGTGCATGTCCTCGACAATTGCGCTAAGAAACGTCTGGTGCAGAACATAGCCGACAATTTGAGCAACGCTAGTCAGTTCTTGCAAGAGCGAGCTGTGAAAAACTTTACGTTGGTGCATGCTGATTTCGGACGCATGCTTACTGAGGCGCTCAATCTGATCAAATCCTCCAAATTCTAGATGCTTGACTTCCTTTACACAGAGGTCAGCTTTTGCTTTTTAAATCTAGCTCTCTGCTGAGCTAACTATCAGTTCTTTGGTTGCGGATACATTTTTCTGGTACTGAATAATATTACCCCTCCCCATTCGTGTGCCTTGTTTTAATATGGTAAATATTAGCAATAAAGAAAATACATATTAGTAACGATTCGTAATAAAAATAATCCGTTGATGTAAAACAAGAGTCTTATGTTTAATCTTCTCAACATTCGAATCAGAATCAAAAGCAAATCACAAGCGATCTTATAGTGCCTTGATGCTTAATCAAGAATCCCTGTAGAAGCAAGAAGGGGCATGTGTTCCAGTGCTATGTTATCTGAACGCAATTAGCGATGTTAATAGTCGTAAAGGTTCCAAGTCGAAAACAACGACAGTTTTCCGTTGAGCCCGGTTCCATGCTGCAGGATGCGCTATCAAAGTTTAGCAGTTATTTTTATACCCTGAACCCATTGAAAATGGGAATTCAGGGTATAATGGTTTTGTGAAAATGTATGTAACAGGCAGAAGGAGAAGTCGCAGACCCCATAAAGTATATATATTCTTGATCAGCATAAAAAAATAAGTTGATTGAGCCCTGTCCGTCTGTCCGTCCGTCCGTCCGTCCGTCCGTATGAACGTCGAGATTTCGGAAACTACAAAAGCTAGAGAGCTGAAATTTCACATGAACATGCGTATGTTAGCTACGCAGTACGAGTTTTTTCGATAACTCATCCCATTTCCAAATTATCGATAAAAATCGAATATTCGTTTCCATTTTTTTAGGTTTTTTGGGCATAACTTCTACACTGTTTCAGCTAGAGACTTCAAGTTTGTTTATTTCAAAAAAACGCATTTCAAATACTAGAGACTTGCAATTCGGCACATATATGGATTTAAATACTCCTAATCTACTTTAAAAATTTAATCAAGATCGTCCATCTAGAAATGGAGTTATAAGCGTCCAAAGTTCAGCCCAATCCGCCTCCAAGCCACGACAGCAACTGCGCGGTTAGCAGAGCCTGCGCTCATAAGTGCGTAAAGAAGAAGAGTATCACTTTTTTGCAGGGTTCAGGGGATCTCGTAGTCGAGCCGCCTCGACTAGAGCCTTCTTACTTGTTTTTTCAAATTGGTGGCGAAGGGGGCGTGTCATCCAAAATCTAAAAATTACAAAATCTGTGTAATCATAATATCTATCTAAATATATTAATTTGTAGTCTCTAGCTAAAACGGTTTAATTTGGAAATGTGATGAGTTATCGAAAAAACAAAACAAACTCGTACTGCGTAGCTAACATACGAGTATTCATGTAAAATTTCAGCTCTCTAGCTTTTTATTTTTCTATTCTAAGAAATAACATTTAAAACTAAAGAAAACTAAAAAAAACTGCCCTTTTCTATGTCACAGCTTATTTCGTGCACTGCACTTAACACTCCAAATTATCAACAAATTCTTAAATTATTATTTTGTATGATCTCCTTTATGTTTAATAAGCTCTTACAAACGTGATTCCATCGAGATTACCAATTTTTGGGTGACTTCGCTGACGATTTTTTGCCATTATTCCATAAAGGCCATTTTCAGGTAATTTTTATTAGATTTTGACCTTTTCCGGATGGCCATATCCAATATTGCCCATAAATTTTCAATAACGGTTATGTCGGGAGCCTGGCTTGAGGATTGACCACATGGGGACAGTTCCAGATCAACCAGGGCCTGTATGGCAGCTTCGGGTGTTGGAAACTTAGTTTTCATGAAGGCAATATGGACAATAATATGTACCTATCCCTTATCAAGGACAATTTGCTCCGAGGTGTCGAAAAACTGGGTCTAGTTTTTTAACTATCTAAATGTAGAAGCGTAAAAACTGAAGAAAATTAAACAATTTTTCGATTATTATCGATAATCAGGAAATGGGATGATTTATTGAAAAAATATAAAATAAACTCGTACTACGTACGTTATATACGAGTATACATGTCAAATTCCAATCTGTAGCGTTTGTAGCCTACGAAATCTCTGCGTTCAGACGTATGGATAGACTGGCAGGGCATATCGATTTAACTCGTCGTAATCATTAAGAATATATATACTTAATGCGGTCAACAAGCCTATTTCAGATTTATCATTTAAATTCGATGATATATAAAATTACTTAAAATTTTTTCAAAGTATTCACCTAAAGCCAAAGTGTTTACAATACTCATTGTATTTGAAAATATTACTTAGAAAATGAGTATTTTGCATTTCGATCTTTTATTTGATTTTAAAACTATATAAACATGAATCGATAGAATTAACATATGAATTATGAAAACTTATTCTTATATATATGTGGGCAGATTTTATACGCGCTCAAATATTCATTAAAATATTATTGTTTTCAAAAGTTCCTACTATATTCCATAAGACTTACATTTGCAAAACCACATCAGTCTAGTTACTAAAAAAGAGTATAAAAATACATTTCAATGCCTTTTTGTTTGAAACAAACATATATATATATATATATATATATATATATATATATATATATATATTATATATATATATATATATATCTATATATATATATATAGATATATATATATATATATATATATATATATATATATATAACATTTTATTTTCGCTAAATGCTTTTATTAACTAACACATGTAACTTTTAATAAATTTGTTTTTACCTATAAAGGCTTTTAGTAAATGCGCTTTGTTTGCTTATAGGACGTATTAAGCCCTAATTAACGTTAACTTTCAACTCATCATTTTAGTCTAGTAGTGTCGCACAAAAACCGTAATAATTAATGAGTCCGAAGTTTAATGTTTGAGCTTTGTAAATTCGTTTCAAAGTATAATTGTTTTCATTAGTTGCTTTTATTGTTTTTAACTTTTTACTTAATTCTGTTGTAGATCGTAAAAATATTTAGTCCAAGACTAAAAATTGTGTGTTAGTTTTCACATGTCCCCTAGCGACGTTATTCATGGGGCGCGTGACCACTTTTAGACAAGACAACTAAATAGTTTGCTACAGCCAATTAGAGAGTTTTGTTTAAGGCAATTTCAGTTAACAATCGTGTGCCATTGACGGCCAAGTGAGCTAATGGCTGCGAGCTATTGGCAATCAGGCCGCCCACCAAATTTGAACTACTTGTGGTAAGATCAGTTAAGAGTTCAGTATTATTTGCCAATAGGCGAGTCGCATTTGATGCAACCTCCAACATATGCGTCTTATTGAAAGCTAGCTCGGCCAGCACGCGACTCTTGTTAGCTGCTTCCTCGGCTGCAATTTGTGCCCACTCCGGGAATGTATCCAGGTTTGGATAGATGACTAAAGCCCATGTTTGGCAGAAAATGAATAGAACGATGATGGTAATAATCGTTGGTCCAATACCAGCTATCGCCATATCCTTGCTGCGTATATGCGCATAGCCAGCAACCAAAGCATTTGGCGGCGTGCTTACCGGCAAATGGAAGGCCATACTGCAAGCAAGGCCTGCTGGAAAAACTAGGTACAGCGGATGTATCTTCAGAGCCAGAGACTGCAATATAAAGAGATAATAAATGGGTAGTTCCACAGTTTTAATAACCATTTTGACGCACCATTTCGTTGAGCACAGGTATGAGAATATTCGCAACAGCCACATTTGAGCTGAATGCGGTCATAAATACAGCTACCAGAATGACGACCAATAGCAATGCTGCGTTAGGAAGTACCTTCAGACCACTCATTGAACTGCCAATCAATGTTGCCATGCCACTTTGCTTGCTGCCAGCAGCCAGAGCGAAACCACCTCCTAGCAGGAAGATCAGGCCCCAAGGGACCCTAGACTGAATAAACTTCCAGGTGATCAGTGACGGTGTCGGCGACGTTGGTACAGGTCCGCGACGTGTGCAATATCGTAGGAATGCATAATTTGCCGGTAGCATGAAGCACATGATCACCACAAATATGGTTGGCATCGAGTTTTTAATCACCCTAAGCGAATTTATAGAAAATGGGAATACAGGGTATAATGGTTTTGTGAAAATGTATGTAACAGGCAAAAGGATACGTCGCAGACCCCGCAAGGTATATATATTATTGATCAGTAAAAAGAAAGTTGATTAAGCCCTGTCTGTCTGTCCGTCCGTCTGTACGTATGAACGTCAAGATTTCGGAAACTACAAAAGCTAGAGATTTGAATGAATACATGAATACTCGTAGTTTAGTTAGGCAGTACGAGTTTATTTTGTTTCTTCGATAACTCATCTCATTTTCAAATTATCGATAAGAAATCGAAATAACTAAGATTATATATATATATATATATATATATATATATATATATATATATATATATATATATATATATATATATATAATATAGTAATATAATATATAGAGAAATACTTACTTGGCGGGCAGCAAGTCGGCCCATCCGGTAAAGATACCAGGCTTGCGTGTGAAGTACATGAAGACCATTACGATGAAAAGTATCATTACTTGAATTTCGTGCATATTCATGGGACCTAGTTCTTTGTAGCGTTGATCAATGACTTTCTTGGCCACATGCGCGTTATCCTTGCCCACCTGCACCTCTTGTGCCTCCTTGCTCTTTGGTCGCCATAGACCCATAAAATGCCATTGTAGAAAAACGTATGTAAGCACTGTATAGACTAACATTGATGGAACAGAATAGAACATAAATGTGGGGAAATCTAGTTTTTCAGTAGCATTGGGGAAAGCAGTGTCATAGATGCCCTTAAATGTTAGATTTGTTGCAGTTCCAATTATAGTGCCACATCCGCCCAGTGATGACGCATATGCAATGCCCAAGTAGTAACACTGTGTCACCTTTGTTGGATAGGGTAATCTGTAAAGCAGGCTATGGATAATCATTGCATATATTAGAACTAGATACAACATACTCATCCTCATTCTTTTTTTTGTTCTTTCCACCAACCATTTGATACTCAGGTTCATGGTAGATTTTGCAGACCCCTTGCTGTGAAACAAATTATATATTTAATACACTAGCTTCTATTGTTTTATACATTACATTATTAAACTGACCGCTTGGAGTTCCTCAAGAACCGCCTGCACAATTGGACTCATCATAGCTGTACAGGCTGCATTGGAGATCCACATGGATATGAACATTGTCACCATAATTAAGCCGAAATGTAGTCTATAAAATAAGTTATTGATAGTACTGTACTTTTCAGAACTATAGAGTAGATGACAGTTTATGCGAACCTTCTGGGACTGCAGCCCACCAACTGAATAACTCTCAGCGCTAGACGCTTATGCAGACCGCTGTATTCCACTGCCAGTGCAACCATAATGCCACCCATGAACATGACAAGCGTATCCTTAAAGTATGTCATACACGTTTCTTCAGATCCCTGAAAAAAATCGATTAGCAGTACTATTTAAATAATGATTAATGATAAGCGAATTTTTTACCATAATGCCCATAGTAGGGAATGCAACGATTGGTATCATTGATGTGACATATAAAGGCAATGCTTCTGTGACCCAAAAGACTGCCATTATCAATAATATGTACATACATCGGTACTCCTGAAACGATAATTGCGGAATCACACTATTCAATATATATAAATTCGCAGTTGACGTTAATGTTCTTACCGGAATATTATTCATTAATATTATGGGGAGGCACAACAGAGGCATTAGGAATACGACACATCCCTTCCAGTGGTTGGCGAAAAAAGATCCCCAACGAGCGTGTGGTTCTACAGTTTCGGCCGCTTCTCTGTAAAACATTGTATAACGCTTTAAACTATGTTTTTGTACTCTTTAGCTAATTTTTCTACTTACAGTTCCATTTTAAATTCTGGATTTAGCTACAAGTATACAAAAGACGAAAACAAATTATTATATACTGAAGATAATTTGAGTTAGGCCACAAAAATATATGAAAATCAGTTTTCATTTCTATTTTATTCTAATAGTTGATCAATTATTACCGTTTATACTTTGTTAAAATTTCACCCACTTATAGTACAGAGAAAAATGGACCGGACCACGCAGAAAATCAACCGACAAAATAAATACCAACAATAAGAAAGCTCTAGTCGAGACTGACGCTGCAAAGTACATATATTCTTGACCAGCGCGAAAGCTGAGTCGATTTAGCCCTGTCCATCTGTGTGTCTGTCCGTCCGTCAGTGCGTTCGAAATTCGAAATTTTGCATGTATACTCGCGAATTTTATTTGAAAAATGATTTCGATACAGGAGGGCATGAGTAACTGAACCATCTAATTTTAAAGCTTATAGCTCTAAGACTGTAGGAGATATAAGTTTTTACGATTTGTCACGGCATTGGCATTTGGGCGCGATTTGCCTAGTGGGCGGATTGGAAATAGAACAGATTATAAAAACCAGTATACCTTGCCTTCCCACTTCAGCGCATAATAACCGACAAGGTAAAATGCAATTAAAAAGATATCAAACCAAGTTGAGTAACTGGTAGAACATAATTTATGTCTTGATTCATCTCAAATCTCAAATGGGAAATATATACATACATTCAGGGTATTCCATAGAGTACTCGTAGTCAATGCAGTCTCGTTTAAAATTTGTTTAAACTTTATTTTATACCCTGGACGCATTGAAAATTGGAATTCAGTGCATAATGGTTTTGTGAAAATGTATGTAATAGACAGAAGGAGACTTCGCAGACCCCACAAAGTATATATATTCTCAATCACCGCAAAAAATTATGTTGATATAGCCCTGTCCGCCCGTTCGTCTGTCCATCCGTCCGTCCGTCTGTATGAACGTCGAGATTTCGGAAACAACAAAAGCTAGAGAGCTGAAATTGCACATGAATACTCGTATGTTAGTTACGCAGTACGAGTTTTTTTGTTTTATTTTTTCGATAACTTATCTCATTTCCTTATTATCGATAAAAAATCGAAAATTCGTTTACTTATTTTACGTTTTTTGAGCATAACTCCTACACCTTTTCGGCTAGAGACTTCCAGTTTATATATTTAGATAGATATTATGGATACGCAGATTTTATAACTTTAAAATTTTTTGTGCCACACCCCTTTCGCCCCCAATTGTGAAAAAACACATTTCGAATACTAGAGACTTGCAATTTGGCAAATAGATACTCTTAATTTACTCTGCATATTTCATAAAGATGTCCCTCTAGAAATGGAGTTAAAAGCGTCCAAAGTATAGGCCAACCCACTCCCAAGCCACGGCAGCAATTGTGCGGTTAGCAGAGCGAGCGCTCATACATTCGCAAAGAAGAAGGGTATTAGTTTTTTTGCAGGGCTCAGGGTATCTCGTAGTCGAGCCGTCTCGACTACTTGTTCCTTCTTACTTGTTCCGTTATAAACTTGGTTGAAAATTATTTACCTTACTTGTTTTTATTTATTTTTATTTTTATTTTTCTAAACGTACAAAAGTTATTGCATTTCAATTGGGTATACAGAAACTCAATATTGTCGCGAAAAAAAAAAAAGAAAATTTGCAATTTTCATGTATGCTGAGCACGAGCTTAGCTTTACTACTGTCGTTAGTCTAGCACATGATCTCAGGCTGTTATAATTGTGTAATGAAATCGTGTAATACATATACATCAATAAAACAAGTAAGAAAGCTCTAGTCGAGACTGTAATATTCAAGGAATTATTCGATTCGTTTCTGCATGCGTAACAAACTATACATGTACAAGCGAATGAACACGCACACACACACACACACACACCACAGCTGATCTATGCTTGTAGGCATTTATGTGAGTAGACATTGCATGCGTCTTGGTGGATGGCTTTCCTGCGAGAACTTATTTGATTAATAATTCTGTTTCTAGATGGACAATCGAAGTCAAAATTTCAGATTATGATCTTATATGCCCAATAAAACTGTATGTCCTTAGTATTTGAAATACATTTTTTAACCACTTGGGGGTGTGGGGGTGAATTGGGTACCGGAAACCACGCCTCTTCCTAACTGCGAGATACTGTGTTCCCGTACGTGCATTTATTTACTTAGTAAAAATTTAATTCACGAAATAATTCGATAAACGTACATGGCAAGCAACAAACATTTTTCCTAAACACACTATACGAGTATACACACTGCGTGCGCGCAAATTAAGCGATTTTCTATGCATACATACAAAGGATGCATGCTATAGTATTCTAAGAATTTCGATTGAATTGTGAGTTTGCAGCAGTGAACTTATTTAGTTTTAGCTAACGATAACATGTTATTTTAAAATGACCTGGGTTCGAATACCGCTGGAAACTTTTTGTTTATTAATCGAAAATTTATGAATTTTATTTTTTTAATTCATTAATTTCTTTATATTTATGTTAAAATGCTTTCTGCCATCTTAGCAATTACTACTAAGCTATTATCAGCATGAATTATACAGTTGGCCACAAAAAACTTCTTTGCCGATTTGCCACGCCCTCAGTGGGCGTAGACGCATAATTTTGGCCAGCTCTTAGAAAGAGCCGAGGGTAACATAACTGCAAAATTTGGTTGCTTACACTCAAAAAATGCGAAAATTACACTGTATTTTTCGATTTGCCACGCACCCAAAGAGGCTGAAATATTATTTTTGGGTCTTCGATACATAAGTAACTGAACCATCCATTTTTGAAGCTTCTAGTTCTAAAGCTAGGCGATATAAACTTTTGCGGTTTGCCACGCCCCCTATGGACGTAGATATATCTACCAAAGCCTTTTGATCTTCGGTTGTCAACCCGAGAATACATGCTAAATTTCAAGTTCCTAGTGTTAATAGTGTTTTTCCAGTGATATGGCACGCCCCCAATGGGCGTAGATGTAACAGCCATAGCTTTTTGAACTTGGGTTGTCACCGCGAGTATACATTCCAAATTGCTCATCAAATGGTATGATTACTGGCGCAAGAATTTTCTGAGTTGCCACGCCCTAGTAGGCGGATCGAGAAATTTTTACACTTTATAATTCGGGAGCATACATAAGTATATATATATATATTTGAAGTTTCTCGTTCATACGGACAGGCGGACGAATAGCCAGACGGGCATTACACTAAACCCATAGATCATTTTTCCCTTTGGGAACAGAGTAGCTCTTATAGTTTCTGAGATCGACGCGTTCACACAGACGGACAGGGTAATACCCAATCAGCTCAACTATACTTCATAGGGTCTGTCACGCCTCCTTGTGCGTGTTGCATACATTTAACAAAATAATTATACCCTGATTCGTGCAGTCGTACGTTACCGACTACGGAATACTCATTCACGTCCCAAACGCTAACATACACATTTTTCAATTTGCCACGCACCCAATTGGTATATATATATTGTTTTCACGCACATCAATTTGTGTTACGCCTTAAAGGGATATAAACCTTTGCGGTTTGCCACTCCCCAATGGACGTGATTGAACATTCCAAATTTAAACTCTCTAAATCTCCAACTAATATTATTTCTGATATACCGGAAAAGGCATTCTCCGATTTGCCACGCCCGTAGTACTTTTTATACGATTTATCTAAAAATTAATCAAGTCGTTTTTCACAATTGAGAAATTGTGAACCATATTTCACCCTACAATTTAAAAGAGCTCGTTGTTCGTTAAATAATAAAGATGATAGGGAGAGACCTTGTAAGTAAGCATGCGAGCAGGCGAAACTGACAAAGACGAGCTTATAAAGAATCAATAGTATAGATTCGATTCACATACGTCAACAAACCAATTAAAAAATTCTATAAATTGTTGACGATACGTGCCTCTATTCTATTGTACCCAGTATATCAATTTAAATTCAACATTACTTTTTTACAGTATTTACAGCCTACATATGTATACAAATTCATGGTGGTATCATTTATCTCTATAATTAATAGATTGTAAGTGAATGCAGACAGTCCAGTTCTTCTGTTGAACAATTTCATTACTTCTTTACAGAGTTCGATGTGTAAACATATTAATATACATATATGTTCATAAAAGTTAAGCGCTCCCACACTACGAGATCATTATTTATAATTTAGGAACAATAAGTCTAAACCCTGTCTCGTCAGAATATAAACTGAATAGAATCAGCTCCGTAGGTTGCCTACTACGCATCCTTAACTTAAATATATTCGATTAACTTATATATGATTTATATGTACATATGTATATACGAAGCGAACACAAGTACAAAATGCATGTTTTGCTGTTTGCTGTTAAAATTTTTTTTCCTTTCTAAGAAAGCTAGGCAAACTACAATTTTAACTTTGGCATACGTATATGGACCTCGCATTTAATAAGTCCCCTTTGATTTTCTTGTGTTTCGACAAATACCAATCGTATTGTTAAATTAAGATGAATTGAACCATTTTTGTTGCTTATAACTTTTATTTCATTCATAAATTTGGAAAAATGAAAACAAAGTCATTGAGGAAATTCATTAAAAATTTTATAATACTAAGAGATCCCATGAACCTTTCCTAGATCCAATAATATTCAATGAACCCTACGCTTCGTTTCTGTATGCGTAATAAAATATACTGCGCGTGTAATATACGAACCTAACACAAAAAGAATGAACTCTCTAGCTCTTATATCTTCGGAAATCGACGCCTCGAAACATACGGACAGACGGGTGACGGATGTTACCCTGATCAGGAATATATATACATTTTCAATGGGTTCAGAGTAAAGCAAGTAAGAACGTTGTAGTTAGGCGCAACTAACTGCGAGAGACTCTGTTCCCGTAGGTGCCGTTTATTTATTTAATAAACATTTATTAAACGAAATATTTCGGCAATTAGCAAACGTACATGGCAAGCAGCAATCGTTTTTCTATACATACATACATACAAAGGCAGCATGCTATAGTATTTTAAGAATAGCGATTGAATTGTGAGTTTGTAGCAGTGAACTTATTTAGGTTTAGCTAACGATAACATGTTATTTTAAAATGACCTGGGTTCGAATACCGCTGGAACCTTTTTGTTTATTAATCGAAAACTTATGAATTTTATTTTTTTAATTCATTAATATTTTTAAGCTTATGATAAAATGCTTTCTGCCATCTTAGCAATTACTACTAAGCTGTTTGTATGCATCCCCAACGGGCGTAGATATATAACTTTTTTTAACGATCTTCATAGAATCGTAACATTTCCCCAAATTTCAGCGTTCTAGCTTTAAAGGTGTAGAATAAACGTTTTTTCCGATTTTCCAAGCCCCCAATGGCCGTAGATATATCCGCCGAGTATACATTCCAAATTGTAACTCTCTAGCTCATCGACTAGTATGATTCAGTAATCATACGGGCATACGAGCGCAAGAATTTTCCGATTTGCAACGCCCCACATTCTACATATTCTGTAGAATCTCAGCATTCTTATATAGACTGACGGACTCAGCTCAACGTCCTGCTCAAGAATACATGTACCTTATGTGGTCTACCATACCTTCTTCTGCTTGTTACATATATTTTCATAAATAAATTTTAAATTTTCAATTACAGAAATTATATTAAGATGTAGAAAGATAGTATAGGTATGCATTCATTGTCTGAGTTCGATAGGCGAAGTTTTTACAAGTTAATTGATATAATGGGTCATGAAATATTTTACATTGCAACAGTTGCTACGAGCCCCAACCACTAATAATTCGAACAGCATGTTTTTATTTTGCATTGCGCAATGTTCAACACACTATATTATCAATATTACTAAAGATAACGCATACCAATGGACTTTGTTTTTAAGAGAATTTTATTCTCTCTCTTTTTATACCCTGAACCCATTGAAAATGGGAATTCAGGGTATAATGATTTTGTGAAAATGTATGTAACAGGCAGAAGGAGAAGTCGCAGACCCCATAAAGTATATATATTCTTTAACAGCATGAAAAAATAAGTTGATTGAGCCCTGTCCGTCCGTCCGTATGAACGTCGAGATTTCGGAAACTACAAAAGCTAGAGAAATTTCACATGAACATGCGTATGTTAGCTACGCAGTACGAGTTTATTTTGTTTTTTCGATAACTCATCCCATTTCCAAATTATCGATACAAAATCGAAGATTCGTTTCCATTTTTTAGGTTTTTTGGGCATAACTTCTACACCGTTTTAGCTAGATACTTCAAATTTATTTATTTAGATAGATATTATGAATACGCAGATTATGTAATTCAGATTTTGGATACCACGCCCTCATCGCCCCCAATTGGAAAAAACGCATTTGAAATACTAGAGACTTGCAATTTGGCAATTAGGTACATTTGGATGCTATTAATATATTCCGAAATCATTTCATGAAGATCGTCCATCTAGAAATGGAGTTATAAGCGTCCAAAGTTCAGCCCAGCTCACCCCCAAGCCACGGCAGCAACTGCGCAGTTAGCAGAGCGCGCGCTCATAAGTGCGTAAAGAAGAAGAGTATCACTTTCTTTGCAGGATTCAGGGTATCCCGTAGTCGAGCCGTCTCGACTAGAGCCTTCTTACTTGTTTTATTTTTTTTTTCTATTTTCAACACCAACAACAATATGAGTAATTTATTCAAATGGTAGACTTAAGAGATAAGTACAAAATTACCCCTATTAATTCTTTTGAGATAAAGGTAAGCATACGCAGCACCTTTATCTCAAAAGAAGAGCAAAACAAAAGCAACCACTATCTAGTTGTAATAAGTATTTTCATAATAAACATTTTCAAAAAAAAAAAAAATAAATAAATAAATAAATAAATGCGAATATTGAAAATAACATAACAAATAGAGACCGAACATCAGCAACAACACCCCGCGACAAAAGACAACTGGCTAAAATTGTTAAGGCTGATCGTCGCCAATCTTTATGAAATTTGGCTTCTGAGGAGCCCTGTCCGTATGTCCGATATGAGCTACAGTGTTCATTCTATTTGTGTTACTCGTGCAGAATCAAAACGAATCATTCTTGGAATATTATTCGTTTGAAGAAGGGTTCCGGGTATCTCGTAGTTGAGCAGTCTGGACTAGAGCTTTCTTACTTGTTTAGTTATGTATCATCTAATTTATTTTCATCCATATCATTTCAAAAATCTTTAAATGTTTTTAAATGTGTGTATTCTACAAGTTGTGCCGTAATTCTCAACTATTGATAAGCAATACATATTTAGACTAAATTTGAGTGCTTCTCGTTTAGTTGACTATACAAAAAATAAATAAATAAACACCGTTGCCGCTGTTGTGCACTTCAGACCTTTAACACATATTTAATCAGTGACAAGGCTATTATTAAACTCAAAGTACAGACAAACAAAAGTTTAATTATTTTTGGTGAAGGAAGTTGGCAAAAGAAAATCTTTCGTTGCGAAAAGTATTATTTAAATTTTGAACTGTACCCGTATGCCTCAAATAAGACAATGTGCTCATTTTCAATCCGACAAGCTTGAACTGAACAGTCACCTTAGATCGATTGCCTATTGATAAGGCGAATAAATTATATATTGTAATTTAAATTGTGGTCGTTCACTTATGGTGTCGGTGCTCTTGACAACAGGCTGGAATTCAGGTTATATAAAATAATAATAATGCACTATAAAACAAACGAAAACAGCTTAAATTATGGAATGGCAAATCTAAAGAGATTAATATTGTACAGCGGTAATAAAGTCTTTGTTTAGCTGCAATTTCTTCACAAATATTCTATTCAAAATATTTTGATTAATCTCTATGAGTGTTGCATTGAATTAAAATATTTTAAAATCTACGGTCAATGATTGTAGTTTCCTACTTAAAAGTTTATTTCCAATTATATTCAGCATTTTATTTGGGCAAAGATTGGGTAATTGACCTTCATTCTCTAATTTGTTTGTTTGCTTTCTCAAAGCAATTATAATTTAACCTTTATTGAACATTTCCTAGTTTATCTTCAGCGTACTAAATAAAAATACACAATGTGACATGCATATCAACAATCTAAGTTTCTATAGTATATATTTTTTACAGTATAAAGAAAAAATAATAAATCAAATCGTGCTATTTAAATTAATTTGATTAATTTGATCAAAATTAAAATATGCATATATATATATATACACACAATTAGACAAGAATACAAATACGACTATCGGAGATAATCGGAGTTAAATATCTACATACATAAGTCATAACCCTCTATGAAAGATTATGTAAGACAGTTCATTACCCATTGAAGTAATTAAAACCCCAAAAATGTTATATACATACATATATATTCATTTTATTTACAACATTGAACTCTGAATAATTGGGTGCAGTTCATCATCTGATCGATCGATTGGGCGGTCATATCGATAATATATGATGATCTTACATATATGATGATGACGTCAACATATTTTCTGATGCCTTCATTAATTAGCGAGCTCATTGAATGTGAATCAATTGATTCGCAAAAGTACGTTATCTGCTTCATATAAAAGAGTTGCTAATATACAAATTTTTACATTATACAATTATACAATTATATTGGCAGTAAGTATTGGACTGATTGCAATAGTAAAATGACTATCTAATGTGTCAATCATGAATCGGATCAATCAACACTCGTGACTGAAAAATTTTATATTACGTTGTATTAAATTATAATAAATTTGATTCATATCAACAATAACCTCAATCCCGATTCTAAATATTTTTGTATTCGTATAAACATAATCTATTTGTAGATCTCTGTTGCTACCAAAATCTTATGCAAGCACAGCTGTGAATCGAAGCTACAATATTCATACAAATATAACTTCTATATAGAAAATGCATTGGTTTGATGCGGTCCAACGCACAGCTGGTAAACAGGTGTTAAATCCTATGGGCAGAATCGTCAGAAAGTTCAATGACTCGGCCAAAACTCGCAAGGCGTTGTAAATTTAACGACTAATTGCTGTTTGCGATGTAGTAGTAAGTACAAAAGTAGTAAGTACAAAAACAATTGTTTAAATAAATACAAAAAATCGCCTGATACAGTCGATTTTTAATGCTAAACATGTCGGATATAGACAGAAAATGTCAACAAATCCGTAAACGAATTTAAATTCACTGATAAGTTTGAACTTGATGTAATACTTTTTTTTATGAATGAATTAAATGAGGAATCAAATTTAATATTAATTGCAATATTGAATTAAATAAGATATTCCAATTTGATTAATTTGATCAAAATTAAAATATGCATATATATATATATATATATATATATATATATATATATATATATATATATATATATATATATATATATATATATATATTGTGTATATATATGTATATATATATATATATATATATATATATATACACAATTAGACAAGAATACAAATACAACTATCGGAGATAATCGGAGTTAAATATCTACATACATAAGTCATAACCCTCTATGAAAGATTATGTAAGACAGTTCATTACCCATTGAAGTAATTAAAACCCCAAAAATGTTATATACATACATATATATTCATTTTATTTACAACATTGAACTCTGAATAATTGGGTGCAGTTCATCATCTGATCGATCGATTGGGCGGTCATATCGATAATATATGATGATCTTACATATATGATGATGACGTCAACATATTTTCTGATGCCTTCATTAATTAGCGAGCTCATTGAATGTGAATCAATTGATTCGCAAAAGTACGTTATCTGCTTCATATAAAAGAGTTGCTAATATACAAATTTTTACATTATACAATTATACAATTATATTGGCAGTAAGTATTGGACTGATTGCAATAGTAAAATGACTATCTAATGTGTCAATCATGAATCGGATCAATCAACACTCGTGACTGAAAAATTTTATATTACGTTGTATTAAATTATAATAAATTTGATTCATATCAACAATAACCTCAATCCCGATTCTAAATATTTTTGTATTCGTATAAACATAATCTATTTGTAGATCTCTGTTGCTACCAAAATCTTATGCAAGCACAGCTGTGAATCGAAGCTACAATATTCATACAAATATAACTTCTATATAGAAAATGCATTGGTTTGATGCGGTCCAACGCACAGCTGGTAAACAGGTGTTAAATCCTATGGGCAGAATCGTCAGAAAGTTCAATGACTCGGCCAAAACTCGCAAGGCGTTGTAAATTTAACGACTAATTGCTGTTTGCGATGTAGTAGTAAGTACAAAAGTAGTAAGTACAAAAACAATTGTTTAAATAAATACAAAAAATCGCCTGATACAGTCGATTTTTAATGCTAAACATTTCGGATATAGACAGAAAATGTCAACAAATCCGTAAACGAATTTAAATTCACTGATAAGTTTGAACTTGATGTAATACTTTTTTTTATGAATGAATTAAATGAGGAATCAAATTTAATATTAATTGCAATATTGAATTAAATAAGATATTCCAATCGAATCACATGCAATAAATAATCAAATTAATTATCAAATCAAATTATCAAATTAATTAATAATTTTTTTTTTTCATTTTAACGATTTATATTATTTCAGAAGTTAAATTGAACTGATCTTCAAATATCTTGTCTAGTTGACCTTGATATAGAATTACAATTCAATGGCTTGAGCAAATGGTTTCTCATTCTCACCGATCATTTTTCCTCTAACGAACCTGTTCTATAGCTTTATGCAATGAAATGTGAATTAACTATTAGACAACTTGACAGTTATATTATTTTTAAATTATTTACATACATATATCATCGAGTTTTGTGCAAACTTTATTAATATTTGGAAAATATTTCTTTCGATTGTTTCACCACTATACACATCGTGGCAAATTCAAGTACTATAACGACAATTAAATATCAACACATCACGTACTTACGTACATACACACATATGTATGTATATTTGTATACACACATTCACATGAGTCGCGATTTTCTTACAAGTAAACATTTGTAGTTTACCTCAATCATATACATACATATACATACATACATATAAGTATACTGACAGGGTAATTAATAATCCAGTCTACAAAAGTGTCAGGCATTGAGTCGATTTAATTTTTTTTTCTGCGTGTGTTGATGGGACAGTACCAAAATATAAGGGAAATCAAATTAAAGGAAAACATATGCATGTCTGTTTCTACACACATAAACTTAGCTGAATATAGGAAGGGAAAGACAATGCATGATAAAGTTAGGAGAAAAATAAAAATAAACCTTTGCAACGGTTCACCGAAAACAAAGAAATCGTGAGACCTACTCACATATACGTATGTATGTACATACATACGTATATGTATGTATATATACACACATAAATACATATTTACGAAGTTAGGGTCTGTTCCTTTTTCCATTCGATAAAAGATTACACGTATTTTCAGATATTTGGAGCAAAATGAAAACAATATGCATACATATGTACATATGTACGTATGTATGTATTTACGTAGCCACGGTTCTACAACGTGTATCGTATTGAAAATAAACACAGCACGGTATTTTTATCGCCGTTAAAATACACATAAGAATATCTTATGAACACCAACAAATATTATGTGTTACATACATTTGCTTTTACAAAATTACTTATAGTTGTATACAGATATTGAGTGCTTCTTTTGTCATGTGCTTTTTGTATTCGTTGCTTTTATTCTAACATTACATTGCTTATTATATATGTAAACATTTATTTTACTTTTTGGAACGATCAGCGTGTTCAACCGTATACAATTTGTTCTTTTTTTTAACAGAAACGAAACCGCAAATCGAGGAGAACAGCAGATAGGAGAGCAGACAACGACCAGAACACGCCTGTCCCGCTTACGATGCAATGCGCGACTAAACTCACTCGAGAAATCGGTCGATGGAATCGGCTCTAGGGACTTGCGAGTCTCTGACTGAGGCCGGCACAATACAACCGTAATGTAACTGTGTGTTTGTGTGCACATACTTAGTGTTTGTGCACAGTGAACGCACTTGATTAAAACTGAAAATGGTCGATTGTTGTTTGATATTAAGTAAACTCTGAAGAATTGCCAAAGATTTCAATTACTTTTTTTTAATTAGCGCAAAATGTTAGATATTAACCAATTCATTAATTAGTTTAAATTGTATTTATATATATATATAAATACAATTTAAACTAGTTCACTTGTGAACTATAATATTTATTAAACTAGTTTAACATCAATGCTAACACAAATTAATCAACGGGTCACAATATATTTTCACTGTGCAACGCAACAAGTTAAAAGAGTGGGAAATTTACTGCATAAGATTGGCACATATGAGAGTCTCAACGAGAGATGTTATTAACGCTTAGAGATGATATCGTGAGTGTAGATAAATTATTTTGATTATATCTTAGGTTCATATGTGCCGCATTTTTGAGACCTGAACTTATTCAAAATGGGAATTCAGGGTAAAATGGTTTTGTGAAAATTTATGTTTACAGGCAGAAGAAGACGTCGCGGACTCTATAAAGTTCGTATGAACGCAGCGATTTCGTAAACTATGAGAGATAGAAAGCTGGAATTTTACATTAATACACGTTGCAGCACGAGTTTTTTTTTTTTTTTTTTTTCGATAACCTATCCTAATCCTTATTACCGACAATATATCGAAAAATCGTTTTCTAGAAATGGAGTTATAAAAATCAAAATTATAGCGCAACCCACTTCCAAGCGACGGCAGAGCGCGCGCATGGGTGCGCAACGTTGAGGAGTATCACTTTTTTTGCAGGGTTCAGAGTCAACCAATCTCTACTAGAGCCTTTTTACATGTTTTTTGTTGAAAACTTGTATACAATTAAAGCTTATCGTTTAGCTTTAATACTGAATGAGATAAAATTTTTTATAGTTTTCAATCGTAATCTATCTAGGATTCCTTTATGGCGGTAGTTCAGTTGTTTCGTATATATGATCACGCTTCCCTCACTAAGAACTACAACAGAGAAACTCAAGGGGTTAACAAATATGTGAGAGTGTATATTTGTAAACAAGTTAGAGCAGTCACTTGTAAACAAGTTAGGAAAAAAGAATAAAACAAAACCAGAACTTGATGCTGAATCTTAGGCTGAAGGAGAAATGGTGTCATGAGCTCGGACAATCGCCCGACGCGTAGTGACGGAAAACACGTTATTGGAAAATCTCCGTGAAAAACGACAAAGCGACACAAATGGAGAACAGCATACAGGTTGCTCCAGAAATATGGGTAAACTGCATTTACCATACGCGCATTTGTGGATATTTTATTAACTGCATATTTGTACGATGAAGAAAAAATAGCATATGCTATACCGGGCTTAAAACTGTCATAAAGGATAAGTAGCGCATATGATCGTTTCAATTGTGCTTATCACTAACTGTAAACCTAAGGAAAAGCTACTGATATCTGTTGTCAGAATGCACACCTAATTTGATTGAAAGTTCAACAGGTTATTTACGGAAAAACAGTTGAAATATTTTGTATTTATGCTATATTTTTATTATACCCTGAACAGGCAGAAGGAGGCGTGTCAGACCCCATAAAGTATATATATTCTTGATCAGCATAAGAAAATAAGTTGATCTAGCCCTGTCCGTCTGTCCGTCCGTCCGTCCGTCCGTCCGTATGTATGAACGCGTCGATTTCCGAAGATACAAAAGCTAGAGAGTTCATTCTTTTTGTGTTAGGTTCGTATATTGCACGCGCAGTACGAGTTTGTTTCAGAAATTCGATAACTTGTATATTTGCAAAGTTATCGATAAACGAACTTATCGGGAACCTGTTATAAAATTCTAGCTAATTCATCTTTAGAGTTAGAGTCTCCAAGTCTTCTGCAAATATATAGATACTAATTTATTACAATTTCGGTTTTTGTCAGATTTTGGATTCACTTCGCCCCACCACCCCCCAATGTGAAAAAAATGCATTTCAAATACTAGAGACATGCAGTTTGGTTTAGCATATAGATATGAATATCGTAATCATAATCTGAAGAAATCAATACGATTGTCCATCTAGAAACAGAATTATTAATCATCAAAGTTTTCTCATCAAACCCCATGCAACGCAGCAGCAAAGCAGCGAGACAGCAAGACGCTTGCAATGCTTACACACATGCATACACACATACATGCCTACAAGTGTAGATCAGAGTCTATGCGTGCAGAAACGAATCGAATAATTCTTGGAATATTATTCGTTCGAAGAAGGGCTCAGGGGATTTCGTAGCCGAGCAGTCTCGACTACAGCTTTCTTACTTGTTTATACTGAATTCCCACTTTCAATGGGTTCAGGGAATAATGGTTTTTTGAAAATGTATGTAACAGGCAGAAGGAGACGTCGCAGACCCCAAAAAATATATATAATCTTGATCAGCACAAAAAAAAGTTGATATAGCCCGACCATCCGTCCGTATGAACGTCGAAATTTCGGAAACTACAAAAGCTAGAGAGCTGAAATTTCACATGAATACTCGTATGTTAGTTAAGCAGTACGAGTTTATTTTGTTTTTTTCGATAACTTATACCATTTCCGTCTATTCAATATCGTCCATCTAGAAATGGAGTTATAAGCGTCCAAAGTATAGCCCAAGCCACCTCCAAGCCGCTGCAGGAGCTGCACAGCAGAGCGTGCGCTCATACGTGCGTAAATAAGAACAGTATTGATTTTTTTGCAGGGTTCAGGGTATCTCGTAGTCGAGCCGTCTCGACTAGAGCCTTCTTACTTGTTTTTTTTTTTTTGCAGGGTTCAGGGTATTGCGTATCGAGCCATCTCGACTAGAGCCTTTTTACTTTTTTTCTTAACGACAATACATATAGACATATTACTTTGGCTTTTTCTGCTTTCGTCAATTGTTTTGGACTCTACAATTAATGCGTCATTGCACGTCACGTGAGAGAGCGGCGGGTGGAAGTGTAAAACCGATCATATGGAAATGTTATTTATATATACATATGTATATAGTATAAAAGAAAAAAAATTTTGCTGATTAAAAATAGCACCGCTAGCTTGAGTTTCTTCAATACAGATATTTTAGTTGCAAATTGAATGTAAATGTATTAAGTATTTTAAAATATAAGAATTAAATATGAAAATCGATTTGGACATCAATAAAGGGAACCCTGAACCCATTGAAAATGGAAATTCAAGGTATAAGGTATAATGGTTGTGTGTAACAGGCAGAAGGTGACGTCGCAGACCCCCCAAGGTATATACATATATTCTTGATCAGCAAAAGAAAAAGGTTGATTAAGCCCTGTCCGTCTGTCCATCCGTCCGTATGAACGTCGAGATTTTGGAAACTACAAAAGCTAGAGAGCTGAAAAGAACGTGAATACTCGTATGTTAGTTTATATTGTTTTTTTTTTTTTTTTCGATAACTCATCCCATTTCCAAATTATCAATAAAAAATCGAAAATTTTTCTTAATTTACGTATTTTGTGCATAACATCTACACAGTTAGAGCTAAAGACTTAAAATTTGCATATTCAGATAATTCTCAGATTTTGGATGCCACGCTCGCTTCGCCAATAATTTGAAAAAAAAAAAAACCATTTCGAATACTAGAGACTTGGTCTTTGGCATATAGACACAGTTAAATGCTATAAATATATCCCGAAAGTTTCAGGAAGATCGTCTGTATAGAAATGTAGTTATAGCGTGCAAAGTATAGCCCAACCCACCCAAGCCACGGCAACAACTGCGCAGTTAGCAGAGCGCGCTCTTATACGTTCATAAAAAAGAAGAGTATTACTTTTTATGCTCTGTTCGCAAAAGGAAAAAGAGTATATTGCTTTTGTGCAATGCCCGTCTCGCTGTCCGTCTGTCTGTCCGCATGATTGCAATATTTTTCGGTGCTATTAGAGCTAGAGACTTGAAATTTTAAACATATACTCATATATGCTCCCGAATTATAAAGTGTTAAAATTTTCCCGATCCGCCCACTAGGGGCGTGGCAAATCGGAAAACTCTTCCGCCCATAGTCAAGTTTTCATACTAGATGATGAGCTAGAGAGTTGCAATTTGGAATGTATACTCGGGGTGACAACCCAAGTTCAAAAAGCTTTGGCGGATATATCTACGCCCATTGGGGGCGTGGCAAATCGGGAAAAACGTATCTTCTACACCGTTAAAGCTAGAACGCTGAAATTTTGCATGTGAGTTAATGTTATGATTCTAAGAAGATCGATCAAAAAGTTATATGTCTACGCCCATTGGGGGCGTGGCAAATCGGACCTGAATATATAGTGATTTTTCAAATTGTGCTATATTTTGAACACTATTGACACTAGAGATTTGAAATTATGCATGTATACTCGGGTTGACAACCCAAGACCAATAAGCTATGGTAGATATATCTATGCCCACTGGGGGCGTGGCAAATCGGCAAAGAAGTTTGTTGTGGCCAACTGCATAATTCATGCATATAATAGCTTAGTAGCAATTGCTAAGATGGTAAAAAGCATTTTAACATAAATATAATAATATTAATAAATTTAAAAAATAAAATTTATAAGTTTTCGACTAATAAATAAAAAGTTTCCAGCGGGATTCGAACCCAGGTCTTTTGAAAATAACATGTAATCGTTAGCTAAACCAAAATAAATTCACAGCTGATCAGCTGACCAGCTGATCAGCAGCTTGTGACAAAACAAAACAATACAATCGCAATTCTTGCTATATGTATACACATACAAACATCTGTGTACACATACATACATACATACATACATACATATATGCATGCATAGAAAATCTGCTTGCCACGCAGCGTGGCAAATCGGAAAGCATAAAGCCGTTTTAGTTTTTGCTTAAATGCACAATTCATATGCGTATGTTTATAAATTAATTGGCAATTGGCAGCAAGCATTTTATAATAAATATACAAATATAAAAAAAATTAAAAAATAATAATTTTTGAAAAAAGTTTTCTGCGGGATTCGAACCCACGCACCCAAGTATAGCTTGCATAGCGCTTACCACCAGTGCCACTGCCCTGATCCGAACCACATTAACTAAAACCAAATAAGGCATTGCTAGAGCGCCTTCTGATAAAACTAAAGTAACGATCGAAAAATTCACAATTCAATCACAATTCTTAGAATATTCTGGCATGCAAACTTTTGTATGCATACATAGAAAATTGTGTGTATACTCGTATAGTGTGTACATGTGTAAATCTGTATGTATGTATAGGAAAAACGTTTGTTGCTTGCCATGTACGTTTGCTAATTGCCGGAATATTTCGATAACTAAATGTTTATTAAATAAATAAGATGCACCTATGGGAACAAAGTATTTCGCAGTTAGTTGCGCCTAACTGCAACGTTCTTACTTGTTGAACTTGGGTTGTCACCCAAATTGCAACTCTCTAGCTCATCATCTAGTATGATTACTGGCCTATGGGCGCAAGAGTTTTCCGATTTGCCACGCCCCTAGTGGGCGGATCGGGAAAATTTTAAACTTATAATTCGGGAGCATATATGAATATATGTCTAAAATTTCAAGTCTCTAGCTCTAACAGCGCCGAAAAATATTGCATTCATACGGATAGACGGACGGACAGCAGGACGGACATTGCACAAACCTAATAGACTCTTTTTTCCTTTTAGGGAACAGAGTCTAAAAAGAAACAAAAACAAGTAAGAAAGCTGTAGTCGAGACTGCTCGACTACGAAATCCTCTCAGAATAATATTCAAAGAATGCTTCGTTTCGATTCTCCACGCGTAAGAAACTATACATGCAAAGACACGAGCACACACACACACGCTTGTAGGCATGTATGTGTG
This sequence comes from Drosophila koepferae, assembly GCA_030914345.1. Taxonomy (NCBI): domain Eukaryota; kingdom Metazoa; phylum Arthropoda; class Insecta; order Diptera; family Drosophilidae; genus Drosophila; species Drosophila koepferae. The sequence goes on along the minus strand of JAUESR010000157.1, from coordinate 284,328 downwards.
TCTGCATGTGTGTAAGCATTGCAAGCGTCTTGCTGTCTCGCTGCTTTGCTGCTGCGTCGCATGGGTTTTGATGAGAAAACTTTGATGATTAATAATTCTGTTTCTAGATGGACAATCGTATTGATATCTTCAGATTATGATTATGATATTCATATCCATATGCCAAACCAAACTGCATGTCTCTAGTATTTGAAATGCATTTTTTCACATTTGGGGGTGGTGGGGCGAAGTGGGGAGCGGAATTCAAAATCTGACAAAAACCGAAATTGTAATAAATTAGTATCTATATATATGCAGAAGACTTGGAGACTCTATCTCTAAAGATGAATTGGCTAGAATTTTATAACAGGTTCCCGATAATATTTTTTATCGATAACTTTGAAAATATACGACCTAACGAATTTCTGAAACAAAATCGAACTGCGCGTGTAATAACGAACCTAACACAAAAAAAAAAATGAACTCTCGAGCTTTTGTATCTTCGGAAATCGACGCGTTCATACATTCGGACGGACGGACATGGCTATATCAACTTTTCTCGTCACCCTGATCTGCCACGCCTCCTTCTGCCTGTTACATACATTTAACAAAACCATTATACCCCGATTTCCCATTTTCAATGGGCTCAGGGTTTTATACCCTGCTAGAGCGCCTTCTGACAAAGCTAAAGTAACGATCGAAAAATTCACAATTCAATCGCAATTCATAGAATATTATAGCATGCATGAATATTATATCATGTATGCATAGAAAATCGCTTTATGTGCGCGCACGTCAGTGTGTATACTCGTATAGTGTGTACATATGTAAATCTGTATGTATGTATAGGGAAAATGTTTGTTGCTTGCCATGTACGTTTGCTGCTTGCACAAATATTTCGTTTATTAAATAAGTAAAATGCACCTACGGGAACAGAGTATCATGCATTTGGTTGCACCCAACTGCAACGTTCTTACTGGTTCATATGTGTGCTACACAAATATTTTTTCTGCCGACTTCTCATAAGGTATTACGGCTTTTATGGTCAGGTGGTTCGCGGACATAATATATATAGATAATGAACACCACCCACATTTGTGCGATAAAAAACATATTGCTATTTGAGATAGAGCTAAGAATAACGACGTCATCATATACAGTTTCGTAATAATTCTAATTAGATAATACAACATTTAGTCTTGGGATTTTCTTTATTAAAGAAGCACATATGAAACTGAAACACTTAGTAGTGAAATCATGATTGCAAACAGTCAAAGGAATTATGATACAAATTCTTACTCTCATAAAATAAGTTGGATTGAGAAGAAACCAAGTTAACCTAACAACTATTTCTCTTAGTTAAACAACAGGAGGGTAAGTGTGTGCGATCTGTATACATATGTATAATATACATATACATAACTAACAGCGATGGAGAGAAAGTTAAGACGTAGCGGAAAGTTAAGTGTAATTTACGAGCAGATAGATATGAATATCGATAATACATAACTCTAACAGGGTTAAGTCGGCTTCGCATTTAAGAAAAAAAAAAAAAAAAAAAAAAAAAAAAAACGAAAATTTTAATAACTTTTGCGAGAGTCGACATATAAATGTATGTACGTACATATCTTGCTTGACTGATTCGTTAATTATTTATTTGTTCCACCCGTATTTAGCGCTTGGCCCTACCTAACGACCCAACACAACATTTCAAGGTCGGTTTCGCGGTCGTGTGATTTCAATGTGTTATTTGAATTTTAAGGATATAAAAACATAATTTTCTTCCTTTATGCTTACCATTTTACTTGTCTCTTTAGCCATGACTATGTTTATATATATGCGCGATCCGTTTTGAGAGAAAAAAGTATTTGGAATATATTCACACAAATTATTTCATAATTTTCACTTTCTATTTGTAGACATCTACGACTTGTTAGTCTGTGGAATATTCTGCAACGCTCGATGACAAAAATGCGAATGAGTCTCACATCAAAGTTTCTTTAATGTTCTGTGTCTTATGAAGTGTCGAGTTGTCGAGGGCGAAAGCAAATCTACGATAAGCGTGTTTGCTCTTGAGAGTACCAAAAGCGCTTGGGAGCGGTAACGACCGCGTGATTATAAAAGAAGCAGAAAAGAGAGAGAGAGAGCGAAAGAGAGAGGAGAGAGATTACTACTAGTGTGTTGACGCGGGTGAGAGTATGTGTGTAAATTTAGTGTGAAGTCTTTGGTTGCTGCCACTGACCTTTTCTTTGGTCACTCGTCGTGACCTTCTAAACTGTTCCTTCGTTTCGCCATACATGTATTATCTAGGTATTATTTGGCAGGTGTTTACCACACGCACTGGGTATTATACTCACTTCACGAGCGTTTTTTGAAGCGTGATATAAACTCATTCACAAATACCTAAAGCGCTAGTGACGTAATAAAGTTCCAGATATTCAGTCACGAATGTTCATTGTTTGAAGTTTAGCTTGATAAGGTGTAATAATTCACTCTTGCATTCTTGCAACAATCGCGATTGAATTGTGTTTGTGTTTTCAACTTCTACTTGAAGTTCAACTTCTACTTGAAGTACGGTTGCTAGATGGCGCTTTAGAGGTGAAAAACTATTCGATGTTTTTAATATTTTTTTTTAATAAATACTAATGTATAAGCGACATTTCAACCGAAATGTGAATTCTATAGGAAAGAATGCATACATTTGAATGACATGTGCCAATACGTGAATTTGGCGCTGCTTATCACCATTTTTTTAAATTATAATGCAAAAATGTTAAATACGAGTTTACTATTGAATACTATTCATTATTTACATTTCATCGACCAAAATCTATTTTTTAAAAAATCATCGACATAATTATCTAATATATTTCAACTAACCCAAAAAATTACATCAAAGTTTCTTTGTCAATGTATATATCGTTAAGTTAATTACTTAGCATGTTCATAAACCAAAGTCCATTGTGTTCGCCATAGCAAATACATAAACCAATAAATATGGTCGTTGAGTTAGTGTGTTCAATAGATTGCTTAGCGCCCTCTATGAGTTGTGAGTCAGAAGCAGGCAATAAAGATGATTAATGTTCTTTCTCATATTTCAGAGTAACCATATTGTTTTTATTGCTCAGTTGCTAGTTCATCTAGTTCAAGCAGACGAATTAGTCCCTTTGCCGCATACATTTTTATACCCTGAACCCATTGAAAATGGGAAATCAGGGTATAATGGTTTTGTTAAATGTATGTAACAGGCAGAAGGAGGCGTGGCAGACCCCATAAAGTATATATATTCTTGATCAGGGTGACGAGAAAAGTTGATCTAGCCCTATCCGTCCGTCCGTCCGTCTGTCCGTCTGTCCGTTCATCCAAAGTTTAGCCCAACCAACCCCCAAACCACGGCAGCAACTTGCTCAGTTAGCAGAGCGCGCGCTAATACGTGCGTGAAGAAGAAGAGTATAACATTTTTTTTTTGCAGGGTTTAGGGTATCTCGTAGTCGAGCCGTCTCGAATAGAGCCTTCTTACTTGTTAAAGCACGATTTCTCATTTTCAATGGGCTTATTCTAAGTATCGAAGAAGTTTCGAATATATTGGAAGTTTTAGTTGACGTTTCTGAAGAGTGAGTCTTCTTCGCATTATACATATTAGATCTTGCCAACGTAGCTAGTAATCTACATTTTTTTCTATTTCAACATATAACGGAACCCAAAATTAAATTTACAGATGTGCCCAGCGGAAATAGTATGTATGTATGAGTATCCTAATTTGTGTTTCCCAATTACTGCATTGTCACTATCAGCATCATCATCATTCCAAGATCACCTATCAGTTGGTTTTTTAAATAGATTTTCAAAAACGCTTCAAATTGAACGCAACCCTTGTGATTAAAAATGAGTTCAAGAATGAACCCGAATATAAGATATCGTGTAGGGTTAATATCAATCATCATGTTCGCTTAAAAAACGTTTTCAATATTGTTAATTTAGTTTAAAATAACTCCTTTTTGGCAACCTTCAATAAAACACAACTAGCTTTATTCTGGACAAGAATTTATATTTAATACTAGTTGTATCTAGCTGGACATTTTTAGATATATCTTATTATTTATGAGATTTTTTATAGATGCTCAAGTTATATAAAAACCTCTGCAGTTGCGCGCTGTTACAAACGTCAACGATTTTGATGATCATTATGATGATGATGATGATAGAGCACAGAGACTGCTTCATTGTTAAAAAAATATATATAAATGAAATAAAAAAAACGCGATTGGGCAAAGAGGATAACGAACTTTCCATCTCAAGCAGTCGGTCATCCCAATTTTATTCCTACTCATATTCTGATTCCCATACCATTTATTTGGGCCTTGCCGTCGCTACCGCTGTCAGAGTTGTTGTTGGCTTATCTCAGCCTCTTTACCGCCCTTTCTACCCTTTTCACGGCATTGGATTTCCCCCTTTTTTTTAGCATTGCGCTTTGTTTTTGTTTCGTTTGCCTCATTCAATGCAGGGATTTTCAGCCTCCTGCAGTGGTGTAATACTCTGTACGCTCCCAAATTTCGGGCATGCTTGAATTCAGTTGATAAATCGAAATTTCGCATTATTTTGTTCTTAATAAAATTAATCAAAATTAAAATTAAACACACAAACTTATTTATTTAAATAAAAATTAGTAAATGAAATAGTAGATATTATCTTCTGATATTCGAGGGTATCTCATAGTTTACGCATCACTATAAGCTTGCAAATGATGTCTAGTTTTTTGTTTGTTGTGCAGCTGCTTTGGCTCTTTTGATAGCTACTATATACCCTAATATTTTATATACCCTGAACCTATTGAAAATGAGATATTTGTGTGGTATATGAAAATGTATGTGAGAGTCATTATATTTATTCTTTATCAAGACGTCGAACGCGGTGATCTCGTCACTAGGCACAGGTGGTTATTGGTACTTCAGTAGCTGTGCTGCGGGCAAGTCAAACATATACATATCTACATGCATACATATATGAGTGGCAATATTTGGCTTCAGAGTTTCAGAATTTTTTACAGACCCATTGCCGTCCCATCACTTTCCGACTTTCCACAAATGTGCAAAATCCTGGAAATAATTGCTGGGATATGCGTGCTAACATTGTACGTTTTCGCCCAAAAAAAACCTTACTTTTTTTGCGATTGTGTTGTTACTGTTGCCCATCGAACTTACCCCTAATTATAAAAAAAAGTTGGGTTAAGCGTGCAAAGGGCTAGGAGGTAGGGATAGTGATGCGATGAAGTGAACTAGAAATTAAATGCTATACACTAGTAGATAATTTCTTTGAATATGACATATTTTATTGCTTATATAGTTCATCTTTGATCATACATTTGATTTTTGATGAAATCACACATTCGTTGGGGTTGTAAATCCAGAAGTGAGGTTGGGGTAAGACCGAGTTGTGACATTTTTTCTTTTAGATTTTATGATTCGCTTCGCAACACGAATAATATGTTTTTTCCTTTATTGCGTGATCTCTTACCTGATTTCGTTTACCTATGTATGCAGTTCATTCACCTTAGACAGCCCGATGGCCGATCCAATCCAATAAATCTAATAATCATATTTTGTAATTTAACATTTAAATGATAAGCATATATTAAAATTAGGCACTTTAAAAAAATAATATAATTTATTGACTAAAATTTGATATACATTTGTAATTGTAATAAATGCTTTTGTAGATAATGAATTCATATAAATAAATTTAAAAAACTCAAATCATTCTGAGAAAACAAAAGAATAATATATATAAAGTTGAGAGAAATGTCTGCAAAAAGCGCGCCAAGTAAAAAAATTGAGGCAATCAAAATGAGCAGATGATGAAGAGGACTAAGCAACGGGGAAGTAAGAGGAACACTGTTCGAGATATTTTCACAATTCCTATATACGAGAACTACGAATATCTGTGTGTAAGTATAGAAGGCAAAAGGTGTGTCAACAAAGCGGCGGCGCAAAAAGAATCTTAGGCAGGCAGCGCAGCCTGTAAGAATATTGCACAAGGCCAACGTCATGATTACTATGAACAGATCATAATGATCATTACGTGCTACTTTGTTTGTATGTGTTCGCTGCTAAAATATAATAGGGAGAGCGGACCACAGCAGAGCGAATACCTAGCAGAGCAAACGTCGCGTTTTGCTGGCAACCCGTTTTTTAGGGTTGCCAAAGGGGATGGTGTTCCCTTTTCCCGTTCTACAAAGCAAACTGAGTTTCACCCCTTTGTGCAAATGAAATAGAGGCAGGAGGCAGGATCGCTTCGAAGTTCAATTTTTTTGCGCGCGCGTCGCAGCATCGTTTTTTTTTTTAATTTTTTTTTTTTTTTTACTTTTCAACGCATTTGTCGATTTTAGTCGTTGAAAGTGCGTGGATGGACGTGCAACGGATTTAGCAATAGTTGAAGTGCAAGAAAGATGAAAAATTTTAAATTTAAATGATTGTGTGATTTTTTAACGAAAAACAATATGAGAAAATTAATAAACAGATATATACCGGCTGGTGGTTACGAAGGGATGTGGTGTGCGCATTCATTTATACTGGATTGGATTTTGCGCATTTGAAACTTTAAAATGTAAACTGCCAAAGAGAGCGAACGTCAAGCAGGAGAGTAAAAACGCCGACAAAAGCAAAAAAAAAAAAAAAACACACACGAGGAAATAAAACAGACAAAACATTTTTGCCACATTTTTTAGTTTATATGCTAGAAATGTTGAACTTGTTAATAAAAATCAAAAGAAACAAAAATAGAAACCAACTGCATAAAAGTTTTACCAACAAATCCATAAAAAGAGCACACAACTAAATTCGAATTTCCACAATAATTGGTTTAAAAATTATTTTAAAAACATGTGGATTTTGGTAAGCTTTTCAGCAAATGGAAATCACAAATTTTCCATAGATTGGCAAAACACAATAATGAAAATTAACAAATTTCAGATTTAAAGTAAATGCGCAACATATTTTATGCCCGAGAGTGTGTGTATGTGTCTTAGTGTGTGTGCATATGCGTTTGGTTAGACTTATTAAAGATGGCCACGTATGTGAGGGAGCAGCCGCACACATTTAGCTGCTGCTTAATTTGTTCAAGCTTATTCTACAAATAAAGTACACTGAAATTGATTCAATTCGATACAGAAATCCCATGTCCGTTTGAAACAACGTTTTGCTGTCCCTAGTGTAGTTAACTTTTCTTGAATGATATAAAGCAAATATATATATATATATATATATATATATATGTATATATATTATAAAATCTCACATGTATTTTACAATACAATACAATAAGAAAGATATCAAATATTTAAAATTTGTATGCACAAACATATATCACAGTAACTGAGCCATCAAATCCTATCAGCCATCAAGATAAGACTAAATCTTTGTTTTAGATACATTATTATTCCAAATAATGTTTATAGCTTCTAATGATAACATTTAAATCATGACTAGATTACTTAAAATTAGTTTTGAGAGAATATTATTCCAAATAATGTTTATAGCTTCTAATGATAACATTTAAATCATGACTAGATTACTTAAAATTAGTTTTGAGTATTTAAAGCTGTATCAACAAATCGTTGTATTTTCGTTTAAAAAACACATTTATTAAAATCTGCCTGCGTAAACGGCCATGTTAATGAAGTATGAAACTCAAGGACTTCATTCAAATATGTATATGTATATTTATTTATTTAAATTTGTTTTAAACTACCTACGTTCCTTATTTTCATGAGAATCTTAGTTATACGAAAGGTTTACTAATAATTTTAAGTATTGACTTTCATTGATCCTGTGTGAAATTTGTATTTAAACTTAAATTTTGTACAGCGATCATAGTTGAGTTTTGTCTAAATCACTTCTCTTTTCTTTGATAAAAATTGTATTTGGTTATGAGGTAAAAGTTCACACATTGCGGATAACATTTTTGAATCAAAATTGGAATTTGAAACCATTAAACATATGTAGATTATAAAAATTGCAACGAATTTATAAATTGTATAATCGATAGCACAGGTTTCAGAAAGCTAAACTTTATTTAATTAATTATATTTTAAAGTCCTCTTACTTGAATATTCAAATACTTTTAAAATATTGTAATAATTCATATATTCGATTTTAGAAATGTATCGATACAAAGTATTTCCAACAATATTGATACAATTATTATTATATGTAATATTTTTATAAATTTATGAATTTTAAAATTAATGAAACAGATTTAAGGAGGTGTGCTAGATTACATGCGTTGCGATCTTGACAATTTTTTTGTTGGAAAAAAAACATTTTTTTTTGTTTTCCTTTGCATAGTTACATGATATGATATATATTTACAACACATATTGCTCTGGGCTCAGAGAATACCCTAGTCGGGCACCCCCGACTAGAGCCTTCTTACTTGTTCATATTAAATGTCTAAATAAGTTTAATTCGTTATTGGGGATGTATGTATGTCTAAATATGTATTATGTAAAGGCGCATCCCACTAAGATAAATGGTTCATATTGATTAGTATTAAGAATACTCCGGAATTTAATTTTGCGGAATTTAATTAAAATTTAAAAATGCAGTTGCAGTTAAAGTTTATAATCTGTGAATTATATGAACAAGTTGCATCCTTAGGGTCGCGTGCCATCGACTGCAGTTGAGATTAAAGCAAAAAAAAAAAAAAAAGAAAAATAGCTTTCGCCACCCGGATCATATCATAGGTATAACCTATTTCGATTTGCCAGATACTTCTTAAATTTAGGGTACATTCCAAATTCAAGTTTGTAGCTTGAAATATTCCAAAATGATTCGTGAAAATGCGAGAAGTGTTTTCGTACTCCATTTTAGAGTCATGGAATTCGACCCTTGCATTCGATCGTAACAAATACAGCTAACTTACTATATAGGAGTGATCTAACCACCCTCAACGCTAACATAAACTTAAAAGGTCGAATGGTCAATCGAATGTATCCGTCTTATTTCATTTTGAAACGGTCAGAGAGGAAGAATAACAATAACAATAAAACAAGGGTTGATGTCAGCCAATAAGCATAACTGCAACTGGTCCGTTCGACGATTCAGCTGGTCAGCGAAAGAGCCAATCGCTGAAGTGTCCAATTCAAAATGGCAAAACTAAGATAGATTATATGTACTACAGCTGTAGTAATCTTAACCGATTACTTTGCAATATCTAAAAAACTATTTTGTGATCATGACATTCATATATATGCCAAAGTAAACGATGTCTTTAGTATTTGAAAAACATTTTTAGACTCTGTCCCGAAAAGGGAAAAAGAGTCTATTGGTTTTGTGCAATGTCCGTCTTGCTGTCCGTCCGTCTGTCCGTATGAACGCAATATTTTTCAGCGTATATTTGGCATGTATACTCTGGTTGACAACCCAAGATATATATACATCCACAGGGGGCGTGGCAAACAGCAAAAGTGTATATATCCTACAGTTTCAGAGCTAGAAGCTTCAAAATTGGATGGTTCAATTACAAGTGGCCTTCTCTATCGATGACCCAAAAATAATATCAGCCTCTTTGGGGCAACCAAATTTAGTGCAGTTATGTTACCCTCGGCTCTATCTAAGAACTGGCCACAAATTATGCGTCTACGCCCACTGAGGGCGTGGCAAATCTGCAAAGAAGTTTGTTGTGTCCAACTGTATAATTCATGCTCAAGTAATCGCTAAGATGGCCGAAAGCATTTTATCATAAACATAAAAATATTAATGCATTAAAAAAATACAATTTATAAGTTTTCGATCAATAAACAAAAAGTTTCCAGCGGCAGTCGAACCCAAGTCATTTGAAAATATGTAAGCGTTAGCTAAACCTAAATAAGGTCACCGCTGCAAACTCACAATTCATCGCAATTCTCAGAATACTATAGCATGCAGCTTTTGCTCGCACACAGTTTGTATACTCGTATAGTGTGATACTCTATTCATACATACAGATTTACATATGTACACACTATACGAGTATACACACTGTCCTGCGCGCTATAAGCGACTTTTTACGCATCCATACAAAAGTCAGCATGCTATGATATTCTGTGAATTGCGATTGAATTGTGAATTTTTCGATCGTTGCTTTAGCTTTGTCAGAAGGCGCTCTAACAGGGTATAAAACCCTGAGCCCATTGAAAATGGGAAATCAGGGTATAATGATTTTGTTAAAAAATGTAACAGGCAGAAGGAGGCGTGGCAGACCCCATAAAGTATATATATTCTTGATCAGGATGACGAGAAAAGTTGATATAGCCATGTCCGTCTGTTCGCCTGTTCGTCCGTCCGTCTTACCGTCTGTCCGTCCGTATCTATGAATGAACGCGGTAATTTCCGAAGATACGTATATTACACGCGTAGCACGATATGAAAAAATGGTATTTCAAATACTAGAGACAGTTTTGTTTGACATACAGATATGAATGTCATGATCATAATCTAAAAATTGTATTACGATTTTCCGCCTAGAAACAGAATTATTAATCAAATAAATAATCGTGACACAGCAAGCGACAGGCGTACAAGCGTTGATCAGCGTGTGTGTGCTCGTGTTTTTGCATGTATAGTTTGTTACGCGTGGAGAAACGAATATTATTCGTTCGAAGAAGGGCTCAGGGGATTTCGTAGTCGAGCAGTCTCGACCACAGCTTTCTTACTTGTTGAACTTGGGTTGCCACCACGGGTATATATTCAAAACTGCTAGCACATCAATTATAATGATAACTGGCATACGGGTCTATGCATTTTCCGAATTGCCCCTAGTGGGTGGATCGAGAAAATTTTGTACACTTTATAATTCGGGAGCATACATGAGTTTATGTTCCAAATTTCTCTAACAGCGCCGGATAGACGGAGAGACTCACGGACAACAAGACGGATATTGAACAGCACCAATATACTCATTTTTACTTTGGGAACAGAGTCTAAAAATAATGTTGCAGCACTGACTATTTAAGTACTTAACATTTCTTCAGATATTATGTAAAATGTCAAATATTGTATATAGGATTCCAACTGAGCTTAAATCTATAAATAACAAGATAATATTTTACGGCAATTAAAAGCAAAATACTTTATGCTTCATATTGCATTGAGACGGGTAAAGAGTGGGTATGGCGAAGGGAAGGAGTACAAATGAACTTTTCGATATCTTCCGCTACCTGACAAGCCCCTTAGCATCATCAGCAGGTGAAAACGTGAAAATGCATTTTCCATGTTAGCTGCTATTCAAATTGCTTAATTGCGTATTAAATATGCAGAAAAGTAGGCAAAACGGGGAAAAAAATATATAGACATATATGTTTGAGTGTGTATACATATATAGTAGGATAACTAACCGTTGACAAAATTGTCCTGTGGCCAACATGTGCGTGAGTGTTAGTGTTGATGTCTGTGAAAATTTTTGTTTCAACAAACATTATTGTTCTTGACAGCTTCCTAGCATCGGACAGCCGCATACCACTCGCGGTGGGTTTCCATCGCCTCCATTGGCCCACAACACTCTAACCATCAAAGTGACACCTGATTTGCTGTTACGTAAGCAATCCAAACAGCCAAAAGGTTAAAAGTCAATAGAAGGAGTCGGAAACCATAGTCAGCTCATTGTCTGTCGAGATTTATTTTTGGATACCCTTTATTTATAAGCTTTTCGATCTTGTTTTTATGCCCTGAACCCAATGAAAATGGGAAATAAGACTAAAACGGTTATATTAAATGTATGTAAAGTATACAGGGCATCGAGCTGAGTTGATTTAGCCATGTATCTGTCTGTCCGTCTGTCTGTGTGTGTGAACGCGTCGATCTTAGAAACTATAAGAGCTAGAGTCATATCGAGTTTGTTTCAGAAAATCGATAACTATATACATATATAGATAATAATTTAATCAATCTTGATTTTAGTTATATTTTGGATATCGGTCCCAATTCACCCTCAACCCTCAAACTGTTAAATTTTGAATTTCATCAAATAAATTCCATTAACATAGCCCATATGCAACATATGTCTTGATTTATTTTGTTTTTGATTAAATGCTAAACGTTATACGTATAAAAAAACTAAAGCATTGGAAGATTTCCACCCCCTCCATGCTTATATATATAAATATATATAATTAATTTCAGGTTATCGATAGAATTAGACCTCGATTCTAGGTCAAGCACCTTAGGATATATATACGCTTCTTTGGGCTTAGATATATTGGGCTATGAAAATGAAAATATACTTTTATTCTTTAGGTTAACCTCGAGAATGTATGTGTATAAAAATAGGTGTGAAAACGATATTGATTTTTATAAATGCGAATGCAGGGTATATACTTTTCGATTTATTCTCCTCTCGAGCATATCTACGTGATTTAAGTGACGAGCCATGTAGAGAGCTTTTGGCGGACTGTCAAAAAGGTGGTGGCAAGTACGTTCTTAATAGAATTTCCATTTATGCCCATTAGCCACTGAGAGAGGACTTCACATGCAAATATTAACGAAGGAAGAGAGCTCTATAGAAAATATCATATATTAATATTTTTATTCGGATTGCTTATTGACAGCTGATAAATTAAGTGCTTAAATTAAAGCAACGAATGATGAATAGGAATATAATTTCTTTAAAAGGTTTCAGAGAATTCTCACCTTCGCTAATTTGAAAATTTCAAATAATCCTGTAAGAGTGCTCTAGTTGGAAGTAAAGACCTATGACATCCTGAATCCTGAGAAAAATTGAATACTAACTTAACCTAACTTAATATAGAGATAAAAAAATTATGGCTTATAATTAAATTAATTAAATCAGCCAAATCCGTGTCCTTTAAATACAATTAATAATGGCTTGTGCAAAGATAGGGACAAATCAGTTGAATTAACAATTACTTTTAGTGTCTGCTCGCCAGAAAGCTTTAGGAAAAAGAGGTACGAAAAAACTTTCGTTGTAAATCAATTAGAAAATTTCCAAAGTTTTTCGTTTAGTGTTGAAAATGCTCAATGGGCAATCTTAATCAAAGAATTGAAAATTCCTGCCACCACAGGATCCGACGAAACATTACTAATAATGTCTGTGGGGTAACTGGCTGGCTGACTGACTGACTAGCTGTCAGTTGTATTGTGCTCTGACTTTTTAACCTAATGAATAATAAATTGGGCCAATTGTCACGCAAAAACAACGCGCACTGACGCCGACTAGAAGTGGTGGGGAGTGGAGAAGTGGAAAAGTGGAGAGTTAAGTGTAAGGATAACGCCTTTTCCAGCCTTTGCTCAATTGCTTGCCATTTTGGGATATGTTTCGACTGCCAGCCAGCATATCCAAATTGTAGACACATTTTCCAACTTTCTCGCAGTTTTGCTCGTTTGTTATCCCAATTCACCAATACCACGTAAAAGACAATTTTTTTAAAGGCAATATATACTTTGAATTGGTGTTTGTAACTCAATGACTGTGTTCGAGGTGCAGTAAATGCTAATCCAAATCAAATATATTTATATAAGCAATCGATATTCGATTGTTTTTTTTTATGGTTTTATATATTATAGTATATATGTATGAGGTATTGCATATAATACAGCTTATATTCAGGTTAAGTATTATTAGTATACGGTATGTGCAAGTCCACTGCTTCCATCATACGCTTTACATAAGGATTCTCATCTGTTTTTGTTTGCTCCAAATGTCGCTTTCAATAGATTTTGGCATTTGTTAGCTTCCCATTCAAGTCACTGGGGAAATTGCAGTCAAATGCTGTTACAGCTACATCATTAACTGTAGGTGGCAGTTATTGCAGTTATCGTTATTACTGTATTTTATTGCTTGTTTCTAAATGTAAGACGGAGAAGAAGTAATTAGCATATTAAAACCTTTTGGCCATTCGCGAAACTTTTATTCATCAATAATGTAAGTATTTCACATTGCATTTAGGCATTTGTGTGGGTTTTAGTTTTTATAATATGCCTCCTCTTATAAATGTTTAATTGCAAAATTCATATGAAATTAAGGGATTAGACCAGCATTAGAAGAACACGCAGGGAGGCCCTTTAAAAGCGTGTCAACAGCTTGTCCATCACAATTTACCGAATAAAATGTTTCTGTCAATCAATGAGCCGAATCGTGTGTGTGATTAGTATTTCTAAAGTATTTTGTGCTTTTTCCCACCAAAGTCCTCGTGAGTGTGTGTGTGTGAGAGAGAGAGAGAGAGAGAGAGAGAGAGAGCGAAAGAGAGAGCGAGAGAGAGAGAGAAAGACAGACAGTTTCACAAAACAAATCGCTTATAGCCAATAACTGCCCTTTAAATAACAGAAGAAGAAGTAACGAACGCTTTTTGATGTTTCTTTCAATTAATTTATTTATAAAGTAAACTTAAACATGAATAACTGAAATGAAGAAAAATAAAACTATATTACCGATCGATCACTATTGATTTTCAAATAAATTGAGCTGATTTTGGACGCGAACGAGTATTATGCAGTTGGTGGCGCCTGCGTGTAAAGTTTTTATACTTTGTTTCTTTTAACATTGAGTTTCAAACTTTATATTTCATATTTCCATTTGCAGAAAGTTTAATGTTTTGATACTTAAAAGCCTTTAATGTAAGTCCTGTTCATAATTGTCATCAATTAACCAAATACGTTGGTAAAATTGCATCTGCTCCAAGACGTAGCAATTTAAATTTAAAGTTATTAATCAATTTATTTATTATTTATTATTATTTTAATTTATTAACATTATTATTATTTGTTAATTTAAACAATTACAAGTATTTTATGCAGATACTCCACACTATTGGGGGCGTTATATACCTGAATTCAAAAATAGGTAAGGAGTGGGCCCAACCAACAACTATATAATTTACGCTTGCGCAGATCATCGAGGAAATGCATGAAATGCGATATCAAGGTTTGACGCTCATTGGTTGGCTCCGACAGTGGCAATAGCCGAGCAATGTGATTACGTATATGCCGCATGGACACAGAACTGAAAGGCAAAAAGGCAAACACACGTACAGGGTTGTTGTTGTTACTGCCGTTTTTCGTTCCGAAGGGGCATTCGTAAAATAGCTGTGGCTCGTGCCTCCGTCCATGACATATTACAAGGATCACAGCCATGGAGCCACAGCAGACAACGTTACAGCATTCGCATCAGAAGTGCAGTTCCAGTGCAGCACTCACACCGTGCTGACGTGTTTCCTTTCCATAACAACATAAAACAAACGATTTTAAAAAGTGAATTATATTGAAAGTGTACAAGTATAAAAACCCTTAAGGTATTTTAAAAATATTCATATCCGTAAACTAAAATGGACCCTTATATCTTTTTGATTGTTGCTCAGAAAGCCTCATTTAACTTAACTTGGCTTTCGAGTAATAATCGAAACCAAATAAGGCATCCCGCCATCATTAAAACCAAAAATTAGCTTATACATTTAGAAAGTAGGTATGTACATAGATTTTATATTAAAAACATTCACTATATTTCAACACAGAAATTGTAAAGCAATTCATACTGTGTTTAATAGTTTAATTTTTCATCATTTATAACACGACAATATCTTCAATCAATAGCTTCAAGAAATCAGCATATAGTTATTATTTCATTTAATAGTAATACTAAAATAAATATACATGTATAAATTATTAATCATAATTATTAAATAATCCAACCCTATTTTTATACCCTGAGTCCATTGAAAATGGGAATTCAGGGCATAATGGCTTTGTGAAAATGTATGTAACAGACAGAAGGAGACGTCGCGAAAAAATAAGTTGATATATGTATGTATGTCTGTTCTTCCGTCCGTTCGTCCGTATGAACGCAGAGATTTCGTAAACTACAAAAGCTAGAGAGCTAAAATTTCCCATGATTACTCGTATGTTTGTTACACAGTAGAGTTTTTTTTTTTTTTTTTTTTTTTTTTTTTTTCTGTATCGATAATTTCTAATTAAAAAATCGAAAATTCGTTTACTTATTTGTACGTTTTTTAAGCGTAGTTTCTACACCGTTAGAACTAGAGACTTCAAATTTGTATATTTAGATAGATATTATTGATGCGCAGATTTAATGTAATTTTAAGATTTTAGATCCTCCACCCTAAGTTTGAAAAAAATTTGGCAAATAAACACACTTTAGAGCTTTTAAAATATTCCGAAAGTTTGATGAAGATCGTCCGTCTATAAATAGAGTTATAAGCGTCCAGAGTATGGCTATATAACGAACTCCAAGTAACTACACAGTTAGCAGAGCGCACGCCTATACGTACATAAGAAGAAGAGTTTTAGTTTTTTTTTTTTTTTTTGCAGGGTTCAGGGTATCTCGTAGTTGAGCAGTCTCGACTAGAGCCTTCGTACTTGTAGTATTTTCAACTATATTTATATTTTTATACTTATTCACGAAGAGAAATGAGTGTATTGGTTTTGTGCACTGTCTGTCTTCTTGTCTATCCGTCTGAATGCAATTTTTACGCTAATAAAGCTCGTGTATATCCACGAATTATAATGTTAACAAATTTGCACCCCCTTTAGGCAAATCGGAAAAATAATTTTTCGCTATGCCAGAAATCATATGCATAGTTGATGAGCTAGCGAGTCGCAATTTGGGATGTACACTTGCGTTGACCACATTGATGCTACAGACTCGAAATTTGAAAAATATATACGGGTTGGCTGCCCAAAATCGAACAAGTTAGAAGGCTCTAGTGGAGATTGCCTAACCAGGAGAGCCCTTGAACCCTGCAAAATTATATTCTTCTTCTTTACGCACGCATGTATGTATGTATGTAGTGGCTTGGGGTGTACTTTGGACGCATATAAATCCAATTTCTAGATGGACGATCAATTTTCAGAACGTAATTATAATTGCATTCACATGTGTAACAAGTCTTGAGAATTTGAAATGCATTGATTGCAAATGGCATCATAAATCTGAAAATTACAAGCCCTATTTATTATATATACCTAAATATATGATTTTTTATTTTATTTTTTTTTATCGAAATTGGATGAGTCACCGAACAAATATAATAAACCCGTACTGCGTATTAACACACGATTAATAAAAATTTCAGCTCTCCAGTCTTTGTAGTTTACGACATTTTAAATTTTCACATTTTTGGATGCATCCAAATTTTACAGATACTTTACCCCCGGCTCCTTTTAGGAACTGGCCAAAAGTAATGGCTCTACGCCCAAATAGGGTAACGAATTTGTCAAATAGTTAACGAATTTTGCAGCGACTAACTGCATAATTCATATACGTATGTGTAGAAGCCTTTTGTAACAAATTAAAAAAAAAAAAAATTAAATGAAAAAGTTATAAATTTTCGATAAAAAAAAAACAAGTAAGAAGGCTGTAGTCGAGGCGGCTCGACTACGAGATACCCTGAACCCTGCAAAAAAGTGATACTCTTCTTCTTTACGAACATATGAGCCCGTGCTCTGCTAACCGCGCAGTTGCTAGCGTGGCTTGGGGTGGGTTGGGCTGAACCTTGGACGCTTATAACCCCATTTCTAGATGAACGATCTATTTTCAGAGTAAATTAAGAGTATCTAAATGTATCTATTTGCCAAATTGCACGTCTCTAGTATTTTAAATGTTTTTTTTTTTTCAAACTGGGGGCGAAGGGTTCGTGACATACAGACGGACAGACGGACGGACGGACAAGGCTAGATCAACTTATTTTTTTATGCTGATCAAGAATATATATACTTATGGGGCGACGACTCCTTCTGCCTGTTAAATACATTTAACAAAACCATTATACCCTGATTTTCCTTTTTCAATGGGCTCAGGGTATAAAAAATAAATATTACAATATTAGTTCTTTTTAGACTCGGATCTCCTAGTGAAGCAGTGTCGAGTAGAGCACTCTTGCTTGTTTAATTTCAGTATAAATTATTTTAAAATCCTAAAGTTAATAAACAAGTTAAAAATTAATTAAATGTAAGTCAATAAAAATCTATCTAAACTGAATAAATGTACTTAATCCAGAAGAAATTTCTTAGTTTTTTGTAAGCATTATTATCAAGTTTCATAATCCAGCCGCAACAGAAAACAGTTAAAAGACTTCCTCCATTGGAATGACTTAACAAAAAAATCAGTCAATGAACTTTAACTAAAAAATAAAAAAAAAAAATAAATAAATAAAAAATATATCGAGAAACGACCTTCACATTGAATGCGTCTAAGAGGTAAGCTAATAAATTTAAATGTTTTCGGCTGATGGATGTCAATGCACCTAACCTGTTTTTTAGGGAACTACTCAAGTCTCTATCTCGTTGTCATGTATTATTTATTTATTTTGGTTAGGCAGTCAACAAACCGATTCCTATGAATTAGCATATGGCGAGACCAAGACAACGACGCTAAATAGTGTCCCCGATCATTGAACCTGGAATTATTATTTTGGATGTGCGATATATTTCTGGGTCTCACATTCGATTTCATTTGAAACAATTCTCTAGATAAAAATATCATATTTCTTAGTTGCCTAACCGGTACCAATATACAGCTTGCGTTCTTCTAATTTAATTTCAATTCCTGATTGTACCCAATGTGAGCCACCTGCATGTCTGAATACCTCTCCGACATTGCACACGCCAGTTTTCTTAAGGGCAATGTTAATGTCAAAGTCATAATTTACATTACACTACATACAGTTTTACAATGATATTGTTTTATTTAGTTATAGCTTCCACCTACCAGCTGACAGCAACAATGCTGGTATCATGCAAATTAAATTTATATAATATCGTTAATTGAACCAATTACATTTTATCCGTTCACAAATAAATTATATTCATCCACATATAGAAAAGAGTATGTTGCTCTGGCAGAGTCCATCTTGCTGTCAGTTTTAATGTACTACTGTTCGCACAAGACAGTAGGAATGTGAAATATTCTATACCCAATGCATGACGAATTGCGTAGAGCTTTTTGCATGATCTTAAAAGGCGATCTAATAGCAAAAATCCCACAGTTTACAGTTCGAATAACTTTTGCTTGACATGTAAATACTCTACTCTTTATGTAAACAAGAAAGAAGGCTCTAGTCGAGACGGCTTGACTACAAGATATCCTAAGCCCTGCAAAAAAGTGAAACTCTTTACGAGCTCGCGCTCTGCTAACCGCGCAGTTGCTACCGTGGCTTGGGGGTAGGTTGGGCTGAACTTTGGACGATTATAACTCCATTTCTAAATGGGCGATCTTCATGAAATTTTCAGGGTAGATTAAGAGTATGTAAATGTATCTATGTGCCAAATTGCAAATTCTCTAGTACTTGAAATGCGTAAGATTAGGGGTGAAGGGGGCGTGGCATCCAAAATCTAAAAGCTACAAAATCTGTGTATCCATAAAATCTAACTAAATATATTAATTTAAAGTCTCTAGGTAAAACGGTGTAGAAGTTATGCCCAAAAACCCTAAAAATGTAAACGAATTTTCGATTTTTTATCGATAATTTGGAAATGGGATGAGTTATCGCAAAAACAAAACAAACTCGTACTGCGTAACTAACATACGAGTATTCATGCTTTTGTAGTTTCCGAATCCCCTGATCACTTCGCACAATTGATATTCCAAAATTTTACGCTGGTATTTAAAATATAACAAATATCAAAATTGGATTTTATTTACGTCTATCTACATACTAAATTGGTAACTCACGCTAGAAAGATTAACGAGATATAATTCTATCTCAGACATTCGATAAGGGTTTTAATTGACAGCTTTGAATCAGAATAGTTATCCACTTTCTGAAGCAGACTCAATATGCGCGTGCCATTCACGGATCAATTGAGATCTCTAGTTTTTATAGTTTCTGAAATCGGTTTATTCATACATACGAACAGTTGGATAGACGAACAGACAGACGGAAATGCTTAAATAAAGTTGACTCTCTGATTAAATATATATATATATATATATATATATATATATATATATATATATATATATATATATATATATATATGTATATGTATATATATGTATATATATATATATATATATATATATATATATATATATATATATATATATATATATGTATATGTATATATATGTATATGTGTATATATGTATGTATGTATGCATAGAGTACTAAATAAGGATAATGGGATAATGAACATTAATTTATATACTTATACATTTAGTGCGTCTAAAGTGAATATACTTACTCATATTAGCTCAATTTTTTGTTAACTGTTCAATGTCATGAACTTCTCTGGGTCATAAAAAAAGGCAACACATACTGTGAAACAAAATTCGATGTTGGCTTTTGTTTACGTTTCACGTTTCGTTGTATTCGGCAGCACCCAATATGTTTTGGGTGTAGAGGAAACAGAAAGGGAGAGGCAAACAAAGAGTGCGAAAGAGAGATATAGACAGGTAAGGCATATGAAGTGCTAATACGTGCTGCACATGCTGGGTAATACGGAGCTGCAGTCGAAGTCAACGTCAACGTCGCTTCGCGCTGCGTCGTTTTCAGAAAACATAAAGCTTGGTAATAGGTGTTGAAACTTCCGTTCGTTATCAAAAAAAAAAAAAAAAACTTGTCAAATGAGCAATAATCCGTATAGAACAGCAGCAAGTAAGTCACTGGCCCAGTCCGCCCGTCGACCTATATAAATTTATTCGCACGCAGAATATTTGTGGCAGTTCGCTGACTAGTTTGCAGCAGCAAATGTGTAACCGCCAGATTTTGAATAGCAAAGATATGTGGAAATTACCGCAATTTGTTGTACTTTTACAAATCGTCAATTATGCGCAGGCTCAAATCGCTTGTAAGTGCCTTATTTTTAAATCGAATTTATCTACCAGTTGTAAGAATTAATGGGAATTTACATCCTTTTAAATTGCTAACGGTGTCGATCTTCATGACATTGCAATTAATACAGCAATGATATGAAAAAGGTTTTAATAATATTTGTAATAATAATAGTTTTCTATTTCTGATTAATAGTTTCTGGCTTGCCCTGCACAGTTCGCAGTCCTAAGATCGTCGGCGGCAGTGAAACGGAACGGAACGAAATGCCCTTCATGGTTAGTCTAATGCGTCGTGGTGGGCACTTTTGTGGGGGCACCATTATACATGAACGCTGGATACTCACCGCTGGTCATTGTATTTGCAATGGTCTGCAGAAGTTCATGAAACCCGCACAGATTCAAGGCGTTGTAGGTGTCCATAGCATTCGGGATTATCTGAATGCTGTCAGCGACGGGCCCCAGGGCTCCCGCGTAGACTTTAAGAGCATTGTACCACATCCCCAATATGATTGTAATAATGTGCAGCATGATATTGGTAAATATTCTAAAATTGATTACAATTGAGAAAGTAATTCAATCCACATTTGCATAATTAGCTCTGTTAGAACTCGTACAGCCCATTGAATTTTCGGTCCACATTCAGCCCAGCTGTGTTAGTTCAGAAGAAGAGCAGCGTAGTTTGCTGCCAAAATACGGCACAGTATCCGGCTGGGGATGGACACAAGAGAATCAAGCTGATGGCGAACGTGCCGATGTCTTGCGCAAGGCAACAGTTAAAATATGGAACAATGAGGTCTGTCAGCGTTCATATCGAGCGCACGGAAAATCCAACAGTATAACCGACACTCAGATGTGCGCAGGATATGAGAATGGTCAAATTGACTCATGTTGGGTGAGTATGCAACTTAAGAGTAGAACACAAAATGTTATGTTGCACACTTCTCAGGCTGACTCTGGTGGCCCACTGATGTCGAAAGAGCATTATTTGCTCGGCGTTGTATCTACGGGCATTGGCTGTGCACGTCCAGGACTACCTGGCATATATACGCGTGTCAGCAAATATGTGAAATGGATGAAAAATGTAATGGGAAGTCCGGTTTAACCATTAAATGGACAACTAAATGTGATAAAACTGTGATATTAAACTATCTTATATCTTAAATAAAAAAGGTCTTGAAGAAACAGTATCTCAGCGGTGATTATTTATTTTTTTTTTTTTTTTTTTTGCGTAAAAACAGTCTAGTTATATTTCAAATAGATTTTTTATATTTATAAATACAATATATTAGAATATATATATTAGAAATAAATAAGTTGATTCTCTTTTAACTTATTTGTTTTCAAAATATATGCTATTTGTTAACGGACCAGATATTAGCGCTGCTAAAAGACTGTTACTTTTAATGTAAGCAAACAGTTAGTTGTGATGCCACATTTTCAGCTTCGTTAACTTATATTGTTAACAGGAAATTAAGTAGATTTCCTGCATCTACTCCAAATAATAAAAAAATTAAAAATATTTAAAAAATAATTCCAATAGTAAATGACATTGAGGCATGTCAACTTATGCTGTTATTAACATTAGGGAAAATGTAAAATATTTGGGTGACCATGGAAGAACGTTATCGATTAGGGAACCACATCTGTTGTGCATGAAAAAACAAAATACATATGGTACATATAGACTCTATAATATAAGGTATGGATGGCTCCGCTCTTACAAGGTAAAATTAATTAATTTTAAATAATTTAAAATTTTTCCTAATTCGTACTAGTCAAGCAATTGCAGAGCTGATGTGTGGATTGCCAGGTCAAGATTCTAACGCATGTAATATTAAACAAGAGCGAAAAATAAATCCACTGGGTAAACCAAACAAAAAGTTTCTTGGACGAACTATAAACAATGCGCTTCGGCATAACAAACGAGCAATTGAGCGAACGCAGGCGAACTGTCAGCAAAAACTTCAGGAATTAGATTACAGACATGAAAGGCGTCAACAAAATGTCTTTTACAACCCATACCTAAAAGAAGAATTCAATAGAACCATGGAACGCAAAGGTCGTTCCAGAGATAAAATAAAAACAAGACACAGTAGCAGAAGCTCATCCCGAGAATATCGAAGTCGCAGCCGGCGTTACAAAAAGAAACACAGAAAAACGAAAAAGAGTCCCACACGTCTACATCGCTGCAGAAGCCCAAGTAGTGAACCAGTTCAATCTCCCGAGGTTAAAAATTTATCAACTGCTAGATCTGATCTTGTGCATTCAAACAATTTAGCACTGGCTATGGCTATGGCATATAGTCGTCAGCTACGCCAATTACCACTTTCATCCGTCTCGCCGTCGAGTGAAATTGTTAAGGAGATGATGTCAGATGATGAAACGGTGAAACGGGATATTCAGTTAGATGAACTATCTACAGCGTCTTTAAATTATGAAATTCTAGAAATTGTCACGATCGATGGGAGCTCCCAAGATGAACAATCTGTCTGCAGTCAGCGCACTGATGGCGAATGTGATTCGGACAACTCTAAATGCATAAATCTCACTTTCGTCGATAGTGAAAGTGATTTAGAAATTATTGAGTGTAATCTGGAGACAAAAGACAACCGCAGCCCACTTTCTGTGGCGCTTACGAAATCTTTAGAAACAGCCGATATTGCTCCCATAGTGGATTTGACTGAAGATTAGATGATAATTATGTATATACTAAGCATTTGAAAATCAGGGAATTAAACTTGTACAAAATATTTTAAATGTGCTGTATTTAAGTAAGTTTGAGATTTGAGATTTATTGAACCCGTAGAACTGGTATTCCAAGAATGTATGTACATACATATGTATGCATAACAAACAATACACACGCATACACGCTGATATACGCATATACATGGGAAAAATCAAAATTAACTATATATGTACATACATATCCATATGCAGAAGACTCGGAGATTTTAGCTCTAAAGATGAACGGGAAATAATTTTTTACGGGATTATCGATAAACATCGTAAATCGATAATTTCACAACGGGAAAAATGATCGGTTTACGGAAACAAACTCGATATGCGAGTGGAATATACACACAAAACATTATTAAGCCTCTAGCTCGTATACCTTCTGAGACGCGTTCATATATACAGACGGACATGGCTATATTGACTCAGCTCGTGGCCCTGATCAAGAATATATACAATTTATGGGGTCTGCCACCACTATATCACTATTGTTGAATCTCTTGATAACAGTAAACACAAAATAAATCAGACCGATAATTTATCGTTATGTTAACATACATTAGTTTTCTCTTGTCACTTTGCGACCAGCTGATTTTTTGTACGTCAAAAGCGCCAATCAGCAGCTAATTAGTAAAAAAAAATAAAAATAAAAAAATAAAGAAAAAAAAACAATACATATAATGCTTGGTAGCTTAAAAAAGAAACTAAGCAATGCAATCCAGGAAGGCATTATAATTTCAGAGAGCCTACAGGAACAGTATCGCCAACGTGTCGGTGGCAGCAGCAGCAGCATCAGCAGTCGGTCAAGTGAGGCGACAGCCACAAAAGCAATTGGCCTTGATTCATCACAATTCAGCTTAAACGAAAGCCTTGTATGTAGCCGTAACAGCGTCTATTTGTCGGACGGTGTTCCTACACATCTGAACGTGGCTGCGGGGTGCAATCTGTTATCAAAATATGAGGACAGGTGGCAGCAAATACATGCAGCCAACGATCAGAATGCTGAAAATGCAGAAAGTGTGGCTTTTCAAATTACGGCCGTCTTGCGGAGTGCTAACGAGAAACGTGCAACGATAAATGAATTAAATAGTTGTCTCTCTGCTCTACCTTCATTAGTAGTCAAATTACAGGAGTGTACAGAAATAATTGGATCTTTGGAGCAATTAGGCTGGCAACTAGAACAAGAGCTGGAAAACTTGGAGAGTCTGTGTGAGGAATGCGAACTTCAAGAATTCGTACTAGAACAGCAGTTCCAGCTATCCAAGCACAAGCAAAAGAAACTGAACGAGATGGAGCAGTACAGACAGCAGATTGCTGATCAGCATCAGCAAAAGATTAAAAAACACGAACTCCACTTGAGACAGCTTCAGAAGGAACGTCAAGCTGTATTCGATGATGCATTTCGTGGGGATCTAGAAGAGTATAAACAGAGCGGACAGCTTCAAAGTATATTTTTTATTTTAATGCATTTAAAAACAAAGAACATGTTTTATTTACTTTTTTCGTTTCTTTTTAGAAATAGAGTCGAAAGCAATGAAATTGTCTTTAGAAGAAGTTGTTCTTGAGGAAAATGATTTAGAAACGTCAGATGCCCTGGAGCATTTTCTTAATGGTTAATATACGAGTATCTTCGATCAATGCCATTTGTGCCTTTTATACAGTTGTACAGAAATTTTAATGTTAATTCAGGTGTCAATTGAATGCCGTTATTACTAAATATATTACACTTAAATGTTTTTAAGCAATGTATGTAGTTGTTTAGTTGGTTTGCCCAAATTGATATAGCTTTGCATGGAATTTTTTTGTTAATATTTGACAGAAAAGTAATAATTTCTGAAAATAGAAAACGCAAACGGCTAATATTTGGAGATGACTAGGGAGGTGCTTATAAGCTTGATAGTGTGGCGTCATATTTTCTGCCAGAGCCACTAACCAGTAAAAATAAGAGAAAAGGAGAATAAAGTAAAAACAGCGAATAGCATCGGCTCATACGAAAATATGACCACATGCAGCGCAATGAATTCGTTATATCATACATATTTTGACTGCCCGAGCCAGTAGATCCAAAGCCGAATAAATATGAAGGTCGCTTCACACATATTTTGGTGTGTGGAAAAAATTTGTTCTACATACATATGTATATGTATGTCCAGTCTATGTGTAGTATGGTTAGTGATACAACACATAGTGGCAAATTAATTGTTTGAAAATTAAACAACTTTGAGACTGATATGTGTTAAAGCGAATTAACGAAATAAAAACGCACATATCATATTTCGGAAATTTCATATGAACACTCGTGTGTTAGTTACGCAGTACGAGTTTATTTTTTTTTTTTTTTTCGCCAACTCATCCCATTTCCAAATTATCGATAAACAAGTAATAAGGCTCTAGTCGCGACGGCTCGACTACGAGATACCCTGAACCCTGCAAAAAAGTGATACTCTTCTTCTTTACGAACGTATGAGCGTGCGCTCTGCTAACCGCGCAGTTGCTGGCTCAGCTTGGTGGTGAGCTGGGCTGAATTTGTAAGCTTATAACTCCATTTCTAGATGGACCTTCATGAAACTTTCGGAATATATTAATAGCATCCAAATGTATCTATTTGCCAAATTTTAAGTCTAGTATTTGAAATGTTTTTTTTTTTTTTTTTTAAATGAGGGGAAAAGGGCGTGGCATCCAAAATCTGAAAAATACATAATCTGCGTATCCATAATATCTATCTAAATAAATACATTTTAAGTCTCTAGCTAAAACTGTGTAGAAGTTATGCCCAAAAAACCTAAAAAATGTAAACGAATTTTCAAATTCGCGCCCAGTTAGAGAAAAACGCATTTCAAATACTAGAGACTTGCAATTTGGCATATAGATATACATACATATTTAGATACTCTTAATCTACTCTGAAAGTTTCGTAAATATCGTCTATCTAGAAATGGCGTCTAAAGCTTAGTCCAACCACTAACCATACAACACATAGACTGGACAACTGGAACAAGTTAATGTGCACACTTATTTTTTGACATTAGAACCCCATCAACTTCGTATTTGCTCGGGTTTTTACTTTTAGGGTCGGGAGAAAAAATTTTCTGATGGCAAAATCATTCCGCTTCGAGCGCTTGACGGTGATGGTCGATTTTCAAAAAAGGCCTGGCATGTGCCGCTCTTTCCCCTGCTCTCTTTCTGCCCTATGCTTTTTACTCTCTGCTCTCTTCTCACAAAAATATATGTATGATGATGATGAACAGTAAGCAACTCACAAAAATTGAAATTTCTTCTCGACGCGATCCCATTGGTTCCCTTCTGAGCGAAGGATATACCGAATTCTTAAACGGCTTTGCCATAATAATATAACGAATATTATTTTTCGATGACCATACACACACACATTTACACTTCCTTGCTATATGTGTAGGCTTTTATGTGCCTGTGTGCATGTAGCAATTCTATTTTCCCAGCGATTGCTGCGGGTAGCTGATGTGAGCCTTTGAATTTGAATGAATGCTCTGCCTGGGGCATTTGCATGTTTCGTGCATGGGTCTCGAATATTGGGCGTGTGCCTACCTCAATTTTGAATTAAGTAAACGATTTTGGGTAATTTTAGTAAAAGAAAACTGAAAATGATTCGTCGTGAATAAGAATTTTAAATTAAATAAAACATTTAACATAATACATGTATATTATTGTTATTAAAAGGAAAATATGACTACATAACGAATGCATAATTTTTGCATAAAAGGGCCATTTTACCTGTATATCTAGACATGTGAATAACATGTCCTATTTTTGCCTATAGGGTCAAATCTGGTACTACATATTAAAGAACAAATGATAACTAATCAACAGGTAATACAAAATAATTGACCTCTCCTGCAATTCGAACCCAGGAAGTGTTGGGCCCTGCAATTGCTATAGGCAGCAAAAGTTTCGCACACAGTCATATAAATGCTCATACACACTCAGACACAGTAAATGTGTGTGTGCATGTCCGTCTATCCGTCTGTCCGTCCGTCCGTCCGTATGAACGTCGAGATTTCGGAAACTACAAAAGCTAGAGAGCTGAAATTTCACATGAACACTCGTATGTTAGTTACGCAGTACGAGTTTATTTTGTTTTTTCGATAACTCATCTCGTTTCCAAATTATCGATAATTCGAAATAATTCGAAATAAATCGAAAATTCGTTTACATTTTTTAGGTTTTTTTGAGCATAACTTCTACATCGTTTTAGCTAGAGACTTCAAATTTGTATACTTTGATAGATATTATGGATACGCAGATTTTGTAGTTTTTAGATTTTGGATGTCACGCCCCCTTCGCCCCCAATTAAAAAAAAAACGCATTTCAAATACTAGAGATTTGCAATTTGGCATATAGACAGATTTAGATACTCTAATCTACTTTGAAAATTTCATAAAGATAGTCTATCTAGAAATGGAGTTATGAGCGTCAAAAATTCAGCCCAACCCGCCTCCAAACCACGACAGCAACTGCGCGGTTAGCAGAGCGCGCGCTCATAAGTGCGTAAGGAAGAGTATCACTTTTTTGCAGGGTTCAGGGTATCTCGTAGTCGAGCCGTCTCGACTAGAGCCTTCTTTCTTGTTTATGTTTAATTTTGTTTTTAAATACATAATATTGAATTGAATGTGTATTTTATTTATTTTTAACAAGTTAAAATTGTTGAAACGACGTAAAATATAAAAACCCCTTCAATTCGTATTTTATTTTTTAAACCCCGTTAAAAGGAAATCCCGGTAAAACGAAAACCTCTGTAATTCGTAAAAAATTTGGTTCCCTTGCCATTACGAATTATTGAGACTCTACTGTATTAATTAAAAATCCAAAAAGAAGAAGAAAAGTAGTCAAACACAAAGAAACAGATAATCTGGCTTAACTAGCCAACAGATATCTTCGTAAAAAATAATAATAATAAATTCCTAATATGATGAATGGGAAACGATTAGTATATGCTAATACTAGTTAGTTTTGCAAAAATAATCCATTAAAATAAAGTTTAAGTTATATAATTTGAAAGTATTAGCGGTTAATCGAATTACTTTCAGCAATGAATCTATATAGAACTTACAATTCGCCCCTTGACTCGCCTTAATTTAGTCTACTGGTTTTAAGATATTTAAGCGCGCGCAGCCCCGTGCACGGCGTGACGTTTCACTGTTAACTTAACAGACCGCTTTGCATAACCTAGTGTTACTCAATCGATAGCAGAAAATATAATAATTCAGGGGTGCCATAAAAATGACAATGCGATGTTATGTGGAAATTACTAAAAAAAAAAAAAAAACACCGAAAACATCGCCGCATCGGCATCAAAATATCGATATCACTGATGCTAAGACCTGTCCGTAAATTATAAATTATATCAAAATATAAATGGTAAATATTAATTTTTTGATCACATTTGGTTTCAACAAACTGCTAAGTTGTATATACAAATTAAAGTACAATTAAAAACGCTCTTAAAATTGTAAGAGTCAATCTGGTTTGCATTTGACGACAGAAAAAGGAAGCACGCGCAGGCAGCCGTCTGCTGCTAGCGTATCAGCTGCTTCAGTGTGTGGCTGAGATGGCGAAAACAACCACGATACCGATACCAAGTCCATACCAAGTTCTCGTCCATTGTGCTGCCGGTGTTTTCAATATAAACAAAATATGCTGAAAATTCGTTTTTAAAAGCACTTATTTAGTGCAAAAGACAAACAATCAAACATTATGAGTAATTTTATGGAATAGTTTAAATATACATACATACAAAAGGAATTATACATTATTTTCCTTACCCACATTTTTGATCTATATGTATATATATAAGTATATGAAAAAATGAAAAATGAAAATGTCCGATTTCTCAGCTGTAGAAATACTCCAGTAATAGGCAACGACATATTAATTGTCGAGTTTTCGATCGTTTGCTCAATTTTTATTCAGGACACACCTTTTTTGTTGACAGATTGGCAGGCATAAATACAAAATTGATCGAACAAAGTTGACTCTGCAAAATTAAATATTCGAAGTTTCAAAACACATAAATTCGTTGCTGTTTCTTAACTTTACTTTATGTATTGCAGCTACATATATATGTTAATGTTGCCGTAATATAATGTTTAAATGACTGCCTTGCGCTGAGAGACAGTGGTAAGTACACATTCTTATATATTAAACAATTCTTTTATATTAATTAACCTTGATCAACAGCAGCAAATTCGTGTAATAAATATATATAAGCCAAATCGAAAATTTGCCGTTTTTACTTTGGTAAAACAGGTAAACTTTTGTAATCTGATCACACAAGTCATGCCACGAGGTAAACGTAGAGCTCCAGAAATCGGTGACAATATGGATGGCCAATCGAAAAGAGCACGCACCAGCTACACAAGTATATCAACACAACAAAGCAGCAGGTGAGTATCACAATTTATAAACAAGATGATAATTACTGGGAATGTAGTTACATTTTTACAGTATTTGGAACAAGGATTGTTTATGTAAAGTTAGGATTTTGGGCTTAGTGTATTTAAAAGTTATTGGTAAATTGAATTTCCAAACTGGCTATACTTAAACTTTATTAAGAACTTCCTAATACTTTAAATTTAGTATATGAAGTAGATAATGTAGAGATTGATTAAGGCAAAAACAATAAATCCAAGTGAAGTATTCAAGTATTTGGAAACAAAAATATCCTGTTTATTTTTAATTTAGATCTGTTAATCCTTATTGTTCATATTTATCTATGAATACGCGGATCTTGGAATTAATAGAAATATAAAAAAGAAAACTTTATTCTTTGCTTTTATACACGAGTAGATGAAGTTAGTTTAATACTGTTACCGAAAATAGTCGAAAAGCATGTTTCTTTTATCGATTTACCTTGTTTTATGACTCACTTCAAAAAAAAAAAAAAAAAAATCGTATCTCTTTCTTTATTTTTCCCTGGCGATGTATATTGCTAATATCAATAAGGGTATAGTAGTCAACAAAATTAAAGCAATGATGTCGGAAAAGGTTTATCATTTGATCTGTTTTATTCGACTTACTTTAAGGAGAAATCACAGTAAACAACAAAATTTAATATTATTCGATTGGTAGAAACATAATCGAGCTGTATAACATTCAAACAATCAACCGAAAATTTAGCAGATCGCAAATAAAACATAAACTATCCGGTTATTTGTGACCTAGAGACACTGCAATTTGAATCTGCCCACATCCTTAGATGCACAGTGTTTCTCCTGCTTTCATTAAATTATATTAATAAGTCCATTTGTGATTATGAGTAATTAATTAATATTCCTTAAGATAGCAGATAATAATTCCCTCGTCTTTTTTTTTTAAATTTTTACGAATTTGCCTATCCGAAGTCAAGAATAGTATTATTTACTAGCTTTACCTTACAATACACTGTTTATTTAATAAAAACTGTATATTTATATTTGTTTATTGAGTTAATTTATTCAATTTGATTTAAATGATTCTTTGCATATAAATTAAAAAAGGTGTTTATATAAATATTATTATTGGCAGAAGATTTTGGAACCCAACATTATAAATTTCTATAAGTATGACTTTTCTTTATTTTAGTGGTGCAATTTTTTAATTCATTTTAATGTGCAAAAATATAGAATAATAATAATTTTTCCAAATGCTTTGTCTGTCTGTCGATCTGTATGCTTGAAAACTGGAACTTTCCAGTATATAATATATTGTGGTTTGGCACAAATTTGGTGGTTATGGTATGGTATATAGCAGGTCCTTCTGTTTATGATATTACCAGGGTAGTTATGTCCTGAATATATAATAGCAATGAACTTAGATGTTATAACGAGGAAACTATTATTAATCGATACGATAATCGTGTGTATTTATTTATTTTTTGTTACTCTTTAAATATTTCAATTTCGCATGTAATAAACAGAATTGAATTTTACATATTTGAGAAATTATTATATGATAGAGAATATTTTTCCATGGCTTTTGGTTATTTGTGTAAATATATATTTGCATATATTTAAAAATGCACATTAATGTAATTAAAATATTTGTATAATAATTAACATTTCATATAATATTAACTATATGGAAGACATTTTCATTTATTTATATAATATATAATATATAATATATATATATATATATATATATGTATGTGTGTATGTGTGTTTGTAGTTCCGACGACCCACAATTTCGATTAGGTTTAAGAACAGGATAATATATAGTTAGATAATTCAATACTGATATGCAAAAAATAACATTAGAAAGATATGACTCGAAAGCAATTGAACAAATAAATTGTAGTAATTTGACGGCTAGTTTACTCCATCGAACCGTACTGAACCTTCTTGACTTTGAAGTACCTGTAAAAAGTAGAATTAGTACAGTTATTATACGTACGTATAATATAATATTAAATATTTAAACGCTCATGTATTTTATATATTTTCCTATTGCAATAAGCTTATAGTTGTCAATAGTAGAATTACTTACCGCCAACCACCGTAGCCCGAAATAGTCAACAGAACCGCAATGGCCAGGGCTGTGCCGACGGCCAAAGGTGCCGTTTCGTCGCGATAAGAACCGGTGGCACTACAGTGGAAGGATGGTCCCCACTTGCCGCTCTCCTTGAACATAAAGCTTTGCATATGCAAGTCGCGCAAGTAAAGTCGTGCAATATGACCGGATTGGTCGCCAGAATCGTGTGGGGCATACAAAATCACAGTTTGTTCCTTGTCACAAAGGTAGGACTTTCCCACAGGTGTTGGAAAATACATAGGCGTTTGTGCTGGGGAGGTCAGTTTCACATTCAAATTGGGACGGTCGGGATGTTCGAATAGTGAATTTGATGAGGAGTATGTCAGCTCAAAAAGGTTGATGTACCAGCCTTCGCCACCTGACGACTATGCGTGTGTGTGGAGTAGAAATTAATTTAAGTTAGCCTCTGATATTAAATTTACAAGCTAGCTCATTTTATTGCAACTGTCCAATAAAACTGTCCCGTCCCTTACCTTTTTAAATGTCATGGACAGTGAAAATCCCTTGAAATCCATGGTCAATATTTCCACATTTGTATTATCACACTCACCGCTCAAGAGTGGATTATCAGGCATGTATAAGTCAGCCTCAACATCCTCATTCAACTTGTTTCGATATCGTATACTTATTAAACCATCTACTTGCATCAGGATGCAGGTGATGCCATTAGTAGCATTAAAACGATAAGTCGAAGTAGTCGCATCATGATTCATTGAAGATGCCTGAAACAGTGTTTGACACAACATAAAACCAAAATCTGAAGTGGACGAAGATTTCTATCCCTTACCGATGGTGATTTGGTAGTATATTTAGAAACCCTCGGCGTTTTTGTTGTGAAGGCGCTCAACTGAAGGCTTTGAGCGCTGTTCGCTACGAAAAAATGTGAATTTAACTCTAATTTGCTACTTTTTCTTCTTAAGTTATTGTGTCAGCACTGTGATGTGGCCTCCGTACTATTGATTTTTTCCTACCCCCATGCCTTCCCTTAGGCAATGGGGTGTTTTAACAACTCACCAAGTAACGCGAAAAGTATGCCACAGATTATGTTGAATGCATATCCCTTGACATACTTCGATGCACGGTTATTTTCGCGAAATTGTTGCATTTTTCCTCTATTTATCAACTAATACTTTAGTTTTAGGGGTATTATAACGTTCGAATTATTGATTCGATAGAAACGACGTGTGTCTCGCTTGAAGTCGTGTGCACAACTGCGCCATGAATTCGTATCCAATGAGATTCGGTTCGGCTCCTATTTCACGACTCTTCCTTCAGCTGCCATATTTTGATATGTATTTCATTCAACTCTCGCTTTCAGTTCACATTCCAGCGCGCAGCCGCCTGAATTGTGTGTTAAACAAAATTAAAGAATTAAAAAAAAAAAAAAAACACATTTCATCTTTTCAGAATTGCGGAAGAACATACTCCGTAGAAACATACATACATATATTGACTGTGGAAAAATTCAGGTCCCTTGTAAATAAATTGTCTTGAAAGAATTAATAATTATGGACAAACCTTTTTATTTTTATTTATAATTTAATCAATTTCTTGAATATTTTTAATATTTTCCATTTAGAATTCATCCCCTGGGATTAGGCAATGACCCGAATTTAGATGTCATGAAAACGTTCTAAAAATTGACTATTAGAGTACACAAAGTACATAAAGCAGACCATTCGCAGGACATGTACATAAAGCGCTTATGCATATTATATAGTACTATGTATATAAGTAGATTTAGTGTAGAGTGTAGTGTAGCTAGCTTTTATATTTAATATCTAAACGATTATTTTTTTCGGAGCATTAGCATTATTTTGTAAGTTTACAATGATGAAACTTTCTCCAGAACTATTTTATGGAGTATATTCAACAAAAAATCAATCTGTTAATTTATTTTTTTACAATAGTTTCGCGATTCAGTAGTTAATAGTTAATAGAAAAATCAGGAAGTGATTTCTAAAAGTATATAAAAAGATTCAATCTCTAAGGTATTCATTTTTATATATACATACAAATGCTTATGTATATTTAATTATGCGACCTTCATTTTGCAAATGTACAAATGTTCACTTTTAAATCTTTCGGTCTGTTTTGGTTTGCATTGGCATCCACTTTAAGTTTACTATTGCTATTTTTAGTTGGCAACACTAAGAAAATAAAAAACATTGAATAATACGCCAACAGCGTGCCGAGTGCTCAAGCACAAAAATTAATTAGTTAAATAAAGCAGAAATATATATATATATATGTGTTTAAATGTTTTATGGCTAAGTAAGCTATATAAAATTTATTTGTTAATACAAATAAGATAAAGAATATTTTTAAAACATTTTTTCATCCAGACGCCATATCAGAGCTGAAGACGGCTTTAGCCAGAAACGCTGCCTCGCCTGGTTCCACGAATATACTACGCCTGATGATCCCGATACACTGGGTAAGTACAAAATAAATTGGTGTTCTTAAAAGTTAAAAGTATAAACACTGCTATTCACAGGGCCAGATGGCATGGAAAAATTCTGTGAAGACATTGGTGTTGAGCCCGAGAACATTGTGATGCTTGTGCTCGCCTACAAAATGGGTGCCACACAGATGGGGTTCTTCAGTCAGCAGGAGTGGTTAAAAGGTCTCACGGATCTCGAATGTGATTCGTCCGCAAAAATGGTTGTGAAACTGGACTATCTGCGCAGCATACTCAACGACCCCAATTCCTTCAAGAGTATATATCGATACGCGTATGACTTTGCCAAGGTAAGTTCTGTGCCTTTTAATAATAATCTTACAAGCACTATATATAGAAGAATTTAATTAATGTTCTTATGCAGGATTCGGATCAGCGAAGTATGGATATTCTGACGGCTAAGGCGATGCTACAACTACTTCTGGGCAAGCATTGGACACTGTATCCACAATTTGCGCAATTCCTAGAGCAATCCAAGTACAAGGTTATTAATAAGGATCAATGGTGTAACATACTCGAGTTTTCGCGCACAATCTGTATTGATTTGTCAAACTATGATATTGATGGAGCATGTATGTAACAGTTAATACGTGCGGTAGACATACAAAATTATATTGGTCATTTCGAATTTTAGGGCCCGTAATGCTGGATGAATTTGTGGAATGGCTGCGTTTGCAACGCGAATTAGTCATTAGTGGTTCAGGATCCAGTTGAAAGTGCCTGGATCGGATAATTCTAGTTAAACTTTAGAAATTCTGTAGTATCATCATGAGACGATCGGCGGTACACACACACACACACAAACAAATGCGATATTGCAAAGCCCTCCTCCATTGCACACGCTAACTCTGACATACACAAACATGCATACGTACACCAAGAAACACAATGCACTTGAGACTGCGTAAAACTGGAAAAAAAACTACACTATATATATATATAGCAATATATATATATATACTTAATGTAATAATTTAATTGTAAACAACATTTAAAACAATCTACATAAAGTTTTACTTTTAAGGCATCACTGAAACTAGTAACAGAAAACAGATTAAAACAGAGCAAACTTTGAAACCATCAGAACAGCGTAGCAATACCCAAAACCTGGACGAAAGTCAAGATACAAACAAGAAATATACGATTCGAGTATATTTATAAAAGGCAGTCACCCATTCAATCGTAGTTGAAAAAAAAAAAAATCGTAATCGCTTAATTATTGAAGAATTAGATGGAGATCATAAAATCCAATAAATATTGAGATCAATCTGTCACTTAATTTTCAATATATTCGTTTAGGTCCTATTTATTCAAGTTCTTATTTAAGAAGTTTTTTTGGTACGAACAACAAAAATGTTGAATCAACCGAAAAGACCTAATGATATGTAGCTAACAATTTATGGGTGATAAATGCGGTAATGTCAACCTAATTTATTGTTGTCATTAGTACATCTAATACAAAATTATTTCAACAAAGAAATAATTTTACGAAGGATGTATTTTATCGAAAATCTGTCTGTTCATGATAAAACAGGTTTCATTTTTAGTTGCAATTTTGCATCCAGTGTTGCCAGATCTCTTAATTTGTTTTAGAGTGAGGCCGCGCGCTCCAATTTTCGTATTAGTATTTTTCGTCAATTGTTGAAAAACTAATAAAAGCCAAGAACTACGCTTTTAGAACACTTAAATTCAATGATGGCTGAATGCATCTTCCACAAAATTAAAATTGAATAAAGAAACCTCATATAACTCTATTTAATTCTTAAATGCAAAAAATTCAAATGTTAACGTTAGCATTTGCGCTTTGTAAATATTTTCCAGCACTGTTCACACAGTGCCGTTCAGAACGTGTTATCGTTTGTGATTTAGTGACGCTGACGAACTACTCAAACAGGCATTCAAATAAAATAAACTGTTTCGGCGCGTTCTACATGTTGTGCCTGTATATCGTGTTGGCCTGGGTATCTTGCGTTTAGATTATTGTTAGTGTGAATTTGTTATCTTATTTTTTAATATACTTTGGAGTATACAATTGCGTGCTGTGCAGAAAATTTTTAATCCTAAGAGAGCGAAGAAGGCGAGCAGATAGAAAAAATAAAATAAACGAGTCAGCCCAAGCAAGACAAATCTGAAAAATGGCCGCAAAGTCCGAGGACAAGAGCACGGATATACCTGATCGTCTCTTTGATTCTAACCATCGTAAAACATATAAGCGTATGCGATTTTTTGGTAAAGTAAGTACTCTGTGTCAGACTGATTTTGTATTGAATTGTAAGGAAAACACGCGGTGCATGTCTGTTGTACCAGGCGATTGCATTGCCTGCCCTGGACATTTATTCCTGTTGTTTTCGCTATATGCAGTTATGTATGCATTTATGTACATATGTGTGCATGAATATGCATATGTATGTATATAACTGAGACTAGTGTTGTCAAACACTAAAAATAACCAGTTAGCTGTTTTGGCGCGAACTATGTATGCACGTACATATGTGTATGTTCGTACATATATATTCATTTAATGTATGTATGAGTTTAAAATTAACGAATTAATAATATTTTCAGGGTGGCTTTGCAAAATGTTACGAAATAATTGATGTAGAAACCGACGATGTGTTTGCCGGAAAGATTGTGTCCAAAAAGCTTATGATAAAGCACAACCAAAAGGAGAAGACGGCTCAGGAAATTACTATTCACCGCAGTCTAAATCATCCTAATATTGTAAAATTTCACAGCTATTTTGAAGATGTTCAGAACATATACATTGTACTGGAACTGTGCAAAAAACGCGTAAGTATTCAGATGATTAAATAACTTAAAAATCCCGTTTATAATTAATTTGTTTGTCTTTAATCAATTCAATGCGTTTTAGTCAATGATGGAGTTGCACAAGCGCCGCAAAAGTATCACAGAGTTTGAAACCCGCTATTACATATACCAGATAATACAGGGTGTCAAGTATCTGCACGACAATCGCATCATTCATCGCGATCTAAAGTTGGGCAATTTATTTCTAAATGATATGTTGCATGTGAAGATTGGAGATTTTGGACTAGCCACCCGTATTGAGTACGAGGGTGAACGCAAAAAGACCCTTTGTGGCACTCCTAACTATATTGCACCAGAAATTCTGACCAAGAAGGGTCATTCGTTTGAAGTGGACATTTGGTCGATTGGGTGCGTCATGTACACATTGTTGGTGGGTCAGCCGCCTTTCGAAACAAAAACTTTGAAAGATACTTACTCAAAAATAAAAAAGTGCGAGTATCGTGTACCGAGTTACTTAAGAAAACCTGCTGCAGATATGGTCATAGCCATGCTGCAGCCCAATCCGGAAAGCCGTCCTACAATAGGGCAACTCTTGAATTTTGAGTTTCTTAAGGCTTCACAAGTGCCGATGTATTTGCCTAGCTCTTGCCTAACAATGGCGCCACGTATCGGTATCAATGATACTATAGAAGATCCTACTCAGCGTAAGCCACTGCAAGAATACAATGGCCTGCGAGATGACACTCGTTTAGAGTCGACATTCTTGAAGAATAATTTGCATGACGCTATTACAGCGTCTGCTCAGGTATGTCGTCATAACGAGGACTACCGTAGCGATATTGAAAGTTTGCATCAGCAGCTGACAAAATTGATTAATGATAAGGTATGCAGAATGTGGCTAAATTTTAAACATATAATATTATATAAATACGATAACTCTTCATTTTAAAGCCACGTTTATTGCAAGGTAATCTTGGCGATGAGAATACAGATCCCGCTGCCCAGCCGTTATTTTGGATATCAAAGTGGGTCGACTATAGCGATAAATACGGCTTTGGCTATCAGCTGTGCGATGAGGGAATCGGAGTTATGTTCAATGACACCACAAAGCTCATATTGTTGCCTAATCAACTAAACGTGCACTTCATTGATAAGGACGGTAAAGAGTCTTACATGACTACGACTGATTACTGCAAATCGCTGGATAAAAAAATGAAACTTCTTTCATACTTTAAACGCTATATGACTGAGCATCTGGTAAAGGCAGGGGCCAACAATGTTCCTGATGAAAATGATCAAATTTCTCGAATGCCCCATCTCCATTCCTGGTTTCGGACAACTTGTGCGGTGGTTATGCATTTAACCAATGGTTCTGTACAGGTATTAACTAGAAGCTACAAATTTCTTTAAAATCTGCTACATTCAAAATGTAATATTTTTGTATTCTTATTTAGCTTAACTTTTCGGATCATATGAAAATAATTTTATGCCCCCGTATGAGTGCCATCACATACATGGACCATGAGAAAAACTTTCGCACATATCGATTTTCGACTATTGCAGAAAGTGGAGTTTCCAAGGATCTATATCAAAAGATACGCTATGCTCATGAGAAACTTAGAAAAATGCTCGAGAAAATGTTTGTTTGAGCAGAAAAAGAAATTAGTGCAGCCGGCTGACATCATTAATTCATTCATTATCGTTATGTTACGTTTATGTGTAGCTAAACAGAGTACATTTATTTTCCATACAGCGTCCATGCTAAGAAGCAACTCTTTCGATAATCGATACTTTCCAAATTCCCGTTGCTGTTTAAAATTACCCTTTTGTTTATTAAGTTATAAATTCAGTTTTTTTTGCTAAGTTATTAGCTTTTGTAACATGTCACTAGAAAATAAATACATTTATATACATATTGT
Organism: Drosophila koepferae; assembly: GCA_030914345.1. NCBI lineage: Eukaryota > Metazoa > Arthropoda > Insecta > Diptera > Drosophilidae > Drosophila > Drosophila koepferae. Next base: position 245,145 of record JAUESR010000157.1, on the reverse strand, counting down.
TTTAGTAATTTTAAAATTATAAATATACAAAGTAATAAAGATTTTAAATTATAGAAATCAATATAAAGTTTATATTTTGTTTAATTTTGTAAATCGATTGTTATCGGTATTTGGAGCTAATTGCAATAGTTTTTTAATACTGACTTGAAATGTCTTATGTTATCAGCCGATAAGAGTACTCAATAGTGACAACGAATACTCGAAAATTATTTTGTATTTGCAAAATATTTTATTCGCTTGCAAATGTTAAAAATTAGCCTCCGTTGCCTGACGTGTCAATATACTGCTAATCGATCATATTTTGTTTAGTATATTTAAATATAAGGGAACAATTTTTTTTTTTTTTTTAGCTGGTGCTTTGGCCACACTGTTATGCATTTTCGTATTGATTTTATTTTCAGCAGAGACAAGTAGAATTCGTGTAGAATAACTTTTAAGCCACCGAATCGATGCTAAATGCGATTTAGTGAAAAAAAGGGTCAAAAGCATAATAATGGGAGACAATGAGCAGAAGGCCCTTCAGCTTATGGCTGAGGCGGAAAAGAAGCTGACACAACAAAAAGGTTTTCTCGGCTCACTTTTTGGGTGAGTAATATTAACACATTGGCTTAATAATTATTACTTTCTACAAAATAATTAATATATTTCGGATTAAATAATGCTTTTTTTTATATTATTATTCAGCATTATTATTTTAAATATGTACAACGTATATGCACATACATATAAGTGAATATATGCCTATACATATAGAAATCATTCTGTTTGTCGGAAAAGCTGTAACTAATTTTCCAACTCTGATATATATGTAAATATGGTGTACAATTTGATTGTAAGGTATTTAATATTGTTTCTAGTTTGCAGCTTATCTAAGTAATTTTTAATCCATTATTCCATAAAAAAATATAAACAAATTTGATCCGTATGATGACGGGGCTGGATTTAGTCTAAGTGTAGCATATAATATATTTCATAATTTCTGTTATAACAAAAAAATGGCATTAATTGCAGTGGCTCGAATAAAATTGAAGATGCTATCGAGTGCTATCAGCGAGCTGGCAATATGTTCAAAATGTCGAAGAACTGGAGTAAAGCTGGTGAATGCTTCTGTGAGGCTGCCACTCTCCATGGCCGAGCTGGCAGCCGCCACGATGCAGGTACTTGCTACGTGGACGCTTCGAACTGCTACAAGAAGGTGGATGTGGAAAGCGCCGTCAACTGTTTGATGAAATCCATTGATATTTACACGGATATGGGACGCTTTACTATGGCTGCCAAGCATCATCAGAGCATTGCTGAAATGTATGAAAGCGATCCGACTACTTTGGTAAGACAATATTATATATGTACATTTAGAATACAGACTAGAAATTAAATATTTGTAATTGATCTGGTTTCGTGAAGGCCAAGGCTATTCAACACTATGAACAGGCGGCTGACTATTTTAAGGGCGAAGAGTCGGTTAGCTCGGCCAACAAGTGTATGTTAAAAGTTGCCCAATACGCAGCCCAACTGGAGGATTATGAAAAAGCAATATCGATATATGAGCAGGTGGCTGCCTCATCACTCGAAAGCTCGTTGCTAAAATACAGCGCCAAAGAATATTTCTTTCGCGCCGCTCTTTGTCATCTAAGCGTTGATTTGTTGAATGCGCAACACGCAATCGAAAAGTATGCGCAACAATACCCGGCATTCCAGGACTCACGAGAGTTTAAGCTTATCAAGGTAACTAAGATTATCAAAAACATTTTCGTTGGATAACATTCGTTCCTTTCATGTAGGTGCTATGCGAGCACCTTGAGGAGCAGAACATTGAGGGTTTTACAGAAGCAGTAAAGGATTATGATAGCATCTCGCGCTTGGATCAATGGTATACCACAATATTGCTACGAATTAAAAAGGCCGCAGATGAGGATCCCGATTTGCGATAAGAGTATTGTTCTATTAATACATATATAAATACAAAAATAGTAACGCATATAACTTCTTAAATGCTTTTTCAGTTAAAAAATAAATAAATAAATAAATAAATTCAAAAAAAAAAATTATATATATATTAATATATATATTTATATATATACCTACGTATATTTATATAATGAAATTCACATGAGAAGAATTAATTAAACTCAATTAAAATAATTAACTAATTTAAAATCAAATTTTAATATTAAAATAAAGTTGGAAAATGCAACATTTTAAAGTGAAAAAAGGTATTTAGGTTATTTACAATTTTATAACCATTTATTTTTGTTGAGTTATATGTTGTAAGTTATTTGTCAAATTCATATTAAATTTGTTGAACGTATTTCTTTGATGAATCGATTTATTAGGTATTTGTTTTATATAATTACTAATGTGTGACAAATATTTTCATATAACAACGATTACAAATCTTATTGTTTTGGCACTCATGATAAAAATACCAAATCAGCCATGTATGTTTGTTATAACACTTAAGAAGAAAACGAAAAAGAAAAATAAAGTGCAGTTAATGGACTAAATGAATAGAATAAAAGAGATCATGGTTGACAAAGAAAATATTAAATTTACAAAAGAATCCCTAGTAGTTTTTAAAAACTTACAGTGAGAAGTTAGACAAAAATACATTATCACGAGTTAGTATATATATATATATATATATATATATATATATATATATATATATATACATATATATATAATGAAACTAATAAAATATATTGATGAAACTAATTCAGTAGAATATTTTGAGGGTCGCAGTTAAATTCCATCTCAGAAAAAATTCAAACATTAGCTGAATCTGAAAGGTATGAAAATATAAATATATATTCAATTAAATTAAACTTTATCCAATTTTATTGTGTAGTCGTTGCTTAAACAGAATAACAAAACTTAGCTCGTTTAAATGCTTAAACTTTCCGATACTTTAAAAAAAACTATATAATATTAAGAAATTATCACCAACCTTACTATATGAGCTGCCCAATATACAATATCTATGTATTACCAACTTATGTAATGAGACTAACATAAAATATTGAACATGGTTGAAAAGTAAAAAGCTTCAAAATAAACAACATTTATTTTTATTGTCTCTGGATGTTAACTGTTAAAAAAAAATAAGTGCTCATTAATTAGGTATTGGGAAATAAATAGAAAATCAAGCTGAGTTTACTTCTTTACGAACTACTTCGACTTCATACTTTATAATTGTTATAAATATATTGTGGTCTAAACACTCATATCGCTGACACAAATTAACCAGCGACTAATATATATTATAATAACTAAAAATGTGGAAATCATTTTTATCGTTCGTGAATAAGTATACAAGAAATAATAAATCGAAGGAATTATGTCTCAGACCGTCTTTCCAAGATTTATAAGTGCATTGATCTAATGAATATTTAATATATGTTAGTATTAATATGAGTATGTGTATAGATGAAAATATTAATAGAATTTGCTCATTAGATTATTAGTAAATAAAACCTGATACACAAAATGGAAAAAATATCCGGTAGATGGCGCTTTAATATACATATTTCGTTTGATGCGTATTGAGAGTGACCAGATCTTTATTAAATTGACTGCTTGCACGATTTAACAAAGCAGTGCAACGCATTCCTGCTGTTATATAAAATTTGTAGTTAGTTTATGGAATGTGGTGATATATGGAAATATAGTAAGCAAACTTCACACTACTATGTTTGAAGTACTTGTTCGGATATTTTCTATTATACTTTAGTTTATGTTTAAATACATGTTAAAAAGTTACAAAATTTGCAATCTTCGTAACCAATAATATTATTTATTTATTTATTATTTACTAACTCTAGCTAACCAGAAACGTTACCTGCTAGGAATCTGTTTACATTGATATATCTAGTTTTGTGAACTACCCGTTAAATAAGTTTACTCTAATTTAGAATTTTTGTTAAACACACTGTTAAACATTTATAAAGAAAGAACATGTTTTGATTAATACGCTAATAGAAGTTTTATTATTTCACGAAGTGAAATGAGTGCAATGACCGTCTTGTTATACCCTCGAGTTTGTAAAGGGTAAACATTTTCCCGATCCTTCCATCAGAAAAAGTAATCGTAGAAATCATTTGGAATGTATACTCGTATATTATACTTTGACATCATACTAATTGGGTTATTGGCACTGTTCACGGGTTAGTGGAAAATATAATTTTTTAAATTAAATGCATCCAAATGTATATTATTGTAATAGTTGCAGTTTTATAATTGTTTTAATCGGTTATTGAAAAACAATGTATATTGGTTATTTGAAATCTGATCTGCGCGAATGAATATATTATGACGGAACCTCTTTTAGGAACATGAAGCCTTTTGATTTAACGGTAGTTTCGATACATAAGATGCGTATTGCTATAATCGGAACTTGCCGTTGGCTATACGACAATTAGATGCTTTCTTTACTATTTCACTTAAATTACAAATGTAAAGTAAACCATAATTAAAACATTTGTCGGCTGTGAGCATGGGTAACCAGAGCAAATTGTGAATTACACGCTCGCTTAACCACTGGCCAGCCACCCCAGAGCAGAATTGGGCAAGCTGTATGCCGAGTACCAAGTGCCAACTGCTGAGTGGTTGGAACATCAAATTGTAATTACAATTTACCGACAGCCTAGTGAATGCAGTGGTACCCGTTTCTACCTCCACTTCCACATCCCTCTCCACATTCACCTCCACATCCACCTACACGACCACCGCCCTTGCGTTCTCCTTCGCATTTGTGAACATGCGCGTGCTAAAAAACGCTCGCGATGGTGTTGCCTATCAGTGTCACTAAGTGAGGGCTACGTGACAATTTGTTGTTCCGCGAATCTCCCCATCGTTTTTTAGCACCCCCCGGACAGTGGAAAAAGTGAATTGCCCTTCGTGGTCGCTTAGATTCAAACCGAAAATAGTACCAACATGTGGTAACCCATAATTTGCGCTAAGGGAGTTATCAATATATTTATTCCTCATTTGGATATTGGTGTCTTTAAATAATAAGGCATTGGATATAAATATATGTAGCAGAGAAAGTATAAATACACTATATGATCAAAAATTCAGCCGTACGATTTAAAAACCATTAGATAGGTACATATTATAAAAGATAAAAATAATCACGATCGAGTATGATGCTCTCCACGTTTTTGAAAGGCACATTTTAGAATATAGTTTGACTTTTTCAATACATATATTTAAAGATGTAAACACATTCTAAAGATTATAGACTAATCATTTTCCAAAAAGGTCTTACAGATACTCGTGCATGTCTGCATATCTTATTTGTCATACTACAGTAAAAGATGTTTTCTCTAGGATTTTTCGGATAAATGCAAAATATTGTGACATGAGTGGGTTATCAACATTAACAGCAGTACGGCTTTCGAGTTGTAAATCCCTTAAATTGCCATTGTCAGATACTCTTTCGTTTTATTACAAATGAAAATTGGCTATTTGTCAAATAAGGCGTAGTGAAGGACAACAAAACACTTTTAAATTTGAACTCAAATTGTCAGATCAAAAAACAAAAATTGAAAATTACCATCTGTCAAAATTCACGTCATTCCACGCAATCTGTGAGCGTACTGGAGTCCTCAACCTCTCTACCCCACAGGCTAATCCTTTGAGCAACAATGTGGAATATTCGAGGTGGACGGAGATAATTGTGTACATACATACGATACTTATGACTGTGTTTGTACGTTATTTTCCTGGTGCACTTGTCAAGTGTTGGCATACCGACTCGACCAAGGCCCTCATTAAAAAATACCCTCCGCCTAGTCGATACAACCACGGAATGAGGGTGGTATATCTAAGTGATTGTAAACGCTAATGTGTTACCTTTCGCCATCAAAAGAACAAACGTGAAGGGTGGTATAGTATTTGAAACGTTTAGATTCCAATTAGCGCCGATACAGTTAATACATACATATATATACGATATATTGGTCAGGCCACACTCCATGAAATTCCTTCAACTTGATTTCAAATTCAATCAGTTCCTTCGTCCTTAAAATACATTTACAATTCGATTGAAATTTCATTGAAATTTATGCGAAAACCTATTCCACGAATCCTTGCAGTGATGGAAAATGGTATTCCCTTTAAAACAAATAGCATAGCATAAAAAAAAAAACAAGTGAGAAGGCTCTAGTCTAGACGGCTCGACTGCGAGATACCCTGAACACTGAAAAAAAACTAATATTCTTCTTCTTTACGAACGTATGAGCGCACACTCTGCTAAACGCGCAGTTGCTGCGGTGGTTTAGGGTGGGTTTGGCTGAATTTGGTCGCCGCAAACTCCATTTCTAGATGGACGATCTTCATGAAATTTTCAGAGTAGAAATGAAATTTTCAGAGTATCTAAATGTATATATGTGCCAAATTACAAGTTTCTAGTATTTTAAATGCTTTTTTTTTTTTTTTAAATTGGTAGCGTGTCATCCAAAATCTGAAAATTACAATATCTGTCTAAATATATAAATTCATCTAAAAAGTTTCTAGCTCAAACGGTGTAGAAGTTATGCTCAAGAAACGTAAAAAAAGTAAACGAATTTTCTTTTCTTTTTTTTATCGATAATTTGGAAGTGGGATGAGCTATCGAACAAAAAATAAATAAATAAAGAAAATAAACTCGTATTGCGTAACTAACATACGAGTCTTTATGTAAAATTTCAGTTCTCTAGCTTTTGTAGCTTCTGAAATCTCGACATTTATACCCACCCAAGCCACGGCAGCAACTCCGCGGTTAGCAGAGTGCGCGCTCATACGTTCGTAAAGAAGAGTATACGTTTTTTTTTTGCAGGGTTCAGGTCTTCTGACTTGTTTTATTTTAATATACATATCTCTTCTCTTTTAAAAGGGATTTGATACATTGATAAATAGCTTCATAATAATTTAAGAGTTTGACTATATCGAATTTTGTGTGTATATATTTTGTATATCTAAGCTGTAAACATTAAAAAAATTATGAAAATAATATCTTCTATAGAGCTTGTGATCAAATTATTATAACCTCGCTAATTAATTATGGGTTTATTCAAAGTACGGGACATTCCGTACTTAGTCACAACTAAATAATTTAAAATATATTTACATATTTATTAAAAAGGTAATTTTTAAAATTGTTTCCAAGTTATTGAACTGTAGAAATGAATAGTCAGGTTTGCGATTGTCTTAATATACATATGTATAATCAGGGTACCTAGATAGCTATTTATTACACTCCCGTATGTGTTGTTATATATCATTATAACCGAGGATTTGGATAAGTTTGAGTAAAGTATTTAGGTACCCATAGAGCAATTGTGCTGTCCTTGCTGATGCCGAACATCCCACTTGCTACGTAATTTGGTTCTAGGATTAGCCGAATAATAATGAACCGCACAGCTCAAGCATTTATTTACCGGCTATTGGCTTTCCCATGAAATAGCAATATTTACTCAAGTGCTTAATCCTCCTTTGCAGCTCAGTTGCCAATAGCCAATTGGCAATTGCCAATAGCCAGGTTGTAATTGTATGGACACCAAAAGAGCAATTGTTGCTGGGCATGAAATTCAAATACAAACATCTCGAACAATATCCATTCATGAACCTGTCAATCCTCAATTGAATTGTGATTGTATGAATATAAAACTGGAATGCTCGTGCATTCATGTGTTTATTTAACCGCTTAGAACGGTGCAGCGAATTGGCGCCATCTGTTCACTTGACATGTTTATTTACAGCACATCTGTACATATATAAATACATATACATACATATATACTTTGTGGGGTCTGCGACGTCTCCTTCTGCCTGTTACATACATTTTCACAAAACCGTTATATCCTGAATTCCCCTTTTCAATGGGTACTTATAATTATAATTCTAAAAATACTTATAATTTAACTAGTATTCTAATATTTGAACCCTGGCATAGGATTCTTCTCCCAACTTTCTTTGACAAATATCCAAAGTGCTTCATTTGATGTTGGATTGCATATGCGAACTGCCTTTTTGACATCAGTCTACAAAAATTTTCAATTGGATTGAGATCAGGAGACTGTGGAGGCCATTCCATGTCATTGCTGATGTTTTCCGTCTGTGGTTGCATTACAACGTAGACGTGGTGATCCATGATTGTTTTAATCCAATGAATTGGGCCTACTTCTTAATACATACATAACCATGTAAATGAAAATAAATTTCCTTTATACCCTGAATTCCCATTTTCAATGGCTACAGGGTATAAAAATAATTATGAAGAACATGAAACAATAAAGAGTTACAAGCTTTATTTTTAAATCTTAATTTTTATTATTAGACTCTGTTCCCAAAAAGGGAAAAAGAGGGCAATGTCCGTCTTGCTTTCCGTCGGTCTGTCCGTCCCTCCGTCTATCGTCTGTCCGTCTGTTCGTATGAACGCAATATTTTTCGGCGCTATTAGAGCTAGAGACTTGAAATTTGGAACATATACTCATATATGCTCCCGAATTATAAAGATTTTCCCGATCCGCCTACTAGAGGCGTGGCAAATCGGAAAACTTTGCGCCGCTAGACCAGTAATCATACTAGATGATGAGCTAGAGAGTTGCAATTTGGAATGTATACTCGCTACTACCCAAGTTCAAAAAGCTATGACGGATATATCTACGCCCATTGCACTATGGGCGCAAATGCCGATTTAGCGGCATAAACTCCAAATTTAAAGATATGGACTTGAAATTTTGCAAATATGCTTAGATTATTTTTTTAGAATTTTGGATTTTCTTGTTTTGGAAATTTAAATTTTCGTGAAAAATCATATTTCAGTTGCCAGCCAGCTTGCATTTGTATTCTTAAAGCGTTCAACATATCTGTTACTTTTGGCCAGCAGCTTTTTGACATGGGAAGCGATATTCTGTATTTTTCTTTTAATTTCAATTTCAGAGCTTTTAGGCAAATTTTGTTTATTAATTTTTCGGCACAGCTTATCAAAAGTGGCGCTAGAATTGCGTGTCTTTCCCAGCCACACTTCCAGCAAATCGCCACGACGGATATGGAATATTATGATTTTGCGCAAGTATACGCAAAAGTTGTTAACTTATTTGAAATTTAAATACAATAACGCATACTTCCACATTTACACTTTACGTTTATTTATGCGTCTACACCCACTGGGGGCGTGGCAAATCGGCAAAGAAGTTTGCATAGTTCATGCATACAAACAGCTTAGAATTAATTGCTAAGATGGCAGAAAGCATAACATAAATATAAACAAAATAATAATAATTAAAAAAATAAAATTGATAAGTTTTGGATTAATAAACAAAAAGTTTCCAGCGGGATTCGAACCCAGGTCATATAAATAACATGTAATCGTTAGCTCAACCTAAATACGTTCACTGCTAGAAACTCATAATTCAATCGCTATTCTTAGAATACTATAGCATGCAGCCTTTTGTATGTAAGCATAGAAAACCGTTGTTGCTTGCTATGTACATACGTTTTCTGATTGCCGAAAAATGTTCTTTATCAAATGTTTATTAAATAAATAAACGGCACCTACAAGAATAAAGCCTCTCGCAGTTAGTTGCGCCTAACTGCAACGTTCTTTTTTGTTTGCTAATATGATTATGTTTATGTTTAATTTTGTGTTTAAATACATAATATTGAATTGAATGTGTATTTTATTTATTTTTAATTCTTCAATTCGTATTATAATTTTTTAAGCCTCGTTAAATGGAAAACCTCTGTAAATCCTAAAAAATTCTATTCCCTTGCCATTACGAATTAACAAGACTCGACCGTATATGCCAAACCAAACTGTAGGTCTCTAGTATTTGAAATACCTTTTTTACACAGTTGGGGGTGTGGGGGTGAATTAGTGTCTATATATACAAGACGTAGAGAATCTAATTCTGAAGATAAACGAGATATAATTTTATAACTGATTCTCCCTTATTTAGAGCTACAGTCTTTAAGTCTGCTACATATATGTACAAATGTATATATAGATCATTTGTAGTCTAATACAATTTTTATTTTTGTTATATTTTGGATACCGGCTGCTTTGATCATGATCGTAATGAAAGTTTGATTACGAAAATTCTTCTGCAAAATGAATAAATAAAGTTCCCATAGCATAGCCCATATGCGGAGCAAGTAAATGTGTGCTTGCATACAGAAACGAAGCGTGGAATTCTTGGAATACGAGTAGTCGAGCATTCTCGACTAGAGCACTCTTACTTGAAAGACTCATTCACGAAGAGAAATCAGTATATTGGTTGTGCAATGTCCGTCTTGTTGTCCGGCTGTCTGTCCGTCCGTCCTTGCATGTGAGTTAATATTATGATTTTATGAAGATCGATGAAAAAGTCATATGTCTACGCCATTTGAGGGCGTGGCAAAACGGACCTGAATATATAGTGTTTTTTTTTTTTCAAATTGTGCTATATTTTGGACACTATTTACACTAGAGACCTGAAATTTGGCATATATATTCGAGTTGACAAGCCAAGATCAGTAAGCTATGGTACATATATCTCACACATATAGTACATATGTATATAACACAGGAGACGCGGCAAACCGCAAAAGATTATATCTCCTACAGTTTTTGAGATAGAAGTTTCAATGGATAGTTCTGGTTACTAGAGACTTGCAATTTGGTAAATATTTGGATGCTCCTAATATATTCTGAAAATTTCATGAAGATCGTCCATCGTGCCGTCTCGACTAGTTTTTATATTCATGTGGAGACTAAAATGCTTACTATCAATGCATGTGCTGATCAAATATTTCAGAATGCAATAGTGTCTTCAGAATCACTTAAACTGCTGGTAATCACAGCATAATCTTCAAAATTTGCATGCCTTTTATTCGAGAGAAGGCACTTGAGATTCTTATCACGCAAATTATTCTCGTCACGTCTAACGCTTATAAAGCATCGTTCAAAGTGCCCGCCAATTTGACTGCTTAGCAGTGAGTCCTATCTTGTCCGGCAGGCTGAAGTATTCCCTGCCCTGTTCCCGGAGACTTGGTATGTAGATGTGTATGTACATTAGACTGAACTGAATGACCTGCACAAAATTGCTTTGGGCATTCGGAGAACGGCGACGCGTCGCGATGGGATGCGAGGCTCGTTGTGGGTGTTTTGGCAGACAGATTACGCTTCGTAGTAATTAGAGGGAGTAGAAGCTTTGATATCTTCAAGCAGAAACTACGCAGCTTGGCCATCATTCTCTCTTTCCTGGACCTCCCCATCCTCCTACCGCTGGCTGGAGCCCATTTGCAAACGGCTGCACACTCTTTTGCGATCAAACTGATCGGCCTGCGGCATCGGACATTAAATGAGAATGTGAAGGTATGAGCATCGGGTTTGGCACGGGCTTATGCACATATTTTTCAACGCACGAAGGCAGAAATGGGAGCGAAAAAGGAAGGGGAATCAGGAGTGGGAACGGGAGCGGGAGCGGCACCGGTAGCGAGAGCAATTGGTGATTGGATTTGAACTTATCTATATATTACTCTCCGAACAGTTTCATTGAATTGTTTGGCGAATAAGTATAAATAAAGACATGTTAGTTTGGGTTTATAAGGCAAATGAATAGAACTGAATAGAACGCACGCACAAATTAATACATATTTATCAGGTGAAACAACACGTGCCACTACCAATGGGCAGATATAGCACATAGACGGCTCGTCAACGGCTCACCAAATACAAATAAAAAATGTACATTTTTATTAGGGAATCAAGCTCGGTAACGGTTGCCGACTGATTGCCAACCAACAGCCTGCTCCATCTCCTGCGCCTAAGTTGAGTCGCAAGCTACGTGAAGCTTTGTAGTATGTTAGCTTTGTTTCTTATTGCCTGTTGCCTGCTGCCTGTCCCCTGCTGCCTGTTCCTTGCTGCCTGTTCACTGCTGGCCGCCTGCTGCAGTGATTGCAGATTCGAGCGAGATGACAACACAGCGAATGCGAAGAGGAATAAGAAGGTAGTAGGAAAAGCGAAAAGCAACATAACCAAAACAAGTCCAAAAAGGACGGGGCAGGCTTTTAATATTTTTCATTGGCGATACATGTTTACTCTATATTTCTTGGTATATTCACAAGATACGTAATTTGATGATATTGTTTTTATCTATAGTGTGAGATGTTTTTTAAACAGCTGGTCTCATATGCTTGGGTAGTCAATCGATTCGATCCACTTTAATATATTTGCATATCACGTATTGAAGTAAGCAATTAACAAAGTGCATGAGCACGTCAAAATACCCGAATCGGTGTAGGTGTAATACATAAGAATATGAAGCAAATGTTATGCGAGCAAAATGCAAAGTCAAACCAACAAAATCCTATAATTAAACAATTATTGCAACTCCCACTTTTTGCTTGAGGCTAGTACCGGATTCTGGACCCTTGCGCTATGTGCACTACTCCTCCCTTTTGAGATCATGACGGCCGTAGCACACTGTAGTCCGATTATGGAGTAAAGAGGAGGAGTAACATTGGAGAGGCAATAGCAAGTACCTCTCTTTGGTGAGCATGTAGAAGTGGCACACATTTCAGGCAGAAGCTCGTGTTGATCCTCTGCACTGAATTTTAGACACCAAGCACACTTAACTTTGATTGTGCACTACGTATCGATATCTACAAAAATGGTAAAAAGATGGGCGAATGCAATGTGCTTTATTATATAACAAGTAAGAAGGCTCTAGTCGAGGCGGCTCGACTACGAGATCCCCTGAACCCTGCAAAAAAGTGATACTCTTCTTCTTTACGCACTTATGAGCGCGCGCTCTGCTAACTGCGCAGTTGCTGCCGTGGCTTGGGGGTGGGTTGGGCTGAACTTTGGACGCTCATAACTCCATTTCTAGATGGACTATCTTTATGAAATTTTCAGAGTAGATTAAGAGTATCTAAATCCATCTATGTGCCAAATTGCAAATCTCTAGTATTTGAAATGCGTTTTTTTATATTGGGGGCGAAGGGGGCGTGGCATCCAAAATCTGTAACTTACATAATCTGCGTATCCCTAATATCTACATAAACATCTAAATAAACAAATTTGAAGTCTCTAGCTAAAACAATGTAGAAGTTATGTCCAAAAAACCAAAAAAATGTAAATGAATTTTCGATTTTTTATCGATAATTTTGGAAATGGGATGAGTTATCGAAAAAACAAAACAAAGTCGTACTGCGTAGCTAACATACGAGTATTCATGTAAAATTTCAGCTCTCTAGCTTCTGTAGTTTCCGAAATCTCGACGTTCATACAGACGGACAGACGGACGGACGGACAGACGGACAGGGCTATATCAACTTATTTTTCGATGCTGATCAAGAATATATATACTTTATGGGATGAATTCCCATTTTCAATGGGTTCAGGGTATAAAAAGGTAAGCTCTTGTCGAAACTGCTCGACTACGAGATACCCTGAATTCTTCCATAAAAGTGATACTCATCTTCTTTACGCATGTAAAAACGCTCGCTTTGCTAACCGCGCAGTTGCTGTCGTGGCTTGGGGATGGGTTGGGGTATAATTTGGACGCTTATGACCACATTTCTAGATCTAGCATCTAAATGTGTCTATTTGCCAAATTCCAGGTCTCTAGTATTTGAAATGCGTTTTTTTTTTTCATATTGGGGGCGAAGGTTTCGTGGCATCTAAAATCTGAAAACTACACTGTCTGCGTATCCATATCTATCTAAATACAGACATTTGAAGTCTCTAGATCAAACGGTGTAGAAGTTACGCTCAAGAAATCTAACAAAGTAAATGAATTTTCGATTTCTTATCGATAATTAGGAAGTTGAGTTTGAGTTGATGTGATTTCAGCTCTCTAGCTTTTGTAGTTTCCGAAATCTCGAAGTTCATATGGAAGGAAGGAAGAACAAACGGACAGGGCTATATCAACTTACTTTTTTGTGCTGCTCAAGAATATATATACTTTATGAGGTCTGCGACGTCTCCTTCTGTATGTTGCATACATTTTCACAAAACCTGAATTCCCTTTTTCAATGGATTCAGGGTATAAAAATATAGAAATATTTTTTACAAATAGTCTTGGTTAGATAAATTGTATATTGTATATATTGTATATAATCAAGTTGTAATCGAAGGCTATCGATTGTAGAATAACTATACAAAATTAGTTAAGTGTATTCAAATTGATGTTTTTAGATCTCGCCGCAAAGAGCTTGAATTCAAAATCTATGGAATATGTAGTTTTCATCCGCTATCATAGTTATATAATATATTTGCGTCAGGAACAACACTAAGAATATATTAACTTTGTGCAATGTCCGTCTTGCTGTCCGACCGTCTGTCCGTATGAACGCAATATTTTTGGCGCTATTAGAGCTAGAGACTTGATTTTGAACATATACTCATATATACTCCCGAATCATAAAGGATAAAAATTTTGTCGATCCGCCCACTAGAGGCGCTCGTATGCCAGTAATCATACTAGTTGATGAGCTAGAGAATTGCAATTCGGCATTTATACTCGGGTTGACAACCCAAGATCAATAAGCTATAGTATATATATCTACGCACACAGGGGACGTGTCACACCGCAAAAGTTTATATCTCCTACAGTTTTTGAGCTAGAAGGTTCAAAATTGGTTGGTTCAGTTACTAATGTAATAGTTACCTCTATCGATGACCAATAAATATTTTTCATCCTCTTTGGGGGCGTGGCATTATTCGGAAATTTTTATCAATCTGTACCTCTCAAAGTGTGGACGAAATAGTTTTACCCGATTTTTCATTTGTTGCAATAGGCATTATTTATATCTACTATATGTATGTTGCCTTGAATTGAGGATACCAATAAAGCGGGCAACAATGCTCTTATTCCTTATATAGTCTTTCAGTGGGACAATAAGTATTAAGATCACATTATCTTTGTATATTTGTGTAATTTATTTGCTACTTAAGTGGGCCAAACAGTAAAAAAAAAAATAAAATACAATATAAACAAAAAAATAAATAAAACTTGAAAAGCATAATAAATTGTTTAAGAACCACCGATCTCACCCCCAAATCTATACGACGGCAAACATATATAAGACGACCTACTCCTGTTGAATGCGGGGCCCAGGTCGTTTATCTCTCTGCGACTGACCATCAGCTTCTCTCTCAGCCACGAGCATACGATAATTAACTGACAAGAGAGTGAGAGGGGGGCGTGAAGAGCGGTCCGCAGAGCCAAACAAATTATTAAAAATGAATTAGTGGAAATATAAATATGTATATGAATTTTTAAATTCCACACAGTCTTACCGTACCGGGCAATACTATGGTATCTACCATAGCCTAAGTGCTTCTTCGGTTTCGAGTCTGACTATACCGGCAGCCTTAGCAGGAACGCACGTGCGCCCAACTGACTGCCTCCATCCAAACCTGACGCATTTCAGGCACTGATGAGGCCTCTGGTCTTGCCCGTGAGGCCGCTGCAATTGAATATGAACGAATCGTTAGGTTTGATTTTGTAGAAATATAAAAACTCATTAAATACTAATCTATTCTCAATTTCCTTCTGTCTTGTATGGGTGAGCATACCCTTAATGACGTTGATTACCGTTGTCGTGGCCCTTGCTTGACGCAAATACATTCCCAATTTTAAATCAGATCATTTCTTATGATAAATAGTTACTTTGCTTTCTTATATATTTCGTCTCTCCATACACGCACACAAATATTTTAATTTTTTTTAGTTTCCTGCTGCAGTTAATTTGCATGGAAGAAATTCGGTTAAGATAATTTTAACAAAATTATTTTCTATTATAAAAATATGAGTTCCTTATAGAACGTTATAAACGTGCTCTCCGATTACTGAATACTCATTCACGGTCCAAAAACAGTTGAGGGGTAACCTCGAAAATTGTACAGTTACGTTACGTACTTTAAGCACTGTAGATTCTTATATTATATGTTTACGCATACTGTGGACGTGTTGATCTTCCTTATTGATTTGCCAAAAGTGTTTTGTTTAGATACAATTGAGGATGTACAAAACCGAAAATCTGTACTGCACTGTAGACTCTTATGGTTATATGTTTATGCATTACTTTTTATTTATGAATCAGATATGATAAATATAAGAAATATATTTCTTCAGATTAGTTTCATATATTTATTTCTCTAACGTCCCAAATGGAACTGCTTATGACCTGTTTCAAAATAATAATATAAACAGTTAGATTGGAAGTCTGCAAACGTGTTTCATGTTATTAAATTGCTATCAGTAATGAGATAAAGAATTACAAAATATGGGTTATTGATTTCAATGCAAATAAAAAACTTAATAAAGTCATCTATATTGAAAATTATAATTAATAAAAGCTAGAATTGGAGTCTTTTCTTTTATGTGCTGTACAAATTTTGGAAAATATTGTTGAAGAGAATAGAAGCAAATAAAAATCGAAAAATTCTTTGCCAAAAAAAGAGAAAATATACGTACTAAGAGAGCGAGAAAAGAGCACAGCTGATTGGTTGCTAGCAGGGTGGGAAAATATACATAATATATAGCATAGAGCGAACCAAGTATATAACGCTGTTTGCATCCCCAACAGCAATATGTATTCCGGCAAAAAATACGCCGCGGCAAATTTTAGCATTGGGGCTTTTGTTGCTGGTACACGGGATATGATTTAATGTACGCCGGACGTGATTTACCTATGCAGTCAATACTCACGGTCCAAAATTGTATTTGCATATCGTTTTGGGACAATTCTTAGAACCTCAGAGGTCTAATATCTTCTTTACATACAGACATATAAATGTGACATATATATGTAACACTAACTAACATATATGTGCTTTTAAGCAACTAGTTACATTGAATTAAAACATTTACATTTGGTAAACATACATTCTATGTATACGTATATACATATGTATATATTTATTTATAAACTTCTTCATTACATGCATATTCATGGATACACATTGTCCAAAAGCATCTGTAAGGGCTGGCCAAAGATACGCTATATTTCCTCGGGTGATGCTGGCATGCAAAAGATTGAATTCACCATTCTCAAAGCCGAATTTCATACATACAGATGTACCTGTATATACCCAGAAATCTCTCTGTGTGAGTCAATGCGCGGCGGGTCACATATGTACATATACATGCCTATATATACATATACACATACATATACACATACATATACATATACATATACATATACATATACATATACATATACATATACATCTACATATACATGTACATATACACATACATATACATATACATATACATATACATGTACATATACATATACATGTACAGCACACCCACACGGATACACACAAACACGTATAGCAAGCATATGTACCGGAGAGGCATGTTTGAAGAGTCGCGTTATCTTGGGCGAAATGGAAACGGACCAACAGAAGCTGCATGCAGTACACCTCCGGGTAGTACATAGCCAAAGGCTGACTCCTGGTAGCAGTTGTATGGCGAAAAGCATCGAGCACGTAAGCTGGCCAAATCTTTTGGTCGAAAACCACAAAGGAGATACGGAAGTTGAAGTTGATTCAGTTCGGCAAACACGTAGTTGGTCCCGTCGCTTTACTTCCACATCCAGAACTTCAGTGGTCGCTCAGTAGTGCATTAAAGACATTATACAGAAGTGTAGGGATTCAAAACGGAAATTGACTACCCTGAAGTCAAGTACTACAACTTCCTAGTTTAGCTCGGTTCAGTTCTGTGCTGAGATTAACAATACGGTGCAATTTATGAAACTGTCTAAAACAGTGTTTTAAAAAGTTCCGACGGTAACGGTAATGGTAACAACGGCGCCAGCCACGAAGGAAAAGCCAACGTATTTGTGAATTGTTATTCACAGATATTTACATAATTTCCCATTTGGTGGCCACAGATTTACAGAGGCTTTCATTCTGGATTTCACAAGCAATTTTCGGCGGAAGGTGACACGTCCTGCAGAACATTGGCCAATTGGGAAATTATATTAGAAACTTTTCTTTAATTTCCGTAGGAGTTGGACATGTCATTTCTGGCTACTTTAGATGCCAATGCCTGGCAGGTGAATATATTAGCATTTTCCTGATCTGTTGTCAAGTTGTAAAATAATTTGTTTCCTAATAAGCAACATACAATATTGATATACATATGTAAATAGAGAGAGAGAGAGAGAGAGAGAGAGAGAGAGAGAGAGAGATAGAGAGAGAAAGAGAGAGAGAGAGAGAGAGAGAGAGAGAGAGAGAGAGAGAGAGAGAGAGAGAGAGAGAGAGAGAGAGAGAGAGAGAGAGAGAGAGAATGAATTAATATGTATGCAGCTCTCATATGCTAAAATGTTTTTGATAGCTTAATTTAAAACAACAAAGGAAGCTCTACGAGATCCCCTGAACCTTTCATAGAACGTACATTGCCACTGCTGATATACGCTTGTACTACATCCTGAGCAAATTGACAATGGGAAAGTAAGGTTTAATGGTTTTGGTAAAAGTATGTAACAGGAAGAAGGAGGCGTGGCAGACCCCACAAAGTATATATGTACATTTAGATATAGAAAAGTATACATATATATAGTTGATATAGCCATGTCCGTCTGCCCGTCTGTCCGTATATATGAACGCGTCGATCTTGGAAACTATATTGTATTGAACGCTGTATACGAGTTTGTTTCAGAAAATTTCCGTTTCAGACTTATCGATTTCAACATTTATCGAGAATCAGTTATAAAATTATATCTCGTTCATGTTTTGAGTTAGAGTCTCCAAGTCTCCCAAATTCGCCCCTATCCCCCAAATATGAAAAAAACGTTATTCAAATACTAGAGACTTGCAATTTTGCAAATAGACACATTTTAGTGATATTATTATATTCTGAAAGTTTAATGAATATCGTCCGTATAGAAATAGAGTTATAAGCGTCTAAGTTTCAGCCAAATCCAACCCAAAGCCAAGGCAGAAACTGCGCAGTTAGCAGAGCGCGCGCTTACATGTCCGTAAAGAAGATGAATATTAGTTTTTTTTGCAGAGTTCAGAATATCTCGTAGTCCAGCAGTCTCGAATAGAGCCTTCTTACTTGTTTTATAAATAACATTTTTGTGTATGTATTTCAATTTTAATGGTTTAATTATAAACGCTTTGAGATTTAGAGGCATTTGCACATGTCACCGGCAGATGCTCGATGCTCATTAATAGCTTTGTCTCCATTGGCGACATATAGAAGAAGACTTCCTTGATCCCAAAGTTAATTCCTAACTTTTCCCTGGAGGAAAATAATATGTGCCTTCAATAAAAAGGAATACGAAATTTAGCAAATGAATTACTGGAAATGGCAACTTAACTTCAGTTATTTTTTCTCACTGTTGAGGAAATTGAAAAAGAAAAAACTTTTTCTAATGTTAAGTTTACTCTTTTTACTTTAATACGTTTTCTCATTATATATTGTGTGCACACAAAAGTAATTACAGGCTCAAATGCTTGCTTGGTTAAATTAACCATTAAAAAATCAATTGTCTGCCGTCTCTCTTTTAAAGTTCTATGTAATATTGTTATTTCGGTTTAGTGGTTAAGTAAATTGCGAAAATCATCCCCTATGAGGTACAATGTGTAAAATCGATTATTAATGGAAAAAGTGGCATGAAATGTGTAGCAGTGAGTCTAATAACAACTGAACATCTACTGATCAAAATTCATGTACATTTTATAAAGAACAAGTAAGGAAGCTCTAGCCGAGACTGCTCAACTACGAGATCTCCTGAACCCTTCTTCGAATGAATAATATTCCAAGAATGCTTCGTTTCGATTCTGCACGAGTAACAAAATATACATGCAAAAACACACGCACACACGCTGATCTACGCTTGTACGCCTGTATGTGGTAAGTATTGCAGGCGTCTTGTTGTCTCGCTTGTTCTGGCACGTGGGTTTTGCTGCGAGAACTTATTTGATTAAAGATTCTGTTTCTAGACCGACAATCGTAATCAAACTTTCAGATTATGATCGTGACATTCGTATCTACATATATGCCAAATCTGGAGGTCTCTAGTATTTGAAATACATTTTTTACTCATTTGGAGTTGTATGGGTGAATTTGGGACCGGAATCTAAAAGCTGACAAAACCCGAAATTGTATTAAATTAGCATCTATATATATGCAGAAGGCTTGGAGACTCTAACTTTAAAGATGAACGAGATATAATTTTATAACTGATTGTCGATCAATATTTTATCGATAACTCTGTAAATATAAAAGTGATCGATTATCTGAAACAAACTCGTATACCACGTGCAATATACAAACCTAACTCAAAAACAAGTAAGAAGGCTCTAGTCGAGACGGCTCGACTACGAGATCCCCTGAACCCTGCAAAAAAGTGATACTCTTCTTCTTTACGCACTTATGAGCGCGCGCTCTGCCGCAGTTGCCGCCGTGGCTTGGGGGTGGGTTGGGCTGAACTTTGGACGCTCATAACTCCATTTCTAGATGGACTATCTTTATGAAATTTTCATAGTAGATTAAGAGTATCTAAATCTATATATATGCCAAATTGCAAGTCTCTAGTATTTGAAATGCGTTTTTTTCAAATTGGGGGCGAAGGGGGCGTGGCATCAAAAATCTGTAAATTACATAATCTGCGTATCCATAATATCTATCTAAATAAACAAATCTGAAGTCTCTAGCTGAAATAATGTAGAAGTTATGTCCAAAAAACCTAAAAAATGGAAACGAATTTTCGATTTTTTATCGATAATTTGGAAATGGGATGAGTTATCGAAAAAACAAAATAAACTCGTACTGCGTAGCTAACATACGCATGTTCATGTGAAATTTCAGGGTATAATGGTTTTGTGAAAATGTATGTAACAGGCAGAAGGAAAAGTCGCAGACCCCATAAAGTATATATATTCTTGATCAGCATAAAAAAATAAGTTGATTGAGCCCTGTCCGTCTGTCCGTCCGTCCGTATGAACGTCGAGATTTCGGAAACTACAAAAGCTAGAGAGCTGAAATTTCACATGAACATGCGTATGTTAGCTACGCAGTACGAGTTTATTTTGTTTTTTCGATAACTCATCCCATTTCCAAATTATCGATAAGAAATCGAAAATTCGTTTCCATTTTTTTAGGTTTTTTGGGCATAACTTCTACACTGTTTCAGCTAGAGACTTTAAATTTGTTTATTTAGATAGATATTATGGATACGCAGATTATGTAATTTACAGATTTTGGATGCCACGCCCCCTTCGCCCCCAATTTGAAAAAAACGCATTTCAAATACTAGAGACTTGCAATTTGTCATATAGATAGATTTAGATACTCTTAATCTACTTTGAAAATTTCAGAAAGATAGTCTATCTAGAAATGGAGTTATGAGCGTCCAAAGTTCAGCCCAACCCACCCCCAAGCCACGGCAGCAACTGCGCAGTTAGCAGAGCGCGCGCATCTAAGTGCGTAAAGAAGAAGAGTATCACTTTTTTGCAGGGTTCAGGGGATCTCGTAGTCGAGCCGTCTCGACTAGAGCCTTCTTACTTGTTTTGTGCTGAATTCCCATTTTTAATGGGTTCAGGGTATAAAAATGATTTTTGCTCCTCTTGGTTGTAGCATCTTCCAGGTATAGCGACGTAAAATCGTCAATCCCTTGAGAGTCGTTATAATGAAAGAATGAAAGAAGCGATCTCGTAACCCACAAAAGTTAGAGACTATAGCTCCTAAATATTTTCACAGCTGATAAACTTTGTCTTCCATTATATATTAATATATATATATACATTTCCAGATTATGTATATTCAGAGAATTGACAAGGTAATATAGTTTGAGTTGGAGTAAATGACAGTAATTTTTCTGAAAAATGATTAAGCTTCGGCACACCGACAAAAGCTGGGCCTTGTTTAATATGTTGACGATTGGATTTTGATGCTAGCACTGTCACAAGCAGTCATTCCATTGTGTATTACTTGCCTTGGCGGTGGTTCGAACGGTTTAGATTTATTTGCCCAGACCTGTCGACCAAATGAAGCGCATAATACATCAAACACTCTTCACTGGGGGTGACAAATCCACAGCAGTTGGTGAAGCAGATTACTCTTTAAGTAACGCAAATCAAGACTTAGACTCACATGCAAAGGGTCATCAACGTCGACCAGGCTACAATTTCTTAATCATTTTTCGTAAGTAATCAAGGTTCTTTTGCAACGGGTAATATGCGCCTGTTATTTCATACAGCTATTGTTTTTCTATAGACAATTCGCATAATAGGCGTCGTTCTAAATATTATTTTCATTCTTTCCACGTCCTTCTTTGAGCGATAACATAAAATATCTCATGTAAGCTAGATGAATTATTGTAAACTGTATAGACTAAAAATGTATACAGAAATATTTAGTATTTACCTTTTAATTATTGTTGCAGTTGATATTAAGTGTCATAGCTTTATTTATCAAATTTATCGTTTCCTTTGGATAAGATTAATCCTGATGTCGGGATTTGTCCCCCATTTCCTCAATTCGAAAACGTGACATTTGAGAAAAAGTATCCCGTAGTCGCGCGTGAGACAAGAGCTATGAGGCACGTGATATTTAAATTAAATCATTTCAATTTTTTAATTCGTCAAATTTGTTTAATGCATAAATGAATTAGGTTCGTAATATATTTAAATGCTTTTAAAATATGCCTATTAGTGTCCTCACTTAATATACGAGTTTATTTGTGTTTTCGGTTACCAAGACTAAAACTCTTAATCTTAATCTACGGTTTAAATTTGGCTAAAGATTGGGATTTCGTTCTCGTGACCACGAAGGCCTTGAATTTGTATTCCCTTAACCCATTGAAAATGGGAATTCAGGGTATAATGGTTTTGTGAATATGTATGTAACAAGCAGAAGGAGACGTCGCAGACCCAATAAAGTATATATATTCTTGATCAGCATAAAAAAATAAGTTGATCTAGCTCTGTCCGTCCGTCTGTATGAACGTATGAACGTCGAGATTTCGGAAACTACAAAAGCTAGAGAGCTGAAATTTTACATGAATATTCGTATGTTAGTTACGCAGTACGAGTTTGTTTTGGGTTTTCACTTTTTTTGCAGTGTTCAGGGTATCTCGTAGTCGACCCGTCTCGACTAGAGCCTTCTTACTTGTTGAAATTGAATAAATTTTCATTTCAAAACTTCACAGACACTATGGAAGTATGAACATATTTTATTATTACCCTCTATGAAAAAGTAAAATAAGATATATGAAACAAAAATTATTGTTGAAACTTTTTGTAAGTCCAGTTTAATTTTATAAATTTTTTTCTCTCTTTCCTATCCATTTGCCTTTTCGTATGCATATAAGTTTTCAAATTAGACTTGTACTTTTACCTACACGGTTCATAACAAAAAAGCTTAGTCGAGACTACTCGACTACGAGATCCCTAACTCACGTGCTCGAGTCGAGACTGTTCGATGATGTCCCCTAATCTCTTCAAAGAAAGTTAATCTTCTTCTTTACATACGCATAGGCTCGCACTCTACTTGTAGTTGACGCAGCGACTTGCGGTGCACTATACTTTGGACGCTAATAAATCCATTTTTAAATGGACTATCTTCATCAAACTTTCAGAACGTAATAATATACATATGTGTTTATTATGTTCAACACATGTTTTAAGAATTTAAGAATTTTAAGAATCTATTGAATTTTACATTTTTCAGCTGTTGCTTAAGTTTTGTCAGATGGCTCTCTAGTAGCTGAGATATTTGCTATAGTTGCTAACACATTCCATGAGTAGGGCAATGAGTTAGTGGTAAGTGTGATGGATGTTGCGCTAGGATGGCGCGGGCCCGAACCCAGTCGAAGACTTTTATTTTTATACCCTGGACCCATTGAAAATGGGAATTCAGGGTATAATGACTTTGTTAAAATGTATGTAACAGGCAGAAGGAGGCGTCGCAGACCCTATAAAGTATATATATTCTTGATCAGCACAAAAAATAAGTTGACATAGCTCTGTCCGTCTGTCCGTCGGCATGAACGTCGAGTTTTCGGAAACTACAAGAGTTAGAGAGCTGAAGTTTCAAATGAATATTCGTATGTTAGTTATGCAGTACGAGTTTATTTTTATTTTTTATTTATTTTTTTATTTTATTTATTTTTTTTGAAATTATCGATAAAACATCTATACTTCTACACTGTTTTAGCTAGAGACTTCAAGTTTGCATATTTAGATAGATATCGTGGATACGTAGACTTAGTAATTTTCAGATTTTCAGATTGGAAAAAAACGCAATTCAAATACCAGAAACTTACAATTTGGCAGGTATACACATATGAATGCATTAATTCACGTATCATATTTCAGCGTTATAGTTTTAAAGCAGTAAAACGGGCGAAGATATATCCGGCATATCTTTTTGAGCTGGTGGTCAACGCGAGTATATATACCCAATTACAACTCACTAATATAATTTCTGCAACCGGAAAATATATTTTCCGATTTGTCACTCCCCTAATAGGGGGATCAAAAAAATTTTTACACTTTATACTTCGGGAGGATACAGTAGTGAGTATGTGGTCAAAATTTCTAGTCTCTAGCTTTAACAGTGTCGAAAAATATTACATTCATTCGGACAGACGGGTAGACAGTGTAATATCATACAGGTTTTCAAATCTCTAGCTCTCTAGTTTACGAAATCTTTGTTACATACATAAATTTTCAATGACACCTTGAGATAAAAAAATGAAATTTGGCGTGACCAAATATGTTGAAATGGGTATATGCATTTTGCTAAGATAATAAGAATAATTCTAGCGTTTATACTTCATGGTCTATCTATTATATAAAAAGAATCGTGGCAATAATCCTGTAAAAGGAAATAATATAATTACCATACTGATATGAATATTGTATTTGAAGGCCAATTACACACATAAAGACATTTAAGAGATAATTATTATATATCATACTTCATGGTTGTAGTTCAATGCACCGTGTTCATAATCCTTATCCGCATTATCCTATTTTCCGGGTTGGCTAATAATTCGATATGTTAATATTAAGCACGCTAGTGGCCAAGAGAGAATGCAGATCATGTGGCACTTTGTCAGTTGAGTGCCGTGGGTATTGGATAACCAAAATCAAGCTTCCCGCAAAAAAAAAAAAAAAAAAAAAAAAAAAAAAACGAAATGATGCCCTTTAGTACCAACGTGCGACACGTGGCCTTATTTTTGCGCTTGAAGACGTGATGAAACACTCTGCGGCCACTACAAAGCACAACACGGCATGAAATATACAACAGAGCACAACACAACAATGTATGTTTTGCTTAGTTTATCCAAAATGTTTCATCCCCGAGTTTCATTGCGAGCTGGCATTGAATCCTATGATTTGTCCTGCTGGCAGCATTTTACATGGGCCCTGCGATAAGTGAGCGGGCTCGAATTTTGGGTGAAGTGATTAGTGGGCACTTCATGCTAAAAAGTGAAAAGCCAAGTAGTGCGAGTGGCAGCGAGCGTCGTTTAGGCGGCACGCATATGTTTTTCCTTCTTTGTTGCTTTACGGTTGGAGGTCGGCACACACACACCTGAGTGGGCGAAACGGAAAATCAACAGCTCGGCAAAAGCAAAAGCAAAAGCAAAAACAACATTAACAGCAACCATTATTAAAGGGGCCATGAGTTGCCCACGGCTTGTGTTGCCAAATTCTAGGCGAATATAACGGATACATTACGAAGGTCGGTCACGTGACCTGAAAGCAGTCATTTTAATTAAATTTATCAAAAAACAGCTCTGCGAAGTGGATAAACATGTGCGAGTGTCTTTTGTCAGCAAAGAGAACATGATATGTTCTAAAGGCCGCATCCAATATGACCGTTCAACTTTATATGTAAGTTTGTGTAAAAACAGTGACTCAAACACAGGTATAAACATAACATAACATTTATATATAATATATATATATATATATATATATATATATATATATATATATATATATATACTTTTGTTTTCTTTTTTCATAGGAGCGATAAATAGCAGTTTAGGCAGAAAGCTAGCTTGTTATTATAAATAATTTGATATACATTTTTTATGAAGTATATATGTATATATAAGTATTTATTTTAGATTTTATGTGATTGTTGAATGCAGCTATAATTTAAATTCGAATTCTAATTTACACACAATAAATCAGATTTCCGGTTTAATTACTTAAGCACACGAATAGCTGGAAAAAAGCAAGAAAAAGACAAGAATCTTAACAAACTCCTAATTTATGTATTTTCACATTCTATAGTGGTGAAGTTGAATGCGAAATATATGATATAAGGCTTACTCATGCCTAAGCATACCCAAACAGGTATTTCTTCGCTTTCTTTTATGTGTATGTTTTATGACACCGAGTATTTACTTCGTAATGCACTGCACAACAGCGCACCAGCGGCGTCGCGACTTAAACTTATTAAATGATTTATATTAATGGCGGCATATCATGTTTCACGCGTACTCAGTGTGTCAGTTAGTCTGCCAAGCAAATTTGTCAGTGGGGGTCGGCACGCGCTCAATTCCAACGCCAACCCAAACTCCAACTCCAATTGCAACTCCAGCTCCAACAGCGATGAAGTTATCAGCAGCGACAGTTGAAAACGTAGTCAAACTTCTGAACTTAAGCTCAATTTGTTTATAAATATACAAATCATGTAAAAGAAGATGCGTCCAATTATCATTACAGTCAACTGACCAAGAACCAGTTTGTTGGAAGCTTTTAAGGATACATTATTAAATAAAATAATGATTTTCATTCTTATAGCCCGTATTTCACTTCAATTTGGAAAATAGAATTGATTATTCGTTTCGTTCAATCAAGAACTGAACGATAGTGCCTGAAACTACAACTATTTGAAAAAATCATTAAGCACATTTGGCAAATTTAATTTAATTAATTTAGTTTTCCGATTAAGTTCGGTTTCCAACTGCTCATCAGCCAATAATAGTTCGAAGTCTTTGTGTCTTTGCTGTGTTCCATATAGAGCTGCATTCATGTTTATTTTCATATTATGGCCTATTACGCATGTGAGTTTAAGTACTATTCGCCTCATTTGAATGGCGATCGCTTTCCGTCTTCGTATCTCTTTTATGATTCGCTGGCAGCACGACTGTAGGCAAATAACTTTAGATAGGTAAAACTGGTCTATTGTATGAAATGATTGTGTTGTGTTCCCATACAGGTGAAAACAAGTAAGAATGTAGTAGTCGGGAGCAACCGACTGCATAATACATGTTACAGGATTCTCAGTTTACTTCAAACTCTGGAAAATATATTACTGAATCAAGATATGGCTGAATTATTTGTTTATGTTTATAGCTCCTAAATTGTAGCAAAAGACAATCTTTGACGATTTGTCATCCACCCTATCGTAGTAAAGTATGGTAGTACAATGTATATTTAGGCTTTAGTTTTTCCTAATTTTCCCATTCCTCGCGCGTTATGTGTTACAATATGTTAATAGTTTTTAAGAAGGAAAGAAAAGCTTACATTAAATATTTCTATAGCTTCTATATATAGCATTATAGATATAGCATTATTAATGTATGGTGACGAATAATCGAAAGGGCAGCAAGGTTTTTTGGACAAAAAATAATATACTTTTTGCATATCGTGAGCGAGTATAAACATCCACCCAAAACTACAAGATGCACTACGCAACTGTTAAGCATCTGTTACGGTTACGTTGAATTTCAATTTTTACGCACTTCTTCAACAATCTTGATTTAGAAACGCATCCTCAGGCGTTTTGTGGTAATACTCTATGCAAAAAGTGTAAGAGAGTATATTAGTCTTGAACAATCGTGTACTGTCAGCTTGTATTTAAATAAGCATATTTAAGTAAACTTGAATAATATAACATCATATAAGTTCAAAAATCGTAATCGTAATCTCTTCAGCTACCATTAACTTATTTTTTATGTGCCTAAAAGATCAAGATTCGAAGCCGAATCTCCTTAACTCTGACTACCAGAACTGGCATTCACCACCGAATTTCATTGGTGACAAATGTAACAAGTAAGAAGGCTCTAGTCGAGACGGCTCGACTAAGAGATACCCTGAACCCGGCAAAAAAGAGTGATACTCTTCTTCTTTGCGCAGTTGCTGTCCGTCCGTCCGTCCGTCCGACCGTATGAACGTCAAGATTTCGGAAACTACAAAAGCTAGAGAGCTGAAATTTCACATGAACACTCGTATGTTAGTTACGCAGTACGAGTTTATTTTGTTTTTTCGATAACTCATCCCATTTCGAAAATCATCGAAAATTCTTTCTTGGGCATAACTTCTACATCGTTTGAGCTAGAGACTTCAAATTTATATATTTAGATAGATATTATGGATACGTAGATATTGTAATTATTTCAAATTCTGGAGACTTAAAATTTGGTAAATACACACATTTGGATGCTATTAATATATTCTGAAAGTTTCATGAAGATCATATATCTAGGGATACTAGAGACTTGAAATTTGGTAAATATACACATTTGGATGCATTAATATATTCTGAAAGTTTCGTGAAGATCATCTATCTAGGGATAGAGTTATAGCGCCTAAAGTATAGCCCCAACCCACCCTCAAGCCACGGCAGCAACTGCGCAGTCAGCAGAGGGCGCTTACACGTGCGTAAAGAAGAAGAAATTGTGTATAGTTCAGGGTATCTCGTGGTCGAGCCATCTTGACTAGAGCCTTCCTTTTTGTTGGAAATGATTTTTCTGATAAGTGATATAAATTGCGGAGTTAGTTCGTTTCAATAACATGCAAACTTTCAGCAGGATTGCTTGCTTGCAACCTGGCGAAATTCTCTATACTGCAAAATATTCAGCAAGAAGAGAAACCTGTTATTTTTGTGTAACACCACACCATAAATTTCTAATGATAATATTGATCCATACATAAATCATTTTAGGCTCTGCTCAACGCATATTATATGAAATTAAAATGATCGACGTGGGATGAAAGGTCCCTTCGGGATATGCAGTTCAATGTAGCTTTTGAATGATTTATTGGAGTTGCTCATAATTGTATAATGGAATATATATCTTACAATTCTTCTGATATCAAAAATTTGATAATATGAAATGAATTTGATTATAATTGAAGGTGTATAAAAATCGTATGTGTTAATAGGAATAAATGGGGATTAGATGTTTAAAGAGATTGAATTTGGATCAAGTATATCGTGTTCGTTTCAATAGGGCAGGACATGTTATTGTATATTATGTGAAGGCTGCTTCAGTATTAAGGTATGAGAGACTTTTCGTGCACTGTCATAAAAATTTTAATACTAAAATCCGAGTAGATCATTTAAAGAATGCTAAGGAATTAGTTACCCTTTTAATGATTTCATTGTCCAATTTATATTTCTTAACGACCGCTCAGGCATGCTTGTGTTTTGTTATTTGTACGTGTAGCTTTTAATTTTCGGGATCATCAACTGCCAATCTGAAGTCCAGTCGCCTCATTCGCGACCAAACACCGACGCACTCTCAGAGGCCGTCGCGTCGCTACTCCTGACGGACGACTGTTGGCTGTTGACTGCTGCAGTTACGATGCAGCTCGTTTTAATAATGGTAATTTGATTGGACTCCAACTCCGACGCATTGATAATTTTCTCACATAGAAATCATTTATTTTATCGACTAAAAGAGGCGCCGCACGCAATTCGGCATTCAAGTTTTACAACGAGATCAGGGTTATAATCGGAACGACCGCAAAGAAGAAGTCGCGTGAAAAGATCTCTAAATACTTGACATTGCTATTCTTCAGATAGCATATATGCAATTCATACATGAATCTAAATAAATCTACCTGCTACATATGAACTAATCCATAATTATAAGTTCAGTTTATCCGTATATAGTCCTCAGCCCCTCATTTACGTATATATAATAGTTGTTAGTGTGCGACAACTTTTATTATAACGGCCAGACACACTAGCCCATCACATATACTATTATTGATCATACATCATATGCATGTGCTAGCTAGCGGCGTTATTAGTTAGTAGTCCTTATGGGAAAACATGACTCGCATTCGTCACAAAAAGAGCCATTAGGACAATGGGTCGTTCACATGTCTCTCTCTCTCTCTCTCTCTCTCTATATATATATATATATATATATATGTATATATATCACATGTTTAGGGTCTATGATGTGTCATTGACCTTATTTGCTGCCTCAAAAAGATAGCTCTGGTCTTTAAGAAAATATCAGATTCACCTTGCACGGCTTTACATCTGAAAAATATATTCAAAATTTAGTTTGTATAATTTTAATTATTTACAGTTCATAAACTAATTGCATTTGCATTATAATTTTTTGAGAATATTTTATTGTAAGTGTCAATACTAGTAAATATTATTAATTGTGGGGGGATTGACTTATATAGGATACATATTGGATCTTTTGGTACTTGGTACTTACATGTGTACCAACAGTAATCCATTGCGAGTAAACACAGCTGCAGATGTTTTTTATCTCTCAGCCTCATATTTAAATGTACCGGTGCTAGCTGTTGGCTCTTCTCTTTCGAGTTGTTGGGTTTGCAAAAACGAAAATAATAAAAAAAAATAAAGAAGAGCGGATTAAAGGTGCACACGAGCACAGCCGTAGGAAATATGCTGTAAACATCCGCCTGCTGCAACTGCAACTGAAAATACAGACTTATATACCACGAAAACAGCAATGGCCAGCAGAAGGGGCTACATCTCTACAACACTGGCACTGGCTATAGCTACAGCAAGCGCGCACATTTCCCCTGCGGCAATTGGACGTCGTGCAACATTGCAGCAGCCTTTTTGCAGCATTGCTTGGCTCATGGTCATGATTAGTGGGCCGTTGCTGTAGTCGTTGCTGCCGCTGCTGCTGCTGCTGCTGTTGCTGTTGCTGCTGCCGCTGCCATCGCCATCGCCATCGCCGTTGCCGTTGCCGTTGCCGTCGCTGAAGGGACTTCTGCTATTGCCAAGGAGCGTCGGACGCATCTACCAAAAATTTGAATCTGTCTGCAACTTAAGACTTAACGAATATGGACGAAATGCCCCGAGGCCGTTCGAAAATATTACTACACTGTGTAGAGTATATGAAGTGGTTGCATATTGTTAGAGGGGAATGTATGAAATTTTTTTCCGATGTGGTTATAGATTCAAATAGTCAATCGCAAGAATATAATTTTCCCTCTTTACTTCATATTGTTCTACATTTTAGCTAATTTAGGAAAAAATTCTTACAACGAAACTTTATAGTTTCGAAAGATAAGCATATTCTATAGTTAGCCCCCCACCAATTTGCAAAAAACACAACTTGTCAAATTTATACATTTAGATGCCATTAATGTATTCCGAAAATTTAATGAAGATGGTCCACCTAGGAGTGGAGTTATAAGCGTCCAAAGTATAGTTCCAAGCCATGTCAGCAACTGCGCGCTTAGCCGATCGCGCTTATACGTCTTACGCACGGTAAAGAAGAAGAGAATTAGTTTTTTTTTTTGTAGAGTTAAGGGTATCTCGTAGTCGAGCCGTGTCGACCAAAACCCTTTTTACATGTTTCGATTGCAGTTATTCCACATTAAAATATTCTATCGCATCATTAGACTGTTCAATACGTTTTTGTTTTAGTATAATAACCTACATATATGTATATCTTTCATTTAAAAATGCATGTTAGATATACCATTAAAATTTTGATTAACTATTTCAAATCTATCTATCACTGAACATATAAAATTGACTTTTATTTCAAGGTCTTGCTGTATGAGAAACTTTTGAACTCTCACCATACAGTCCAATAAAGAAATTTTAGCTACGATATTTGGGATTGTTATCATTATTATTAACAACGACTTGTTTGTATCTAATAATACAAGTTATAAACCATATAATAATAGTTGTCCAAGGAAATAAATGTTTTATTATATAATAACGTTGATCTCATTTGAAATATTTAACAAGTTTTATAAGACCGAACGAATGTTATTTCGTTTATTATCCAAGATTATTTTAATTTAATAAAAAATTTCCAAAATGTTCCAATTAGCGAATTATATTTAAAAGTTTAGCTGTGGAGTTCGAAAGAATCAGATTTGAATGACCTATTTATTTATTTTTTTATTTATTTTAATTAAGGTGTTGACAAAACTAAAGTCAAGCTTAAGACAAATATTAAAAAACAAAATTCAGAGTGAGATGAAGAGAGTGAAATAAGATAGATAGCAAAAACAAAAAACTATGTTCACATCCGGGCATTTGGATTAAGTTCACTAAGATAAGCTGAAAGCAATGATTTGATTAGCGTAAGAGAGAGCTCTCAGCAGAATACGTGATAATATTTATTATATTTAACACATAAAACATGGAAAGCAGAATGTAAAGAATAATCCGTGGTGCACTGTGGTAAATGTAACGGACGATAGTTTCCAGTAGTACGGAAAGGAACAGAGAAATGCAGTCGCATTAACAGGCTGGGCGAATTAATATTACCAAGAATCAAATTATGAAGGAAAGCAATAACTAAAATTGTCCTGCGATTCATTAATGATGGCAGATCAATAAGAAGAAGCTTACTAAGATAAGAAGGCAAACGTAAATTACTGTGCCAATTTAGATACCTTAAGGCAAAGAGTAGAAACTGTTTATGGACCGATTCAATGCGATCCTGATACAGTTTATGTTGCGGATACCAAATACAGATAGGGCGAATAAGTGAAATATATAACTGCTTGGTAACAAAATGATCATTAAATTCCTTAGACCATCGTTTAATAAAGCCAAGCACACATTTGGCTTAATTTGTGATGGCAGAAATTGATTTGATTTCGGAAACTGTAAGAGCTAGATTTATATCTTTTGGATACCAGCTTCAAAATTTACAAACCTAGTTACAATGTTTTGTTTTAATAATGTATAATGTTTTCTTGAAAATGTATGTAACAGACAGAAGAAGGCGTAGCAGATCCCATATATATATATGTATATATAGTCGATATAGCCATGTCCGCCTGTTCGTATGTTTCAACACGTCGATTTCAGAAGATATAAGAGCTGGAGACTTCATTCCTTTTGAGATAGGTCCTTATATTGCACATGCATATAACGTGCAGATAACGTCTATTATTTCAAATTTATCGATAAAAATTATATCTCGCTCATCTTTTGGGCTAGAGTCTTCCAGTTGCGGGATCTCACAATTATTATTGTTCTGTAGAAAAATTTTAATAATATTTTTTTCGTCAATTACAATGTCTTATCAAGAATATATTGAAGATATTTAAGATCGAAAGAAATTAAATTTCGGTCCGTCCGTCCGTCCGAATGAATGAAGAGATTTCATAAGCTACAAAAGCAACATTTATTTTTGATATTATTGATGCGGAGATTTCGTAAATTCCAGATTTTGAATACCACTAAGGACTTGATGCACATTTTAATGATATTATTACGTTGTGAGTTTGAAGTTAGCAGTGCGCAAGCTTATGCGAGCATAAAGAAGAAGAATATCAATTCTGTGTAAGGTTCAGGGGATCTCCTAGTTGAGCCGTTTGTAATATCGTTTTACTGTCTGTCTATGGGTATTATGATAATACTATTATCCGAAAGCATTTCGCCACTATGAAAACTTCGATCATATAAAGTTTTTAAATGTGAAAAAAACTTTCGTTAGCATATTTTAATACGGTAAGGAAATGCAATTTATTATTTCAACTCTTACCTTTTTTGTAAAATGTCCGACTTTTGATTTGTGAGTACGTGTAAATAAATGCAGAGTGTTTAGAAGGTTTGTTATTAATGATAGTTCGTATTTCTGGAAAAATGATTGGAGTGTAAATAAGTTTGGTATTACAAAACTTTAATAAAGGTATTAAAAACAGCAATTGTAAAAGTCGTGGAGGGGCAAGATATTAGCTAATTTCTGATCTGCCCTGCATCTACTGACAATTGTATTGAGTTTTTACATATTGTGTACTATGGAATTACGGTTCTCACATTTGCATATGCATATGTATATACATATATATGGGAATACATTAACACAAGCTTACGTGTCCCTGCATTCCTGCTCAGTTGCAGAGAGCGGCAGTAATTGAGGAGGCTCGAAACGGGTGCTCAGGTGCATTATCCAATTGCAGCGCTGCTGCCGCCGTGTTCGACACTCCTCCACTTAGGCGGCTTCATTGCAACGGCACGATTTATGAGTGCGGCTGCTCATTTGTGGCCTCAGTGCAAGCGAACGATCGATGATCAAGACGCCATTTTTTTTTAAAGATTCGGATTCGCGATACCAGATCCATGCTCAAAAATCGAAACAATATTGATTTTTAGTCTCTGCTGCCGTACCGCATAACTCGTGATGCATCGCACACTGGTCCGAAGTGGGCAAATGCTTGTGGAATCCACACCGTATATATTTTTATATATCTATTTAATAATGTTGGCCAGGCTAGCATTGCGAGAATATCCAATTGATCGCATTATTGCATTATTTTGTAAGAGAGAGAGAGAGAGGGAGAGAGAGAGAGAGAGAGAGAGAGAGGGAGACACAGAGAGAGAGAGAGTGACTATTGAGAGTGATATTTGAACCACTGTGCGAGTAGGCTGCTCCACCTAGCGAGCCTGAGCATCCAATTTAGGATGAGGCTAAAATGCGAAGCCTCGGGTCCAACTCGTGAACGCCGCAGGATGTTCATGACTGCCGTTGTGGCTGCTGTCGTTCATGGTAGTGATTGCAAATAATTCTTTATCTGGTTGCAGTACGGCGCAAATTCGACAACTGCAAATACTTTCTTACATGTATACATACACACATAATCATAATCATACATATACATATGCAAATCACGCGAACTTATATCCCTTCTAATTATTCGATAGTCAAATTAAAAAAGTAGGTTGAAGGCATACAAAAAAAAAAAAAAAAACAGCACCAGCTTATAAACGAATATATCCAAATCTTAAATACCGAATAAATAATTAAATAAAAAATATTATATATACATATATATATATATATGTATATACATATATGTTAAGCATATTAAAGTATCCAGTTGAGCCTTGTGAATTGTTGATTAGTAATTAAATAATTAAATAAATGAGCTTGGTGCCTATATATATATATATATATATACTTATTTATATTTGTATATGTACTATAGTCGTAGCTGTATATGTGAATATTTCCTCACTCCCATTATTTTTGACATAATCACGCTGTGATGCTGTGTAAAATAAAGCCCTCGGCTAGATTGGTAGGGCTCACACCACTGGCGAAACGCATTGCCAAGCGTCCAATGCCGAGTTTTTCCCAGTAGCATAAGTTACACCCCTAAGGCTAAAGTGTGCTAGCAACCCCAGCTTTCCACAGTTTTATATATATATATATATATATGTATATATATATGTGCATATATATATATTTATGAGCGTGAGTGTGTATCCATTTTGCAACCACTGTGCTTATGTATATACTCATGGACTTTTACAATACACGAAGTACCCATACCCAAGTAATAATATAAGCCGTATGCATTCATACGCATACACATAATCATTTGAAGTAAATGTGTGTGTAGATATCTCTATACATATGCATGGATATAAGCGTATACATATGTATATATGTGTATGTGTGTGTGTGTCCGTCTGTTTGTGTGTTTATGTGCACATGTGCAGAGGCTGCGCTGCCGACGCAACACGGCAATGCCGCTGACGCAGCCTCTGGGTTCGGCCCCATTGTCTAGTAGTCAGCTTGAGGGGCGTGGTTTCCGAAAATATAAATGGCTGTGGTTGTAGTTGATGCTGTTGCGCGTTTTAACTTGAACACGAGTGCCAGCAAACGGTCGTATACACACTCATATATACATATTCCCAGTAGTATTGGTGACGACTGAAAAGATTTTTACAGCCTGTGCTCTCTTATAAACGCTTACTCTTCGCTGCATCACGCTATGTTGTGAATTCTCTTTCAATTGCCCAACATTATAAGACTCAATATAAGTGATTTTTATACGAATTCAGCTTCAAGCTAAATTTATGGTACAAATTGTATCCAGTCCTAATTTGCACTGTATTATTATTATTTAAACTGGGAGACACTACATAAAATGTTAAGTGACATACTATTAATAGTACAGAAATTTTAAATTTGATTCTGTATAAGAATGTCTTAACTGTAAATTGCTCTGATTTTAGCAATAATTTACATGACAGAGAACTCAAAGATACGTAAATCTGCTTTAAGAGGTTTGATTCTCAACCAGCTTGCAGCATGCACATCTCTCTTTGAATTCTGTCTCTGGTTTTGTCTCTTAGGTAAGAGTGTAGAATCGTACCTTCAAAAACCTGCTCCGGGGAGGGTTAGCGCTTGAGTGTAGTGAGGTGTGTGTGAGTGGCTTTGTGTTATGTGTGGTGTGTCTGTGTGAGATTCGAAAAGTGTGTACGGCTCGCAGAGCGAACAGTCTTTGCGCTTTAATAGGTTTTTACGCACACATTCACGTATGCATAGTGCTGTGATTGTGGTATGGTCACTGGCGCGCACTAGTGTGTGTGTGCGTGAATAAGTAAGAGTGTGCGCGCGTCCGTGTGTGTTTGTGAGCATGTCTGTATTCAAGCGGCAGCATCGCCAGCATCGCAATACATCCCCTGAAGGTTTTTACGTCCAAACAGAAAATATAGTTCAGTCGAGAACTACCGTCAGTGGCTGCGCAAAGGCAAAAGTTTATTTGCGGGTTTTTTCGAAAAAAAAAACCAACTGGAAAAATAATATTATGCTGTGTCTTCGACATATCTTAAGATTACAAACAGTTCAAATACTAATTACGTTTCTCGATCGCAAGCATCCACCCACGTTTACAACAAAGTGTTCCAATATTTGCCAACACTTTCACCTCGGATAAGTTACATATAGTTATATGTATATATAGTTGAATATCATATATATTGTGTACTTATAAACAAATATACATATGCATATATTCAAATCAGTGTCATTAAATTGAATGCTTCCTAATAATAAAGATGTACTCAAATGACTTATAGTTGCCTTATTCAGTGCCAAATTGATCTATCTACTTAGTAATTGTACCTGTTTTGTATTCTAATCGTCTAAAAGTGAAAAGTGCTGAAAAAGTGTTCCACTGCAAATTTTAAAGCCAAACTACTGGATAAACGCTTTCCGACGCGTATATGCTATATATACTCTATGTAAACATTAGGAATCAAGAAAATAAATTTTACAACGAAAATGCATATCTTACATCGGACCAATGACCATCAATTCGAAGATCAAAAGTTTATGATGGTAAGAGTGAAATTTTAATCGTGCATCTTTACATATATACTACAAGTACATATAAAATTAGTATGCGTATATGTACATGTGTACCCTGAATTGTCAGTTGTACGATCAGTTGCGAAGAAGAGGAAGAAGCGCACTCACTGACCAATTACGTGTCAGAATCACTAGAATCACTATCACTCAAATCTTATATTGAATTTCGAAGCCAATTGGGGATGCGGGATCTCTGATTGACATTTAAAATTTCATGCACGCAAGCACTTAGGGCAATTACCATACAACTCCGACTCGGAGTAAACTCGATGTCTGCTATTTTAGCAGATTGATTACCATAGGCAAAGCCAAATTTATGATAATAATGGGCGCACTTATGTAAGGTTCTAATTTCGTATCCTCTAAAGGAGGTGGCCTCTGTTAAAATTAAATTCCTTATTCAAATTTAAAGTCAAAGTTTACAACAAGAAAATTTAAATTACAGTAATTTTGATTTAAAATAATACATTTTTAGTATAACAGAAGGATTAGTTAAAACCATAATAGTTCATAGATACAAGCGAAACGTGTGTTGTATTGAAGAATCTAATTAACCTGTATTCGCTAAATTGGCTTTTGTATGTTTAATCTTCCTGAGGTCAGACGACAGACTAAATTGATATAGCTTTCCCTGTCTGCATATTGATTCTTATAACGTTGGCTTTACCTAACTTTTTTTTATTTCGCTTTGCTCCAGGCTGTGCAAATGTCAAAATCACTAGGTTTCAGTTGAATTATATGATTTCTAATTCAACTGTATATAGCCTGACCCACAAATTGACAACATTTGTGTACTACGGAATCGGATGCAAAAATGAATGGCTACGAGTAGAAATGATATTTATACAATTTATTTCATGGCACAATTTTTCGATCCTATTAAAAAATAATATTAAATACACGTTTTTATAAAATTGCAATAATATATATTAATTAAAGCCGATTTAAACTGAGTAAAATGATCCTGATCAAGACAGAAATGAGCCTAACAGTCTAACAGTGTACTTATAGATTTATGATTTCATTTTACTTAAGAGAATAATGAGAAGTGTAATGAAACGGACTTTTGCACATTGTACTTAATAATGAAGACAAATATACTTTTGGACAGATAAACACAACTTCGTTTTTAAGGACCTCAATGCATTTTTTCCACAAGAAATATCGCCTGCTGAGCACGTTCGTTATGTACTAGGATCAGCGTATCTTGAAGCTTTGATCTGGACTGTTGGGTTGTGTATGATTTGGAGCATAACAATGTTTTTCGTGCGACTAAAGTTTGCATTGGCTACGTATATCCACCCCCATTCAATTAGTAAAATTATATGGTTTATCGGCATTCCTGGAACTTTTTGATCCCAGCTCAAAAATATAGGATAAAATGACGGGGCGAGGGCCAAAGATCAAAACAAAAACACACCAAAGAGGCTGTGCAAAAGTAATCGCCCACAAAAAATGAATTCGCATAGCCGTTGAAATGGGTATGCCGATTGTGTTAGCGTTATCTGTCTCTCAGTTAGTCTTTCTGAAGACTGAATACTGAAAACTGACTGCTCTTAAATCAGGTATACCATAAGAATCTCGCGTGATGCGTTGCCAAAATAATTTATAAGATTGAAGCACAGCAAAATCAACGTAGCGCCCAATTTACGTGCGATTTTCATATCTCTAAAATACTGATGCTAATACTAATAAAAAAAAATTAAAAAAAAAAAAATCGTTCATGTTTTTAGATATGTTTCTTAGTTGGTTCCCATAACAATTTACTTTGCTACATAGTTGTTGGGATATCCACATTGAAAAAATTTCAATGTGTGTTTTTTTTTTTTTTTTTTTTATTGTGAAATATAGCAAAAATTATATTTTGATGCAAACAAAAATTGTGTTAGTACCAATGGAATTTCCAATGACTATATATTTTAACATTCTCTGTTTATTTATTTTATTTTATTTTTTAACCAATTTACTTTTATTGAAATATTGGCATCTTCTGTAAAACGCTATTTATATTATATACATATGTAGGTAAGTTAAATCTTCAGTATTTTTAAATTTAGTTGGCATTGGACAACATTTCATGAGGATGAGTTGATGTTTCAATCATATATGTATGTATATTTCGCATGCAAGCCTTCATACAGGATAAATGTATATGCCATTGTTTAAATGAGTTTTGTATTATAAAATAATGTGCATAATTATAAAATTAATGTGTTCACTTTTTTACTATATGGGATCGTTGAGTTCATACCGACGAATGGTGTATGTCTGGTACATAACAGATTGTCAATGTCGTATGCCCTGTGTTTAATTTGAAACTTTTAGATGGAAAACGTAGTTTTAGAAAGCAAAGTTTTAATGGTTTGATTCAAATTTTGGTTCTCTAACTTAGTAGTGAGTTACATCTTCTTCTTTTTCAGAATTTTATTTCGATTCGATATTTATAAAAATATATATATATATATATATATATATATATATATATATATATATATATACATAAATTTTATTTAATTTAATATTTATATGAATTCACTTCGAATTAAAGCAGTAAATTTTGAATTGTTGAGCAGATGCTTTTGGCAATAATTATACTGAAATTGTTACCTTAGAATAGTTTGTAATAAATTCGCTTTTCAACTTAAACCGTTATACAAATTCAAGAATATATTATTCATAGTCATACGAGCATTATCTACTCATATTATTTAGATTGTTCGTGACAGTTGATGGGAATTAGTAAAGAAAAAGAAACGAAAAGAAAAGAAAAATGAAATGCTTATGCAGATTACGACGTATATTTATATATATGTACATGGTATACAAAGACGAGTAGATATTATTATGAATATGTAAGTGCTCCGTTCCTACATGGCATCAAAATTGATTTCATTTGCAAAAAGGAAATTAAAAAGTCCACTCAGAATGAAATTGAAACGCAAGATAAATGTAAATTTCTGCAACGTGGATGCGAACTGCGAACGATAGCAAGTGTCGAAACTGCGGCGTGTGTTAGGCTCGTGGCAAAGCGGAGATCGGCTTGTTTGCGAATACGCCAGTCCAGAGCGGCAGCATCCGCATCGGGAGGAGGATCAGGCGAAGCAGAATGGGAGGAGAGGCGAATGCATCTTTGCACTGGCGCGATTGAACTGCAGATCGCAGCTCCTTTTTTTGTTGTTGTCGAGCTTGGTTGGTATTTAAGCCGGTCTGCCGTCTGGTTGGGCCTACCTGGATGACTTGTTGGCTGGTTGGAATGGCAAATAAGTTCTTCCTCTGCTATTCGTCATAAACCTGCTAGAACTCCAGGTACAACACACAGTTCACACTCCATGCACTGCCTCCCTCCATTTTCACTTGATCCAAAGTTGTGCGTATATCCCGCTTGAATACGTTTATGAATGAGTTTTACTACTTCATTAAAAGGCAGATGTCGGCCTCGTCATGACAGTGGGAGTGAAAATCGGCAAAGGGACGGTGCGATCATGCTTGCCCGTAGAATGTGGAGTGTATGCGTACGAATGTAGCCAGGGAAACAGGGAAACAGGCAACAGAGGAACAGGGAACGAGAGTAGAAACGCGAGCGCAATAAACAAAAATCGATTATCGTTCTTCATGTATTTTCATTGTTGTTACGAATATAATATTTAGAGTTTGAACGGTTCGTCTTGAATTCATTTAATTTATAGCCGAAAACTCTTTTGGCCCATCCGGCAAATTCAACTCCAGCGGCTTGCATCAACTGGCCATCCGGTACAACACTATGTCTACAGAAGTTATGTTTCTGGACTTGAATTTCGGATGTAATTTAAATATGAAAACAAGATTGTATATATATACACGTCGATCTCCAAATCTCTAAATATCAAAATGGAAACAAAAAAAAAAAAAAAGAAAAAAAAATCATATATATACAGGCTGATCTCCAAATATGTAAATTTTCACAAGTATAGTTAAGTTAAATTAACTTAAAATCT
Source organism: Drosophila koepferae (assembly GCA_030914345.1). Classification (NCBI taxonomy): domain Eukaryota; kingdom Metazoa; phylum Arthropoda; class Insecta; order Diptera; family Drosophilidae; genus Drosophila; species Drosophila koepferae. The sequence continues at coordinate 203,851 of JAUESR010000157.1, read as the reverse complement.
ACGCCAAATGGGCGCGTGCCAAATCGGGAACACTTTGTCTTCGACTGTTTTGCGGTTTCAACCTGAAGACTTCACGAATAATTTACTGTTAGCTTCCTCTATTGATTTTTCCAATATATAGTTTATTATATATTTTTCTTGGATGCCTTTGAGCTAGAGCCCCAAAATCAATTATGCTGCAATTATACTGCAGACTGCCTCTCAACTCTTTTACAAATAAGATTCAAGTGATTTCGGTCAGTGTTTTGCAGTCAATAGCACTTGACTTTTCTTATAAGCCCAATACATATATACTTGAATTAATATTTTTAAAATTGCAAATGCATAGCAGCATAGCAGAGCGTAGCAGGATTCTCACTTATCGATTATAATAAAATATTTATACATTGCAATGCATTGTTGAGGTCTGAATATTGCTGTCATCATTTCGCAGCTTATAAGTTTTGGGAAATACTAAATTTTAGTCGAAAGTTAACATTTAAGAGTATTAGAGAATACCCATGTATATGAAATGTGCACACGCCTAATTGGCAGTTTTGAAATATAGGCCTGCCCGGTCCAAAAATTGGTCAAAAGGCATCCGCGAGTCAGCGAATCAGTTGCGACTTGCAAACAGTTTCAGTTAAGTGGAACGATTTGATGCAGTAATTTTGGTAATAACGGCAACAGACGGATGCCAATTTAGGGGCACTGCTACTGTTTAACTACTCCAAATTGTTATGTAATTGTCGACGAATGTGAATATGAATTCTTTTCACCATTATCACTGCTCCCGCACTTACTCTAAAATAAATAACAGATCTTCAAAATATCTTAGTAGAGGCGCTAATCTCATTTTTGTTTATATCGTGAAGCTCAATAATTTTCCAAGTATATCGCAATTAATAATAGGGTCAATAATATCATCGGCAAATACCTCAAAGAAGTTTTTTTGTAAGGAATTACTCAATAAACTATTAAGCTGTAAGCCTATTGAAAATGGGAAATCATGGTATAATGTTTTTTTTTTTTTTTTTTTTTTTTTTTTTTTTTTTTTAAATATTTAACATATATTCTTGATCAAGGTGACGAGAAAAGTTGAAATAGCCATGATCTCGGAAACTATAAGAGCTAAAGACTTCATTATTTTTTTGTTAGGTCCGTGTGTTGCACGCCGTAAACGAGTTTATTTAAGAAAATCGATAACTATTTCCGTTTAATTGATCGATTTTAGCATTTATCGAGATTCAGTTATAAAATGATATCTCGTTCATGTATAGAGTTAGAGTCTCAAAGTCTGCATATATATAGATAATAATTTAATACAATTTCATTTTTGTTCGATTTTGGATACGGGCCCCAAAATATCGCCCATTCCCCCAAATTTGCAAAACGTAATTCGGATACAAATATACACATTTTAGTGCTATTATTATATTCTGAAAGTTTCATGAAGATCGTCCATCTAGAAATGGAGATATAAACGTCCAAAAAATAACCCAACCCACCTCCAAGCCACGGCAGCAACTACGCGTTAGCAGAGCGCGCGCTTATACTACGTTCGTAAAGAAGAAGAGCATTAGTTTTTTTTTTTTTTTTTTTTGCAGGGTTCAGGGTATCTCTTAGTCGAGCAGTCTCGACTAGAGCCTTCTTACTTGTTAACAAATATTTCTGGATTTTCCCCAATATATGAACGTTGTCCACCTCTCGATGTTAAACGCAATTGATAAATGCATAGAATCGCCATGTTATTTGTATTTGTACATACAGAGGAATGTGAACATGAACTCTTTACATCATAATGAATCCTCCCACACTTACACTAAAATCTATTTCAGCTCCATCTATTATACACCATTAGGACTATTTAATGAAGACTGCGATAACATAGGAATGTACATACATATCTTTTTCTTTTTATCTTTTTTATTTTAATGCCAGATATTAAAAATTTGAATAGAATAAAAACGCATTATAATGTTATTCTTGACTTCGTACTTGACATCATTTTAATTTGAGTTTTAATCATGTTATTCTGTGTCACTGCTTAATACATATATTTTACTGCTTGACATGCACTGCTTGGAATAATTTCCTTTGAAGATTTTTGTTGACTTTGAATTTCCTATTCAATATAATACAGACTAGTTCCACTCAGAATATGTGTTTCAATCATTTATTTATTTCAAAATTAAAGGCAGAACTAATTTATTATGTCTTAGGTATAATAGTTAATTGCGACATTTGCCGTCACAATGCGCCATCTATTGCTTATGACGCCATTATGAAGGTTCTAACTTTGCACATTATAGCTAGAGGGAGCTACATGAAATTTAATAATATTTTTACAAAAGAGGGCGCTTTAATTTTTATTTCATAATTTCGGGAAAATGGAATCACAAACAAGACGTTAAGTGATTTAAAATTATTTTCATTCCTAGATGGATGCCAACTTCTTCAGTTAAAGATAATAAATCAATGTAATAGGTATGCAACTATGGATATGGGATTAGGTAATGAACATTATTAAGGGAACATTAATGACAATACAATATAAATGCCTTTTATTGAATATATGTATGTCACATTCATTTGCAGTAATACTGCGCCTGCTCTACATACGTTTGAACAATAAAGCAACCTTCATGTTCATGCCTTCTGGTTTATGCTCATTCACGAAATGAAAGGAGTATATTCGTTTGTACAATGTCCGTGTTGCTGTCCACCGTTCGCCGTGTGCCTGGTTGAACACAAACTTTTTTTGCGCTATTGAAACTATAAAGGACGCAGTGCTAGGAATATCCCGCCATCCAGTTAATGGAAGTGCTAGAGAATTGAAATTTAGAAGTGAAATTATACGTTAAGTTAATTTTAATTCTTAAACATAAAACAAAAATAAGAAAAATAACATTGGAAATATATTTTACTTTTAAATTCAGTATCTAAAAGTCGTCCAGAAAAAAAAAACAAAAAAAAAACAAGTATGAGTGTTCTAGTCGAGACTGTTCTAGGAGATCCCCTAAATCCTTCAAAGAACTGAAGTTCTTCATCTTTATGCTTGCATAGGCGCGCGCTGTGCTAACTGCGTAGTTGATGCAGTAACTTGGGCTACATTTTTAACACGTATAAATCCATTTCTAGTTGGTCTATATTTATAACACTTTCTGAACGTAATAATGGCATTTATATATGCCGAAATTCAAATTTCCGAAATTGATCTATTTATTTATTTATTTATTTTTTTTTTTTTAATTTAGGGCAAAGGAGGAGTGGTATTCAAAACTTATCCATTTTACCTAACTTTATATACAATTAGAAGTCTCTACCTCTAACGATGTACATATAAAATAAACTCTTACTGAAAAACATTATACCCCGATTTCCCACTTCCAATGGTTTCAGAGTATAGTAATATAATCATTTATCTATATTTTCTGATTCGCCATATCCCAAATGGTTTATCTGTTGTAAATGACTTGCTCTAAAACTAAATATATATATAGTGTTTTGATCGTGAATGAGTATTTAACAGTCGGTAGTGACCGATACAAAAGCTCTTACTCTTATTATTTAATCAGGAGTTAAACCTCAAAATATGTATAATCTGCATATTTCATTTAGATACAAACGCAGTAGTACGACATTGATATGCCCATAAATATCGAAAGCATCAGAGTGAAATTGACTTAAATACGTTTTCATACACGAAGTCAGAGAGCACTAGTGATAAGTATTTGTAATTTCATAATTTGAATCAATGCTTGGATGATTGGTTATTTATGATAAATATATGTATGTGGAAAGCTTTGAAATCCATTATATATTGTTACTAATATTTGCTCAAATTGAAATATGTAACATAGAATGTAGCTATCCATAATATTGATTTAAATATGCAAACTGATTACGGTTTACGTATGGGGATGAGATGGTAAAGTTTTTTGGCAGTTTGCCTGTGTAATAGAAAAAAGACAGAATTTGGAGTCAAAGCTCTTTTAATGACAATTGATCATTGGCGAGTGGATAGCATTTCATTAGAATACAATGTGTAGTGCGCATTTCTGTTGGTCTGTAAATGTGTGTGTGAATGTGTGTTTGTATGGGTGTGTGTATGTGAGTATTTATGCTTCGTTCTGCACACACACTTGAGGTGGAGGTGAAACTATTTCGACCTGTTCAACAGCTTCCAACTGTCTTGTCTACCTGTGCCTTCACGCAAACCAGCCAGTCAGTCCGTCATTCCTACCTTTATAATTTATTTATTTATATCTTGAATTACGGTATGGGAGTATTGACCACCAGTGAAAATTTCCAATTTCAGCATATTCACGACAGACAATAGCGCACAATTCAAAAACTTATGTGATTGAAAACATAATCCATAACACAAATAAAAAAAAAATAAAAAAAAAAATAATAATAATAATAGTAATAATAATAATAATAACAAGTAAGAAGGCTGTAGTCGAGACGGCTCGACTACGAGATACCGTGAACCCTGCAAAAGAAGTGATACTCTTCTTCTTTCCGCACTTATGAGCGCGCGCTCTGCTAACTGCGCAGTTGCTGCCGTGGCTTGGGGGTGGGCTGGGCTGAACTTTGGACGCTTATAACTCCATTTCTAGAAGGACGATCTTCATGAAACTTTCGGAATATATTTAGAGCATCTAAATGTACCCATTTGCCAAATTGCAAATGCGTTTTTTTCAAATTGAGGGCGAAGGGGGCGTGGCATCCAAAATCTGTAAATTACATAATCTGCGTATTCATAATTTCTATCTAAATATATTAATTTATAGTCTCTAGCTAAAACGGTGTAGAAGTTACGCTCAAAAAACCAAAAAAATGTAAACGAATTTTTTATCGATAATTTGGAAATGTGATGAGTTATCGAAAAAACAAAACAAACTCGTACTGCGTAGCTAACATACGAGTATTCATGTAAAATTTCAGCTCTCTAGCTTTTGTAGTTTCCGAAATCTCGACGTTCATACAGACGGACAGACGGACAGACGGACGGACGGACGGACGGACAGACAGACGGACAGGGCTAGATCAACTTATTTTTCGATGCTGATCAAGAATATATATACTTTATGGGGTCTGCGACTTCTCCTTCTGCCTGTTACATACATTTTCACAAAACCATTATACCCTGAATTCCCATTTTCAATGGGTTCAGGGTATAAAAACGCAGCCAACATACGTCGCGAAGTACCGATGCTTTTATTAATGTAAGAATACAATCAGTCAATATTAGCAACAGTTAAGATTTCAAGCAATATAGTTTAATAGTAAATATCACAAGAATGTGTATTGTTTATAATTTAATTCCAATTGATATTAATATATTTTGGTTATAAACTGTATGTACTGGCCAATGGTAAACCAAATTATTTAATTTCGTATAAATTAAATAAATTGTACTTTACATTGAAATGATATAAATAGATAAATAAATATGTAAATTTTAGACATTCCTCTATACAAACCTTTCAGTCAATTGACTAAGTACCTTCAATACCTGTTAGGCAAGATCTGTCTACATACATATGTACATATATGACAACAGCATCCAAAAAATAAAATGTTGCACTATTGGAATAATAGCTTAGACTAAGAATATTTAAGTCTGACATATAGCGGAGTTAAATCATTGTGTACTGTAAATCATTCGCCATATTTGTGTAAATATTATCTTTCTAAGTAATCAGAAAATTTGTGAAAAGTTATTAAATCCCAATATATTTTTGCAAAGAATATTTTCTCAATCATAATTTGTAAGAGCTCTGTAATTTGTATGTTCTTCTCATGAATTTCTTGGCTTTTTGTCTGTAGTAGCAGCAAAAGCTGTTTTAAATGTTTCTCCCTTGGTAGCAAATATTACGAAGTGAAGTGGAGACTAGGCCGAAATCTGTCTTTGGCTTTTGATCAAAGTCTTACGCACATTTTTCAGTGAGTCTGCATGAAGTGTGTTGAGTCAAAAACCTAAAAAGCCGAAATTCATACAAAACAAACCCAAACCGGTTTATCTGTATCGTTAAATATTCTATTTGATGCTGGCAAATGACAAGATAATCCAAAGTAATCAATCAAAATTATTTTAATTTATAAAGCCACAATAAACTCGTGTCCAGATCGCAATTGCCACGTTCGCGCTAGCCGTCCACATTGAAAACGCTACGATGAACATACATAAATAAGCACAAATACAACTCTTAAAAATATTCGTTATGTACCTAAGAATTGGTTCTAGAATGTCAATTATTTATAGTAACATTCTTCTATTTACATACACGACTTACAATAACAGAAAACGATGAATCTTTAAATATTTCAGCTTTAGCTTTAACTCCTGTAGATAGTTTGTCTTCATTAATGTGTTTAAATATACATATTAATGCATATAAAGTAATTTATGCCTTGATTATGCGAATTCTGTATAATATTGAAGCCCAAAAGTCGTAATTTTTTGAAAGGCAAAAGTATTACAAAAGCTATTACTACTATGAATGTAGTGATTTAAAATTTAAAATTTACTGATCCTCATATTGTATTTGTATACCCTCATATATGTACCTATGTATACATAATCGCTGGCTGACAGAAATCGATAAGTCATCTTAGTGACAACATGTAAATAAGAGAACAAACATAACCAGAGCTTTAGATCAAAATAATTGAATAAACAAAAAATTCTCGAAATAACTTTATTTAACATTAAAGTAAACATATATTTCAGTCTAGCATTAAAATTGTAGGAGTTATAATTGTACATTGAGAAAAGTCTCTAATTTCTATAACGTCTTAAATGAGAGTACTTATAAGTTTCAATGGACATTTAGTACTTGCCTAATTTCTTATCAATATGAATTATTATACAACAAGTATATCTTTCAAATAAAAGAAGGGCAGATTGAACAGCGGCGAAAATACAGAGGCAGACGAACAGTTCGAAACACAAATGTTCTATTTTCACTTCGTGAACAAATATTTTGTATGTATTACTAAACGGGAACCATTGAATTTTATAAATTTGCGAAAGCTAACAATGGGGGTTATGAATAACCAGACATTAGCAGCGTTCATTGTATTTGACGTGTGTTATGGCTAACACACACACACACACACACACACACACACACACACACACACGAGCGCGCACACACACACAAAAATATTATCATAAGAATCTCTTAGCATCCTTCGTTTTCTAAGGATTTGCCAAACCGGATGTTACGATGGCTTACCATATCAAAAGCCATTCACACCTTTTGCAACACACAAAAGTCAATATGCTGTATGTACATTCATATGTATACATTTGCGTGCAGGTGTATACTCGCGAGTGCATGGGTGTGTTAAATACTAGTCCCTTATGATATGAATCCACAATAATTTGACTGTCGCAGTTTTTGAAGATCCAAATGTGCATAAGTGTGCAGATGTATGTATAAGAAAAATGCATACGGCTTCTGCTGATGAAATTGAACTAACCTTTTATTTAATAACCTCTATAAATGATTGACAAATTATTAGATAATTTTTTTTTTTTTAATTTGGTGTCAGTATTCAAAACATAGCGAAAATAAAAATAGAAAACCAAAACTAGAAGAGTCTTTCTTTTTTTATATAAATTATCCATAATTATCGAATATTAAAAAAATTTCAAGGACCTAGTTCTTAAAGATCTGTTGCGTTCATACAGAACTAAGCCGATTCAGATGTTGCTCTCTTTGATGAAAAAATTATTGTTTGTTTTATTTATATACATACAATAAAAAATTGATGGCCCCCTTTTGACCGTGGCAAACATTTTGATAAAATCAATCCAGTTCCCATTTGCAATGGGTTGAATGTATGTATGTGTTTATGGAGATAAACAGTCTTTTTACACCAATTTCACAGTAAATGGAAACTGGAACACACTTGTAACTAGTAGCCTATTCAAAAATTGGTTTATTCTTTCCCCTGAGATCTGTATCGTTGATGACAAAGTGTAATCGCATTTATAAACCCTAGAACAAATATTATTAATAGCAGATACAAGTAAATGTTTTAGATGATATGTAAAAAAGCATATGAAATTATTAAATACTTAGCACTCAGATATAAGTATGTCACATAATATTCATAAGAAATCAAAGAATTAAATTACATTCATTCATTTCTAATATTCATCCAAAAATCAACATTCATAATTTTTGGCTATGCATTCCATATGTATATGTACATACATACATACAAATGTAACATACTTACGTTACAACGTACGTACACGCATACACATACATGCTTCCATATTTATTTTTTTTTTATGCTTGGCTCCGACTGGCGAATGCAAAAAATTTCCGAGGAGTATGACGGGCATTACGACGCGACCCAACTCTGGCATCGCGCGCTCTTATGGTTCTTGTTGTTGTTTCTTCTACTGTTCTGACTGCGCTGCTGCTGCCCTTTCGGCACGGTCGCGACCAGTTTTCATTTCGCTTTTGGCATTCACGGACTGTTGTCGTTGTCGCTGTCGCTGTCGCTGTAGCTGTCGCTGTAGCTGCTGTGGTCGTCGTTTCTGACGTCGTCGCCGTCGGGTCAATTCGATTTGATTTTCAATCTGTCTCCCCGTAGGCGAACTTATCAAAATTTCGTGATTTTCAGAACACATAAGCAAAGTGCATAATTTGGTATTAACTTCTGAAAGAAGATGTGGTTAGGGTAGACAATTGATTAAATAATGTGATTTCTTGCTCATTAAGTGATCAAATCGAGGTTTCTATGTTCAACGGATCTCTTTATCCATAGTTTCAAGTTACAACATGATAACATGACTCTATCTTATGTGGATATGCCTGCTGTAATTGAAATTCAGGTTAGTAGCGTAAAGTCGTATCGTAAGTAGGCTTTAAATACCTCTATTTCTCTCAAATTTCGCTAAGCTTTATATCTGCGGAAAGACCGGCGGCATTATACATACGTTCTTATGCGTTCTCTTCGCAATGAGTCATTGGTAATACAATATTAATAAATTCTTGGTATAACTCTAACATTTTTCATAAAAAATAAATTTACAACAATTATTTGACGATATCCCGATTCGTTTTTATTTTATTTTATTTATTTTTTAATACTTATCCTATTAAAACAGAATATCATGTGTAAATCACAAGTCTTTTGTGAGGTTCTCTTTGTCTATACAAATTGATAAAATTATTATCTAAATTATTAAAGTAACATGCTGTACGACTTGGCCATTACATAATTGACATAATTATAAAGTGTAAGCAGTCTACATTCGTTAGTTGCTATTGTTGCCCTCTGTTTAACTGTTTCATTCCGAATATTACCAACAAATTTGGTTAGAAATTATAAAATTGTATAACTAAGAAAACGTTGCTGGTTAAGCTAATTCATCGTTAATGTAAATTGGCATACGTTATTGTCAGATTTTGGATACCGGCCCTTATCTCCCCAAATTTTGCAAAAATTAATTCAAATACTAGAGACCTGCAATTTGGTAAATAGACACATTTTATTCTGAAAGTTTCATGAAAATCGTACATCTAGAAATGGACTTATAAGCGTCCAAAGTATAGCCCATCACACCCATAAGTCGGTACATCAACTGCGCGGTTGGCAAAGAAGAAGAGTATTAGTTTTTTTTTTTTTTTTTTGCAGGGTTCAGGGAATCTTGTAGTCGAGCAGAGCCTTCTTACTTGTTTCAAATTTCTTTTTGTACAAATGCATATATATTCTAATTTATAAGTAAATATATACAAAAATGTATATAATTTTATTTCATGCGGAAAAATATGAATTAATTAATTTGTTTGTGACCTATGTATATTTAACTTGATCTTATTAAATTTATACTTGGAAAACAGGAACGCCTCAGTGGCCATGGCAGCTTGGGTCTTTCTAGTAGCAGCCCGGCGTATACAACTCATTCAGGTGGGCATTCTGGTCGAGGAGGTCCCACGTCCGGACACAGCGGACATAGTGGTACCCATGGGTCGGCAGCCACCATGCATCACCAATCACTGCAGTCTGATTTTCAGCCCCCGTATTTTCCACCACCTTTTCATCACTCTGCCCAAAGTCCTCCCCAGCAACAGGTAAGTGCTCCAAATTGGGCGGCGTACCAGTTGGACGTATCATTTCCAAAATAGTTTAGATATCTGGCTATTTACAGAATCACGGACCGCTGGAGTACTTAGGCACGGATCCCTACGGACAGCCCTTATCCTCATTGCACCACGCCCCACTTCATCACTACAACCAGTTGGCTGGCCTTAGATCGACACAAGATCAACTGGGTATTCATAGAACTCATAGGGAAGACTTGCAAGGACATGTTGTAAGTATTAACATAATTATCACATTATATCAAGAAGTCCACTAGTGTTGACAATAGTCTGCCTTTTACCTGTTTTATTTATTTATCCCTATTTTATGGAATATAGAGTAGAGCTTCACATAATAAAACTTTCATTGATTTATAAATCTAGTCAGCTGATTATTGGATAATAATAATAATTCAAGTCTATTTCAAATAATTGACGTGTTATTTATTGGCTTAGCATCATTTAGTTAGTTTAACGAGCTTCTTTTGTTTGTTGGCATTTTGGATTTATTTTTTATTTATTTTTTTTTTTTTTTTTTTGAGCTTAATAAATACTTCTCCTCAATCTACATAAATTGCCAGAGTTATGGCATTTTGAATTCCATTTAAGTGTATTATGAAATATAACGCAAAAAAATGCTATGAGGTATTTAAAAAATGTTCTTAAGATTTCACTGAAACATCTTGAAAATAACAACGAACATTCCTGTCCCAAAAGAAAAAGGGTTTACATAAATACACATACCATACCCTCGTATTTATGTAAGTATGTACATATGTGTGTGTGTGTGTGTGTGTGTGTGTGTGTGTGTGTGTGTAGGTTTGTATGCGGTGCACTCACACACTCGCACACTTCTCCGTATCCTTAACGAACTGGGCTTTTGCAACCACGGCCGGAGCATTTGCAATGTTGATGTTGATGTTGACGTTGATGCTGTAACTAAAAGGCGTTTCCCCGTAGAGCTTGTGCGCATACACGTATAAAAAGCCAGAATACATGATTGTCTAAACACTGGGATTGGCGCAGAACTAAGCTGTTTCAACCCTAGACACGGCGAGGGGAACGCTCTGCCCAAAATTTTGATCAACAAATTTAATTGATTTTATTTCAGTATAAAAAGTGCTTACGTTTCAGGGATTAAAAATTTTATTTACGCCGTTAAATTACTTAACCAATCAATAAAACTTAATATTTTGCATTAACTTCTTTAATATGCATTATGGCAATACTATCTTTTAATTAAAATTCTATAGACTCAGTTGTCCCACGGCTTTCCATACACGGAGCGAAGAAGCGATTATGGCAGTGCAATATCAGCAGGAGCAGCACACGGAACCAGACTCGGACATGAACATGAATCTTTAGCCTTACATCAAGCGTTGCAGAATGCCGTTGACGATGTCCAAGCACCTGCCCTGGATGAGAATGTTGCTTTCATGTCAGACTTACCTCTAATAAAAAGTAAGTTCATATACGGAAGTAGTCACGGTTATTTACAAAATTTGAGCTTTGAGATCAACGAAAAAGTAGTATGAATATAAACATAATCGATACTCAGGCCGAAAAAATTGAAGTTGAACAAGAAAAATAAAATTTTAAAGATTTATCAGCCACTAGATTGGATTTATATTATATGCAAGTGTTTCATATTTTTTAAGACAATCTCTTTTGTTGTCCTTATACGAATAAGTATTCTGATTCTGTTTAATTAACATACATTGCTAAATATGAATGTATGAGCCAAAACATGAGTACAGTCTTCAAATAAAAAGTTATAGTGTTTGCTAGATGTGGGTATGTACATATATATTGTAGAATTTCATATAGAAGAGAACGAGCCTTTCCGTACATTCGTAAATAGGCGGAGTGAATGGGGCGGTGCCACAAACATTCCAAAACAACTAGGACCACCAACCCCTAAACTGAATAAATATATTATGTGTGTGTGTATGGTGAAATAGAAGCTGGCTCCTCTAATTGGCAGGATTATTGTAAAATGATCCCTACACGCTGAGTTCACACTTCAATTGCAAAACATTAACACAATAAACTATTTTTCCTTTACAATGCGCAATGTACATTTTTACAGCATTCTATTCATACTTATGTTTTTGTATTAAAATATCAATGTGTTTCGACACAGGCATGAAAAGTGGGAAGGAAGCTGGAAACCTAGGTTCTGGATCGCCAAGTGAGGTGTTTTGTGCAGTTCCGGGTCGACTTAGCCTTCTATCAAGTACATCAAAATATAAGGTCACGATTGCCGAAGTCCAACGCAGATTGTCACCACCCGAATGCTTAAACGCATCTTTACTTGGTGGCGTTTTAAGAAGGTGGGTTTTCTACAAAAATATTTAATTAAAATATTATATATTTTATATATATTATATTTATAATAATATATATATTTTCAATAAAGAGCAAAAAGCAAAAATGGAGGCCGCCTTTTAAGAGAAAAGCTTGAGAAGATCGGTCTAAACCTACCGGCCGGACGGCGAAAAGCTGCTAACGTAACACTGCTAACATCTTTAGTCGAGGGAGAGGCAACACACTTGGCCAAAGACTTTCACTTTGTTTGCGAAACTGAGTTTCCAGCCCGACAGTTGGCTGAATACATTGTACGACATCAAACAGAACCCCAGGATTCCTATCGGCGGAAAGAAATTATACTTCACTCCCAACAAGTATGTAATTGGATACACGCCGATCTGTGCATTTTAGAAAACCATTTTTCTCTAGTCATATTAACTCGCAATTTCACAATCATATAGAAAATTAACAAGTAAGAAGGCTCTAGTCGAGACGGCTCGACTACGAGATCCCCTGAACCCTGCAAAAAAGTGATACTCTTCTTCTTTACGCACTTATGACCGCGTGCTCTGCTAACTGCGCAGTTGCTGCCGTGGCTTGGAGTGGGTTGGGCTATACTTTGGACGCTTATAACTCCATTTCTAGATAGACGATCTTCATGAAACTTTCGGAATATATTAAGAGTATCTAAATCTATCTATATGCCGAATTGCATATAGAAATTTACAGTTTTGAAAAAATATCAAAATGATATTTGATATTCAACTTTAAAAATATCGATATATCGATATTTTCGATATTTTACAAACTTTTTCCCACAATACCTTTACCATCCGACCAAAAAAAATAATAATAATAAGAATAACTATTTTTCATAATAATGACAAGTATTAGGTACTCAAAGATTAAAAACAACAAGTAAGAAGGCTCTAGTCGAGGCGGCTCGACTACGAGATCCCCTGAACCCTGCAAAAAAGTGATACTCTTCTTCTTTACGCACTTATGAGCGCACGCTCTGCTAACCGCGCAGTTGCTGTCGTGGCTTGGAGGCGGGTTGGGCTGAATTTTGGACGCTCATAACTCCATTTCTAGATGAACTATCTTTATGAAATTTTCAAAGTAGATTAAGAGTATCTAAATCTATCTATATGCCAAATTGCAAGTCTCTAGTATTTGAAATGCGTTTTTTTTCAAATTGGGAGCGAAGGGGGCGTGGCATCCAAAATCTGTAAATTACATAATCTGCGTATACATAATATCTATCTAAATAAACAAATTTGAAGTCTCTAGCTGAAACAGTGTAGAAGTTATGCCCAAAAAACCTAAAAAATGGAAACGAATTTTTTATCGATAATTTGGAAATGGGATGAGTTATCGAAAAAACAAAATAAACTCGTACTGCGTAATTAACATACGCATGTTCATGTGAAATTTCAGCTCTCTAGCTTTTGTAGTTTCCGAAATCTCGACGTTCATACGGACGGACGGACGGACGTGAAATTTCACATGAACACTCGTATGTTAGTTACGCAGTACGAGTTTATTTTGTTTTTTCGATAAGTCATCCCATTTCCAAATTATCGATAAAAAATCGAAAATTCGTTTACATTTTTTAGGTTTTTTGGGCGTTCATACGGACAGGTCTATACTATACTATACAACTTATTTTTTTAAGAATATACATATACATACTATATAAGAATATATATACTTTGCAACTTCTACTCATCAACTAATATGATTTCTGGCCCGCAGTAGTTGGAGGTTCATAAAAATTATAATTGAGTATGCAGTCCATATTTCAAGTTGGGCTGAACTTTGGACGCTTATAACTCCATTTCTAGATGCACGATCTTCATGAATTTCATTAAATGAAATATATATGGAGCATCCAAATGTATCAATATGCCAAATTGCAAGTCTCTAGTATTTCAAATGCGCTTTTTTTTTCAAATTGGGTGCGAAGGGGGCATGTATACCAAAATATTATCATATTACGTAATCTGCGTATCCATAACATATATCTAAATATAAAAGTTTGAAGTCTCTAGCTAAAACGATGTAGAAGTTATGCCCAAAAAACCTAAAAAATGACAACGAATTTTCGATTCTTTTATCGATAATTTGGAAATGGGATGAGTTATCGGAAAAAACAAAATAAGCGTACTACGTAACTAACATACGGACGGACAGAGCTTATTCAACTTTTTTTTTTTTGCTAATCAAGAATATATATACTTTGTGGGGTCTGCGACGTATCCTTCTGTATGTATGTCCTATATAACAGGACATACATTTTCACAAAACCATTATATCTGAGTTCCCATTTTCAATGGGTTCAGGGTACAAAAACTGACGTTGGCGGTATATAAAACTGCACCTATCCCATCAGTTGTTTCCAACAAGACATTCAAAATTTATAATTGCAATGTATCAATTTGTATTATATTTTTTATATACCTTTAAATTAGCATACACTTAGTTTTGCATATGCGATTTAGGTGCTACTTTATATTAGATTTGCATTTGAAGTTAAAGATTTGAATTCGGAATATATAATCGTATATACCCTCGATTATAAAGTATTACAATTTTCTTGATTTTGCAAATCGATGACGGACGTTCCGCAGTTTTGGAATGCGGGCTCCAAAATTTTACATTTACGTGACACATTTTGGGAATCGGCCACTCACTTGATGAGAGTGATAAATCAGATCAGACTAAATAGTTCTAAGGACTAATAACACTGGATCAAAAAGATATGGCGAATATATGTATTCATAAGCGGCAATGAAAGAACTGTGTCTTAAATAGATTTGTAGTTTTTAACTCAAAAGTTCAAACTTTCTTATTCAACTTTCTTATTTATACTTGAATATAATGTCATTTTCGATTACCATCTTCTATCTTTCTAATATTGTAGATTACAAAAGAATTGATGCAAATATTGAGTCAGGATCGAACCACTCATTTCGGAACGAGATCACAGCATTTATTGGAGCCTTCTATGCAACGGCATTTGACACACTTTTCCCTAATAACACATGGATTCGGTTCTCCTGCAATTATCGCCGTGCTGCATGCTTTTCAGGTATCTATTTCCAGAAATTAAAAACAAGTGTATTTAAGATTCATATTTAAATTTAAAATTAAAATTTATATACCGTGAACTCTTTGATAATAGAAAATCAGTTATTTTTATTTTATTTTATTATACCCTGAGCCCATTGAAAATGGGAAATCAGGGTATAATGGTTTTGTTAAATGTATGTAACAGGCAGAAGGAGGCGTGGCAGACCCCATAAAGTATATATATTCTTGATCAGCATGAAAAAATAAGTTGATCTAGCCCTGTCCGTCTGTCCGTCCGTCCGTCCGTCCGTCCGTATGTATGAACGCGTCGATTTCCGAAGATACAAAAGCTAGAGAGTTCATTCTTTTTGTGTTAGGTTCGTATATTGCACGAGCAGTACGAGTTTGTTTCAGAAATTCGATAACTTGTATATTTGCAAAGTTATCGATAAACGAACTTATCGGGAACCTGTTATAAAATTCTAGCTAATTCATCTTTAGAGTTAGAGTCTCCAAGTCTTCTGCATATATATAGATACTTTATTACAATTTCGGTTTTTGTCAGATTTTGGATTCCGGTCCCTACTTCGCCCCACCACCCCCAAACGTGAAAAAAATGCATTTCAAATACTAGAGACATGCAGTTTGGTTTAGCATATAGATATGAATATCATAATCATAATCTGAAGAAATCAATACGATTGTCCATCTAGAAACAGAATTTTTAATCATCAAAGTTTTCTCATCAAAAACCCATGCGACCCAGCAGCAAAGCAGCGAGACAGCAAGACGCTTGCAATGCTTACACACATGCATACACACATACATGCTTACAAGCGTAGATCAGCGTCTATGCGTGCAGAAACGAATCGAATAATTCTTGGAATATTATTCGTTCGAAGAAGGGCTCAGGGGATTTCGTAGTCGAGCAGTCTCGACTACAGCTTTCTTACTTGTTTTATTTTTATTTTTTTTGTGAAAATGTATGTTACAGGCAAAAGGGGGTGTGACGACCCCATAAAGCATATATATTCTTGATCAGCCCTATCCGTACGTCCGTATGGAAGCAGAACGTAAACTAAAAGAACTAAAGAACTGAAATTTTACTTGTATATATAAATATGCAATACGCATTTATTTTATTTTTTCAATAACTCATCCCATTTATTTTTGATCGATAAGAATCAATTTAATTTAATTAAATTTCTATACCGCGGCAACTTCACCCACAATCCGCAAAAAAAAAAAAAAAAAAAAAAAAAAAAAAAAAAAAAAATTTCAAATACTAAATACTTAAAGTTAGGCAAATAGACATATTTAAATGCAATTAAACGTTCTGGGGATATCCTAGTCGAGCAGTCTCGACTAGAACACTCTTGTTAATTGTTCGAGTCCATGATTAGTTATTGGTAGCATATTTACTTTAACACACATGTTAAATAATTTCAATTTCAGACATTTCTCAATGAATCTCTTAATTATTTGGAAAAATTATACCCTTCAAACGGAGGCGGAATGGTATCGTCATCTCTGGATAAAAGTAAACTTGACAACGATAAAAAATGATAGACTACACTGTAACAAAAAATCAACTCGTATTTAAATAAAAAATTTTAATACAAAATTAGGTACAATATCTATTTAAATAAGTACTAAATTATTGTAAATGTATTTAGTTTAGTGTAAATTATTAAAAATTTGTAAAACCGTAATTTTAAAGTACGTATTAAATGAATACATATGTGCGCACTCACGTATTATGGTATAAAGATTTCTTTAAAAATGATAGAAAAGAAAAATCAATGTGTTTCCGTCAAAAGTCACCAATGGTTTTACAACACCTAAATTATTATTCGGGGTTTACTTTTAAGTAATCTACTTTTTAAATATTTTAAACCTATACAAAGAAATAAAATATGTTTTTAAAACAGTCAAAATGATTTTTATTTACTTTATTTACTTAAAAATTTGACAAGAAAATAAAAACAAATTTACGTATTCGTCGCGCTACATTCACTGATTAAATTTAAAATAATATTATACCCCGATTCCCTTTACACCCAAAATGTGTAAAAAATGCATTTCAAATACTAGAGGCATACAGTTTGGTTTGGCATATAGATATTAATGTCATGATCATAATCTGAACATTTGATTACTATTGTCCGTCTAGAAACAGAATTATTAATCAAATAAGTGATGGCAGCGAGACAGCAAGCCGCCTGCTTGGTTACAGGCGTACAGGCGTAGATCAGTGTGTGTGCGAGGGATCTTGCATCTATAGTTTGTCACGCGTGGATAATCGAAACGAAGCATTTTTGGAATATTATTCGTTCGAAGAAGGGCTCAGGGTATTTCGTAGTCAAGCAGTCTCGACTACGGCTTTCTTACTTGTTTTTATATAAGCCAGTATAAGAAGTACTTTGAATCCCATCTTACACATTTCTGATAAAAAATATCGCGTTAACTAATATAATAAATAATAGTCCTGAATGAGTATCAAAATTAAAATTTCGAGTGAGTAGCTTTAGTAATATTTGTCTCTCTTGCACTGCTGTTATGTGAACTTATTTAATGAATAAATCTTTCGTAATCAAACTTTCAGAATATGATCATAATATTCATATGTATATGTCAAACCATACCGTAACGTGTTTAAAATACATTTTGTTCACATTTGAGCGCATTGAGGCAGACTTGGAGACTCTATCTCTAACGATCAATGAGATATCATTTTATAATTGAATGCCGATAAGGTTTTTAATAATTTTGAAACGGGAATAGTTATCGATTTTCTGAAAAGAACTCTTAATGCCTATGCAATACACGGGAAAAAATAACAAAATTAAAATCTGTAGCTCTAAGGCTAAAATGACAAAGCCTACAGAAACGTGGTTATTTTTCCACATAACTACTAGTATTGACGAAATTTTTATTGGCTTTCCAATATTCCAAATTATCAGTGTTACCAAATGATTTTTTCTCATAATATCTGGCTTTTTGAAAATCCAATTTTGGGAAAAATTCCAAAACGGCGGCAAGCGGGAACTCAGGCTTTTAAAAACAAATATTTTGCTTTTTCCGCTGTTTTTTTTATACTTAGCATAAAATATTTTTAAACATATTTTACAGAATTTATGTACAACGAATTTATGTTCATTGTAGTTGAATTAAAACCAAATAGTTCAGTAGAAACAAAAATACCAGGATATGTAACTTGACAGCTAAGAATTCAAATGCTGGCTGCGAAAAGACTTAAATGATAAGACAAGAATGGATATATTGCAGTCATTGCAAATGTAGTATATAGTATATAGCTGCCAGTTGATCACATAACCAATTTGTGCTTGAAATATTTTTGTAATAGATTTGGGAGTTCTGTGAAGTTTCAGAAAACAAAATGTTTAATCATTATTAGAAACGTGTTTTGTATAACCTTGCTTTCGATATTGGCGAAACTAAATATACCATTCTGATTGACGAATCAAGGGAGGAATGCTGTCGTGACTACAAGTTGTCAAAAAAAAAAAAAAAAAAAAAAAAAACTCTTCTTCTTTACGAACGTATGAGCGCGTGCTCTGCTAACCGCTCAGTTAATGCCGAGGCTTGCGTGTGGGTTGGTCTATACTTTGGACGCTTATAACTCCATTTCTAGATGTTTTTTATACTCTGTTCCCTTAAAAAGGTATGAACGCAATATTTTTCGGCGCTATTAGAGCTAGAGATTTGAAATCTTAAACATATACTCATATACATATGCTCCCGAATTATAAAGTGTTAAAATTTTCCCGATCCGCCCACTAGGGGCGTGGCAAATCGGAAAACTCTTGCGCCCATAGGCCAATAATCATACAAGATGATGAGCTATAGAGCTACAATTTTTTTATACTCTGTTCCCTTAAAAAGGTATGAACGCAATATTTTTCGGCGCTATTAGAGCTAGAGATTTGAAATCTTAAACATATACTCATATACATATGCTCCCGAATTATAAAGTGTTAAAATTTTCCCGATCCGCCCACTAGGGGCGTGGCAAATCGGAAAACTCTTGCGCCCATAGGCCAATAATCATACAAGATGATGAGCTATAGAGCTACAATTTGGAATGTATACTCGGGGTGACAACCCAAGTTCAAAAAGCTATGGCGGATATATCTACGCCAATTAGGGGCGTGGAAAATCGGGAAAAACGTGTCTTCTACACCGTTAAAGCTAGAACGCTGAAATTTTGCATGTGAGTTAATGTTATGATTCTAAGAAGATCGATCAAAAAGTTATATGTCTACGCCTATTGGGGGCGTGGCAAATCGGACCTGAATATATAGCGATTTTTCAAATTATGCTATATTTTGAACACTCTTGATACTAGAGACTTGAAATTTTGCATGTATATGGTAGACATATCTACGCCCACAGGGGGCGTGGCAACCCGCAAAAGTTTATATCTTCTACAGTTTTAGAGCTACAAGCTCGAAAATCGGATGGTTGAGTTACTAATGTCCTCCTCTATCGATGATCCAGAAATGATTTTAAGCCTCTTTGGGGGCGTGGCATATCGAAAAATACCCTGTAATATTCGCATTTTTGGAATGTAAGCAACCAAACTTTGCAGTCATGTTAGCCTCGGCTCTTTCTAAGAACTGGCAAAAAATTAGCTTAGTAGTAATTGCTTAGATGGCAGAAATCATTTTAACATAAATATAAAAATATTAATGAATTTAAAAAATAAAATTTATAAGTTTTCGATTAATAAATAAAAAGTTTCCAGCGGGATTTGAATCCAAGTCATTTGAAAATTACATGTAATCGCTAGCTAAACCTAAATAGATTCAGCTGATCAGCAGCTTGTGACAAAACAAAACAATACAATCGCAATTCTTGCAATATGTATACACACTTGGATGTGTATACACGTACAAACACATCTGTACACATATGTACATACATACATACATATATGCATGCATAGAAAAACTGCTTGCCACGCAGCGTGGTAAATCGGAAAAGCAGTTTTAGTTTTTGCTTAAATGCACAATTCATATGAGTATGTTTATAAATTATTATCATAATAAATATACAAACATACAAAAAATTAAAAAATAATAATTTTTGAAAAAAGGTTTCTGAGGGATTCGAACCCACGCACCCAAGTACAGATTGCATAGCGCTTACGTCCAGCGCCACTGCCTTGATCTGATCTGTTAACTAAAACCAAATAAGGCATTGCTAGAGCGCCTTCTGACAAAACTAAAGTAACGATCGAAAAATTCACCATTCAGTCACAATTCTTAGAATATTCTGGCATGCAAACTTTTGTATGCATACATAGAAAATTGTGTGTATACTCGTATAGTGTGTACATGTGTAAATCTGTATGTACATATGTATAGGAATAATTGCTTGCCATGTTCGTTTACTAATTGCCGAAATATTTCGTTAATTAAATGTTTATTAAATAAATAAAATGCACCTATGGGAACAGAGTATTTCGCAGTTAGTTGCGCCTAACTGCAACGTTCTTGCTTGTTTGAAATTGTCGGCGAAGGGGGCGTAACATCCAAATCTGCGTATCCATAATATACAAATTTGAAGTCTCTAGCTGAAACGGTGTAGAATTTATGCTCAAAAAACGTAACGTAAATGAATTTTACAATTTTTAATCAATAATTTGGAAATGGGATGAGTTAACGAAAAAAAAAAAAATACAAAGTAAACTCGTACTGCGTAACTAACATACGAGTATTCATGTGAAATTTATTAAAATATGAGTGGCACTATGAATGAATGCGATAAAGATAATAGTTGTCAGGAATAGGACGAAAAACTAGACTATTCGTAAATAATAAAAATAAAAGCCCTTTTTTCACAAAATTTCAGTTTTTTTTTTTTTTTTTAAGTATGATCCCACTAATAAACTGCTTTTTTTGCTCAATAAAAATTGACAACACTGCATATTATATTATTTAAAAACCCCAATACCTCTCAAAAAGTTAATATGTAAATTGTGTATGAAAAATTGTTATTGTTGAGTTTCATATCCAAACATTTTAATGTGCGATCAGCTGAGCTATTAAAAAAGAAGGAAATTTCGTTATTACGATCCCTACTGTATTTTATATACTTACTTTTTTTATCAGTTTCTCATGAAAACCCAAAAAATAATCATCAGAATGAAGTAAATGATAACTTTAAGGATTTGATGCTGCCAATACAAACTGCCAAGAAAAATATTTATCGATACTTGGTAACTTATCAAAGTAAATAGAAAACATTTTTACCGATTCCATTTGACTAGTGCTGTTGGTATATTTTCTAATGGATCTTTCAACAAATATTTGCGTATCCCACGAAAGTATTGCTGAAGATAGAACTCCCAATCTAATTGTTGCATATCAAAATAAAATTCGTCCTTATCCACATTCGACATTCGACTCCATAGGCTTTGAATTTTATTAATATGAAAGTCCCAATCCCGCGTGGAGAAATAGGAAATCACATCTATAAATTTATGTATCTTTTTATAAGTATTAAGCAACCTGTAATGAAAAGTGTTCAATTGTATTCCTTCAATAAGTTCAAAATTATATTCTTCGGGAGATAATTCAACCTAAAAAGATTTTAATTGTATATATAAAGATAATAACAATTTTATACGATAAGTATTGTTTATACACCGGACGTATATAAATACATCTATGTTGTCAACCACATAAATGTACATACATACGTCTATATTTTGACTTACCGTGGTTTTTTTCCAATGAACAAACAGAGAATATCAATGAAAAGCGCAGGCAGATAATGGAGAAAACATATCGACAGCATATAGGTTACCTTGTTAGTGGTATTCGAGTAGCATAGATACCAAATTGCTTTTGTTGTTGGGTACATTAGTCCATATTTAGAAGTCTTTCTTGTAAATTCGCCCCATGTTAATTGATTCTCGTTAGGTGTACAAAAGTTATAGACAGGAATATCTGCTGAAGATTTTTTAGCTCTGCAATTGGAGTTATTGAATGTAAGAAACTCTTAGGTTCATAGATATATACTAGTTTTAGTCTTCTACATTACTTGTGTCTTGCATATATATCCCAGGAAGCAGCTATCATACTGTTTACACAAAAGTCAACTGGAACCATGTTCGCTATGGCTTTTGGGTTGCACCGTAATGTGCGTATCAACTATAAAAAATATATTTACACTTATTTATAAATGTTATTAAAAATAAATGATTGATCAATATGAAAATCTACCCCAGTGCCTGCTCCAGCTATTGCTCCAGTTGGCCCATAAAAGTTATCTATCCAACCGCTCACTGGTTCTCGATAAGTCGATATAACTAGAAAAATATTCATATCATAAGCTGTCAATTTACTATCACAGTTTAATTAATAATAAATAAAGAAGCATACCAATACCAGGACGAAATACACCAACAGGAAGTTTATCGCTGTAAATTCGAATGACATCTTCAGCTACGGCTTTTGTAAAAGTGTAAGTATTCGGCCATTTTCCCAGTAGACTGCAATTCCCAACGAAAGCTTATTAACCAAGACTGAACTAATCGACCAAATGCAAATTAACACAAAATGTACTTATATATATATATATATATATATATATATTGTATATAAATATTTTAAGGTAGAATGACTTTATAATTTGCAATATAATTACATGGGTGTTACATGATCCAAGAGCTTATCTGGAATATAATCAGCCATTAGCATTAGACTTTTAGGATTACTCTGTGTCGAATATAACTTTTCTTCAATCGTTTTTCGAGGGCAATGTGTGTATGCGGTGGATATGTGGACAACACTTTTAAGGTTCTTCATTTCCTCGCATAATTTCATTATATCATATACACCATGAACATTTATTTTAATAGCTCTCTTTAGTTTCTCATCAAATCGAACGGTCGCAGCCATGTGAAAAACAATGTCGATATTATCTATTAACAATTTACGATCATTAATGTTTAATCCTAATCCAGGTTTCAGACTGTAAATTGTAAAGAAAACATTAAAATATAATTTTGTTTCTTCGAATAAATTTTTCATTTACCAATCGCCTGCAATGGCTTTTATGTAGAAAGTATATTTTTTAGAAACTTCTTTAAGCCTTTCAAACACCTGAAATTTCTTTGATTAACTCGATATGTATTTTAATAATAATAATAAAATTTACCGGATCCGAAAACATTTCATCCAGTCGAGTATCTACACTTTCGTTATTTTTGCTACGTACAAGCAAATAGATTGTATTTAAACCAGTACACGACGTAAGCAGCTTGTTTATTAAGACTTGAAGAAAAAAGTGTTTCAAGTATTATCTAAACCACTACATACATTTTACTTACTCTTTCCCAAAAATCCGGTTCCACCCGTTATAAATATGTTCGATTTATTAAAAAACTTTTGTATATTTGATTGATCTGTGTTCGGTTCCATTTTCTTAGTACAATAATATGGGAAAACTAATTTCAAGAAAGACACACGCTTGGAATATTCTCAATGTTTTTTTATTGTTAAAATTTATATCTTAAGGGCACTAAGATCTTGCTTAAGATATTATCCAGCATACTCAATATCGATGGAGTTAAAAAGACCAACCTTCTCTAAGCAAGTATTGTAACTGTTTTGCTGCGTTTTCAATCCTCAACAGTGTTTCATGTTTAACCACCAAGTGTGCACTTCGCTTTTCACAATCATTTTCGTATACTCTAAGAATCAACATTTTAAAATGTGTTACTTTTTTTAAAACACTAATCGTGAAATTATATATATATCTCGCTTTAAATTTAATTTTATATATGCATATGTAAACATAGTGTATGAAATGGTCCATATATAAAGTATCTTATTATAATTGCAAACATAGTAAACAAAATTAATAATTGTTTTATATGAATAGGCTTAATTATAATTAAGAGTTAAACAATTGAAACCAAACATAGAGTCAAAATTCTATAACTTATTAATGGGTTATTAGTTACCTAAAATAATAAAAGTACAGTGTATATAATTCGACAGCCATATTTAAAAAATATAATTTGTTTGTGTTGCCCATAGTCACTCTGTTTAATAATCACTTTCACTGGCTGCTGCAAAAAAACCTGATATGGATGAACTGAGACACCGGAAGCCATTGCGCAGTAGCTACAGTGGACATTACGTGAGTTTTTCGGCACAAAATATAAAAATGATGCTTGTTTTTTTAATCTTTATGTAATTTTATCACATATTTTTAGTTAATTGTTGACCTTGAAAAAACAGTGCTGAAATCAGAAAGTTGAAATTGAGCATACCCTTTTATTATTCTGATAAAAATTTAACTACATGGATGCCAAAAATGTGTACTGTAGACATACATCGAGTTTATTTACTTCTGAACTTTCGCATTTAACTTAAGGCTAAAGAGAACTTACCTATGTATATAAACCAGCATTGGATAATGTAACCCTTAATGTACCATATAATTCATGTCAGGGGATGAATAAATTGTGATTCAATTTCAGATTTACATACGAAATGTTAATTTGTGGATATAACTTACGGAAACCCTATAGATTGATAATAATATTAAACAAGTAAGAAGGCTCTAGTCGAGACGGCTCGACTACGAGATACCCTGAACCCTGCCAAAAAAAAGAGACTCTTCTTCTTTCCGCACTTATGAGCGCGCACTCTGCTCGACTACGAGATACCCTGAACCCTGCCAAAAAAAAGAGACTCTTCTTCTTTCCGCACTTATGAGCGCGCACTCTGCTAACCACGCAGTTGCTGTCGTGGCTTAGGGGTGGGCTAGACGATCTTTATGAAACTTTCGGAATAAATTAAGAGCATCTAAATGTACCTATTTGCAAAATTGCAAGTCTCTATTACTTAAAATGCTTTTTTTCAAATTGGGGGCGAAGGGGGCGTGGCATCCAAAATCTAAAAATTGCATAATCTGCGTATTCATAATATCTATCTAAATAAACAAATTTGAAGTATCTAGCTAAAACGGTGTAGAAGTTATGCCCAAAAATCCTAAAAAATGGAAACGAATTTTCGATTTTGACTTGGGCGAGAGTTGGGTTGAATTTTGGACGCTTATAACTCCATTTCTAGATGGACCAACACCATAAAACTTTCAGAATGCAGTCGAGTCTCGATAATTCGTACCCCGCTAAATCGAAAACTTCAATAATTCGTAAGAAACTGCTGGTCCCTTGAAAAAACGTTAATTCGTAAAAATCCCATACATTTTGGTCCCCTCGTTAATTAGTAATTTTTCTACCTTCCCGGCCATGATCTTGCCTTTTATAAATCGTTTCGAAACCTCTTATAATTCGTAATTTCGTTTCGTAGCCTCTTGTAACTCGTAATTCTTGATTTTGCTGGAAGTTAAACTACTGTTAGATTTTGCAGACTATTATACATGGCGCCTTTTATCGCTTCATGTGCGAAATTTCGTTGTCCTCTCATTGGATTGGCATTAGTTTGCTCATTTTATTTTAAGCGTGAAGACGATTCGTAAAAATCTAAAAAAAAAAAACAAGTAAGAAGGCTCTAGTCGAGACGGCTCGACTACGAGATCCCCTGAACTCTGCAAAAAAGTAATACTCTTCTTCTTTACGCACTTATGAGCGCGCGCTCTGCTAACCGCGCAGTTGCTGTCGTGGCTTGGAGGCGGGTTGGGCTGAATTTTGGACGCTCATAACTCCATTTCTACATGGACTATCTTTATGAAATTTTTAAAGTAGATTAAGAGTATCAAAATGCACCTATATGCCAAATTGCAAGTCTCTAGTATTTGAAATGAGTTTTTTTCAAATTGGTGGCGAAGGGGGCGTGGCATCCAAAATCTAAAAATTACAAAAATGTAGTCTCTAGCTAAAACGGTGTAGAAATTACGCCCAAAAACCTAAAATATTTAAACGAATTTTCGATTTTTTTATCGATAATTTGGAAATGGGATGACTTATCGAAAAAACAAAACAAACTCGTACTGCGTAGCTAACATACGAGTATTCATGTATAAAAAAAAAACGTTTTTTTTCACATCATAATGTTCCGAATAATGCAATTGATAATTTAATAAGCTTGGTAAATACAATAAAAAAAATATTTATGAAACAATACAAAATTACAAGCTTTTATACCCTGAACCCATTGAAAATGGGAATTCAGGGTATAATGGTTTTGTGAAAATGTATGTAACAGGCAGAAGGAGACGTCGCAGATCCCATAAAGTTTATATATTCTTGATCAGCATAAAAAAATAAGTTGATCTAGCCCTGTCCGTCCGTCCGTCGGTCCGTCTGTCCGTCTGTATGAACGTCGAGATTTCGGAAACTACAAAAGCTAGAGAGCTGAAATTTTACATGAATACTCGTATGTTAGCTACGCAGTACGAGTTTGTTTTGTTTTTTCAATAACTCATCACATTTCCAAATTATCGATAAAAAAATCGAAAATTCGTTTAAATATTTTAGGTTTTTGGGCGTAATTTCTACAGCGTTTTAGCTAGAGACTACATTTTTGTAATTTTTAGATTTTGGATGCCACGCCCCCTTCGCCCCCAATTTGAAAAAAACGCATTTCAAATACTAGAGACTTGCAATTTGGCATATAGGTGCATTTTGATACTCTTAATCTACTCTGAAAATTTCATGACGATCGTTCATCTAGAAATGGAGTTATGAGCGTCCAAAGTTCAGCCCAACCCGCCCCAAGCCACGACAGCAACTGCGCGGTTAGCAGAGCGTGCGCTCATAAGTGCGGAAAGAAGAAGAGTATCACTTCTTTTGCAGGGTTCAGGGTATCTCGTAGTCGAGCCGTCTCGACTAGAGCCTTCTTATTTGTTTAAATCTTAATTTTTCGTTAATATGATTTTGTTTATGCTTAATTGTGTTTTTAAATACGTAATATTGAATTGAATGTGTATTTTATTTATTTTTAATAAGTTAAAATTGTTGAACCGACGTGAAATATAAAAACCACTTCCATTCGTATTTTGATTTTCTAAACCCCGTTAAATGGAAACCCCGGTAAACCGAAAACCTCTGTAATTCGTAAAAAAAATCGGTTCCCGTGCCATTAACAATAATCGAGTCTCGACTTTATATTAATTGCATTATTTTAAAAGCGTTTTTCAAATTGGGGGCCAAGAGGCCGTGGCATCCAAAATCTGCAAATTACGGAATCTGTAGCTTAAACGGTGTATAAGTTATTCTCAAAAAACGTAAACAAGTTTTCTATTTTTGATCGATAATTAGAAAATGAGATGAGTTATCGAGAACACAAAATAAACTCGTACTGCGTAACTAACATAAGAGTATAAATCTCGACATTCATACGGACGTTACATATGTACATTTTCACAAAAACATTTTACCCTGAATTCCCATTTTCAATGGGTTCAGGGTATAAACAATAGTAAATATAAAACGAAAGGACCCAGTCAGTCATTTATATTGGGTTGCATTAGTCGATGAAGAATAATTTTCTAATATTCTTCGGAATTTTAAAATTAAATTAAATTAATAAAATTAATATTATTAAAAATTAAATTAAAATAATTAAATTAAAATTTAAAATACTTACACTCTTCTACTACTACAATAGGAACAGAATGTTTTCCTCATTAAAAAAATGTTATTGAAACAGTAATATTGCGGTATTATTTTTGTATTTATAAGTTGAAAGCAATACAGGCATTTGGTATTGACTATGCTATTAGTTTTAAATAAGGTAGACTCCCTCATAATAGAAATACCACTCAGCATTCCTGAAGATCGGTATTTTAGGTTGAACAACT
Organism: Drosophila koepferae; assembly: GCA_030914345.1. NCBI lineage: Eukaryota > Metazoa > Arthropoda > Insecta > Diptera > Drosophilidae > Drosophila > Drosophila koepferae. The sequence continues at coordinate 175,565 of JAUESR010000157.1, read as the reverse complement.
TAATCAAATACATAAAAAAATACATATCGCAGAGCTGAAACAATTAAAAATCCGTACTTCGGCAACAAATCTAGAGTCTACATCATTTCTACTTGCATAGATATAGATATTCATCATCAGTTGTCCAATTATTTATATAAAAACGGGCGAAATGGCACGTAGAAACTGGTTGTTGAACTCTTTTTCGGAAAACCTTTCAACGGATGATCTGAAATATAATATAAAATAAATTAGCCGTAATTTTCGATAATAAATAGAGAAGTGCTTACCGTGCTGCATTTATAATATTCCTATTCGTTTCAGATGTATTAGTTATAATATTTAATATGTTAGCTGCATATTCAACCGCATCGGTGGCAAGAAATCCATTTTGGGAACCTTCCGAAGTCTCAATAATGTCAAATAATGGACCACCTGACCTATGTGCAATCATTATTATACCAGCTGCCATGCATTCAACTATTCCAATTCCGAAGTGCTCATTCCACATAGTGTGTATGCCAACTGTTGCTCGTTTATATATATTTAAGAGGTCATCATATGAAACGTTTACTTTAAACTCGACTGAATTCTCAAGAGATAAATGCTTTGCGAGATCTTCCATGTTTTTAAGCCTTTCGTAATCTTCTTCATGCCGACAAGACCCAACTATAACCAGTTTTATTCGACTCCAGAGCGATTCATCATTGGCCAGCAAAGACCTTAGCTCATACAATATTTGTAATTGTAATGGGTGATTTTTTTCAGGTCGAAACTGTCCCACAGATACTATTAGGATTTCCTCAGGGTTCTCAGTGTGTTCCAGTTTCTTAAGGTGCTCAATCTCACATGGCGGATATACTCGATGAGTTTTTAATGGAATATTTAGTAGGTCAATAATATGGTTTTCAGTCCACGTCGAATTAACCATAATAGTTTCCGAGCAGCAGCTTACCCACTTATATGTCTACAAAGAATAAAACATATCAATATAAGTCATCATAACGTGCTACTTCATCACTCATGTCATTCTGAAAAGGTGGTATTACTTACCTTAGAAAGTAAGCGATAATAAGTGAGCTTTATCCATGTAAGAAAAGGATTCCGAGCAACATAAGCTTTATTATTGAAAGATGATTGTCGATATTGTACTTTTTTTAGCATATCAGTACTTATTAGAGGGTAGTGAACATAGCATCCAATTCTACTGCCAGCCAAGTAGCGAAAGACAGGAAACGTGTAGGCATATCCCATGGTATCAACAAAGATATTTGGTGGAAATTTACAGACAGCTTCTAAACCTAAAACAATTGAGCCCAAACTTTGTCCCAACAAAGTAAAGTGCGGATACTTTCTCGCCTCAACCCATTGTCGCTGTTTAAGATATACAAACGTAATTTCATCAGTTTCGAGTGCTATGTTAAATACGTTTTTCGCCTTCTGCAAAATTGAGCTGGGCGTCGAATCAATATCCCCTGTGTAAATGATTATTTTTATGTTATCATACTTGTTCTAAAACAAAACGAAGTTCTATTAACATAAGCCGACAATGTCCTCATATAAATTATATACCATCAACGCCCTCACAGCACACCATAAAACGCGTTCGCCGCCACCGCCAGCGTTGCAATATGGGTGGAACAGGCCAACGTAGAGTTTATTATCTGACTGGGATTGTAGTTTTTTTTTCTTGCGTAGAATCCACTGACGTAGACAAAACAAAAATATGGATACGATACCTAGCAGCAATATAAAGCACCAGCATCTGTTTCAAAGGGAATTTTAATAATACATTTTTTTTACAAATATTTATAAAATCTTACATCAGCCTTATCACCATGGTTTTTCTTTTAATGTCAATTTAACGTTCCTCGATGTAGTTTTGTGTTTCCAGTAAACAATAAGGCAACAGTTTGATGATTTTGGAATTATAAACAATAATTAATCGCATTTGTCTCCCACATAGTATTCTTAATTCGCTAGTGTGTCTTGTTCTGGGTTATAAAGAAACATCGATTTTTTAAAATGCTAGTTTGTTTGGCCCAAGTATTCGATATTGTCCGATATTTTAATGAAAAATACGATATTTTACAATCGTTACTACAGATTAATATTAGGCACACTCCCTCACAAATTGAGTGTAAGTTGTATTGTGAAAAAAGTAAGAACGTTGCAGTGGACCGTTAAAATGTTTTTGGTAAAGCAGTCAAGAAGAAGGTCCAGTCCCATGTGGAGATCTAACTATCTGTATAATAACACTAATTCAAAACTTTAAGAAACATGTATCCCATTCATCCCGTCTGATATGGCCCTTTGTTATAGAGTTGAAGCATTATTTCCCTCTTTGGCACAAGGAGTTGGTCTTTTATCAGTCGATGTTTACCCACAATAATACATTCAAACTATTGTTTGTAAATCATTAAACGAAGAAAAAGACAATACTATTTTTTTTTTTTTTTTTCAATAATCTTTTACCTGTCCGTCTGAATGAGTATTATTTCGAGTGAGAATTTTATCGATATGTAATTTGAAGATATCGCACAGCCACTAACAAGTCATGGTATAGTCAAGAATCGCTTCTAATAAATGTATAGGTCAATTTTTAAAACATAAGCTATTATTATATATATATATTAAAATGTATTATATTCTTACAGTGATCCATAATTAAACAATTTTAAGGTACAGATTAGTTTTATAACAGATATGTATGCATATAGTACGTTAAAAATGTTATCTTGTTAAAGAGTGACACATTCTATTACAATTTGGGAATGCCCTTATTAGGGTGAATGCTTATTCCATCACCAAATATTTAACAACAATAAAAACGTAAATATGGACTACCTTCGTTCGATATTGGAATGCTTAGCATCCATTTGTAGTTGTTGGCACTGTACAGACGACCTAGGCAGTCAAGTAAGTTTACGATTATGTGCATTATTATTATAATTAAGTACGTGTTGGATAGGGCATTGAACCCAGCGAGAGAACGCATCTTCTAGCTGATTCTGTTAATCAAAGTCCAGCTTTGCGGCGAAGTAACTCAGTTGATTTAAGCAATGATTATTCTCAATCGCTGCCAAAGAAGGATGACCAAAATGCCTTATCTAGATTGGTGCAAAATACTGCAATGTATGTATATCATCTATGTTTTATTATATCATCTATATGTTTTATTTACTATTGATGTTGTTGATATGTATTTTAGCAACATGATCAATGTAGGAGCGCTGGATTCTCACACCCTGGAACATCAAGAGTATACAGATAGAATAAAATTATATTCGCAGCGTCTTCAACAGCAATGGAACAACATTCAACACCCTGGTTTTGTACAAAAAGGTTTGATATAGCAAGAATGTATACATAAATTATATGAGAGTAAACGATGATCGACGTTTTCAATATATAAATATTAATATTGACCTTGGTCGATGTAAGTTACAGAGAGTTATCTCCTCTTTTTTTTCATTTATGGACATCTATCAACGACTCATTGATTATATACCTATATGTATTAATTAGTCTTGAGAGATTTTGCATTCTGATTTTCTACTTTGATTTCCAGTAATGGTCAAAATATAAAAATATAAATACAATCTTTGGTACATGCAAAGAAATAAATTAGTATAGAGTACTTATGTATACATATTGATAACTGTGATATATTTTCACTTCTGAATGGTCTACTTGTAGACTTAATAGATTAACTGGCAAAATACTTTATTGTTTTATTTTTTATTTTTAGGTCTTTTAAAGGATGTTCCCAACCACCACTCTTATTTATCAAAAGTTATTCATTCAGATGATACTGCTCAGGTTAGTGATTTATCTTATCTCACAGGTTATATTAAATCAAGTAAGATTGCTTTCACTAAACTTTACAAATTTAGAATAATTATGCAATTAAATAGAATTAAACTTATTGTTGTTATATTTGCAGATGCGAATATTTATACAAAAATCCCTCGCCGGTGTACTAGGTATACAAATCGATCATAGAGAAGCAGTTGTGGTTCCCTTTGAAATCCCTTAAAAATAAATAAGGAATATGTATGGTGTTAAAATGTAATTTTATGCTAAACATATAATAATTAATACATTCAACTTATTATGCTGTGGATTAAATGCAATATTTTTGGAGACGATTGAATGAATATGATATAATATGGCGTGAGTTTGAAATCACGATTCATGCTAAGTATACATTATAATAAATATTATATGATATAAAAGAAATCTGAATATTTCATATTTTAACTAATGAAATCAAACTCAAAATCTTCAAATTAACAGAGTATAGAGATCGGAAGTATATATGTATTATATTTGTATGCCTTTGTATTTTTCAATTTCACAACGGTTAAGTAGTTTACTTTACTTCTGATTCTAGCCTGGACAGATTTTTATACCCTGAGCCCATTGAAATTGGGAAATCAGGGTATAATGGTTTTGTGAAAATGTATGTAATAGGCGCAAGGAGGCGTGGCATCTGTCCGCCTGTCCGCAAATATAAGAGCTAGAGAGTTAATTCTTTTTGTGTTAGGTCCTTATATAGCACGCGCAGTACGAGTTTGTTTCAGAAATTCGATAACTTGTATATTTCCAAAGTTATCAACTTTAGAGTTAGAGTTGGATTCCGTTCCCACAGTCTCCCCACATCCCCAAATGTGTAAAAAATGTATTTCAAATATTAGAGACATACAGTTTGGTTTGGCATATAGATATTAATATCATGATCACAATCTGAACATTTGATAACCGTTGTCCGCATAGAAACAGAATTATTAATCAATTAAGTTATGGCAGCGAAACCCACGCGGCCTAGCAAGAGACGCAGCGAGACAGCAAGCCGCCTGCAAAGCTTACACACATACACGCGTACAAGCGTAGAGCGTGTATGTGTTCGTGTTTTTGCAACCTTTTTGAACCCTTCAAAGAACTGATTTTTTAAGCATTCTACGCTCTTTCCTGTTTCCCATCCTGTACACATAACGGCGAATGAACTGAAACATGTTTGGGAACTTATTTTTTGAATAAACATTATTATAGAATCTAGATAGAAACTTTCAGAATATGATAATGACATTCATATGTGTATACTAAACCAAGCATATTTAATATTTTAAATAAGTTTTTTTTTTTTACAAATTTAGGAAAATCAAAACTGAATAAAATATATATGATATTGAAAATTTTAAGACTCCAGCTGTATGTACATGATAATGCCACTGTGTTTTGTAGGAAATGTACCCTAGTTTTACGTCCGAATTCATGAATTGACACATAATTATTAATGTGTCAATTCAATTGCTTGTAAAATATATATATGGTACAAAAAATTTTTATCGAAATTAAATTTTAAGTTTAACGATAATTTTGGAAAGGACTGATTCCAAGATGTCCTTCGATTTGAATCATAAGTACTGGATTTCAACTTCAAAAGAAATCAGTCAATTGATCAAAAAACAAAACCGATTAAAGAAAATTGACCCACCAGAAGAAAAATCGGTTTCATTTAAAATATTCTCCGAGCTTTATATCTTATATGTTGAACTTGTCAATAAATTAACTTTTATTTACTATAACACATTTCAAGTGCAAAAAAGAAATGTGGTCAGAACGCTGGTTGAAAATGCCACACAGCAGCTCATGTTGCTCAAAGACGAGCTCAAAGAAATGGAGTTAAGCGAATATACTTATATGGACAAGGCGCTCATTGCAAGAAAACTGACTCCAGTAGATTTGATGATTTGGAGATCTCCTCAATTTCTGTATCGTCGTCCACTGGATATAGCGAACATTTTGACAGAAAATAAGCTCTACATGAATGAACAAGAGAAAGAGCAAAGTGATGCGAAGGACTGGACTAAAGTAAGCGATGCGGTGGCTCTTATACAAGCCCATGAGCGGGCCCGAAGTGCTCGTGTTTACAAGTCGAATATTAATTATGATAAGAAGAAATTCTTAGAAGTAAAGCAGAGAAAAAAGGTTAATTATAGGTTTACCTTCAAGCCAAACCAAGCAATGAGCATTCCAGTGAAAAGAACTATATTTACGGCAGACTTTATTAAGACTGACGAGTCCTGTAAGGAATTACGAGATAAAATCGATAACTTAGGAGGTTACATGGCAGGTAATTGTCTCATGATTTATGAATAGCCTATATCGATGCGATTTATTCTGCATGCCACATATAGCCAACCTCCCGCACCTCACAATACCGTAGTAATATATTCTATATATTTATATATGGTTGTTGGATACAATTGTAGATATTCCTAATTAATAGTCATTGCTCCGATATAGGTGCAAAGTGTAGGTAGGTATATGAAATGCATATATGTATGTATTTTAACAGATAAGGATACACATGTATGTAGCAAGATGCTCATTTCGCAAATAAACCCATTTCATTTCGGGAATGTCTTTAAAACCAAAAAGTAATTCTATCTGTTTCTGCTACTACTACTATTAATTATAATTAATAATTATTTCACTGACACATATTCGACCAACATAACCAGTACGCATATGCACGCGCATATCTCGCTTACACTGCAATTTGATATGTTATGGGAACTCATTTGATTATTAAATCTTCTTATAAATGGATTTTCGTAATCAAAGTTTCAGATTATGATCATGACGTGCAAAACAAATCCGTATGTCTCTACTATTTGAAATACATTTTTATTTGGGGGTATGGGAGAAAATTGTGCGTCAAAATCTAACAAAAATCAAAATTATAATGGGTGTAATGGGTGTACCTTTATTTTCTATTTGCAATGGGTTCAGGGATTAAAAGTGAAAAATCATAGGAAATATGTAGGAGCTCATAGAAGATCAGTTGCATCATTTTCAATCAACCATAATATAGCTTGCTCATTTGGACCATACACAATTGTACCCAAGTGTTATACACGGGTTACCCATTTACAATGGGAAATTTACAATCAAAAATGTAAGTAAAATATTATTTAACACCCATAATGTAATAATTTTTGCTATTGTACTCAGATTTGTTTTATTATCTTAATTTTTTTACGTAAATATGCATTTTGTAAATATGCATTTTAGATGATAATACAGAAGATTTGAAAGAAATCCGCAATCGCGCAGCGAGTATTATTCAATCTTGGTGGAGAGCGTATAAAACAAAAAAAATTTATAAAATAAAAAAACAATTTAAAAGAGAATTGTTAGGAATTCGAAAAATAAGACAACTTAAAAGACCAAACCAGTTTTCTAATTCGGTTCTTGAGATGTATAGAAATGAGCAAAAAAGGAGAAAACTTGATGAAGAATTTGAACAACTTATTATGGATGAACGAACGCGCTTGCTGCAATTGCGAAGTCCCTGGATGATGGAAGATATTTCAGATCATATTCGCGGTTGGTTCGCAGAATTGTAAGTACTTTTTAATGACCAGCTCCTATTGTTTCGGACAAACGAACAGTCGGACATATGGACAGGGTTAAATCAACTCAGTTCGTCGCCCTGATTAAGAATATATATGTATACTTTATGGAATATGTCATCCTCCTTCTGCCTGTTAGATACATTTAACAAAATCATTATACTAATTTTTTTTATTAATTAGTAATTGACTGTTTTTTTATTACAGTTATACTGCAACTGGGAACTTCCACCCATATCCCGATCCAGTTAAAAACGGAACTGTGTTGGTTGTTATTGACGAAACAATGAACGTAGGAGAATTTCAGGAGAGTCTAACTAAGAAACCCTTGTCAAACGAAGAAAAGAAAAAAATAAAAGATAAGAAAAAAGCGGAAAAGAGGAAAATGAAAGAGAAAATTAAGAACCAAAAAATGAAGGATGCAAAGCGGAGAAAGAAGTTAAAGGATGCCGGAATAATTGATGTTGCCTATTCAATATCGTCAAGCAAACCAATAGGTATGTCAATTGCACTAAATACAAGAAGATTTCATATACCAGGTGCTTGAAACACCTCATATATGTTCATATGTTGGTAGTGAAGCTTTGCCTGTAAAACTGGTAAAATATATATTAATTTTGGAATATTTGTTCTTTTTTATTTATTTAATATATATTTGATTGTATTTTCAAATTTATCATAGAACACATTAAATTAACATATGTCTCATCTATTTATTTTAATCAGTGAACATTGAAGAAACAATGAAACAGTTTTCAATCGATTGGCGAAACGTTGATGAATATCTAAATAAGCATCATGATCCAATTAAAGCTTGGGTCACTGAACAACAGTTGGATATAATACATCACGAACTGCGGGAATTGGTAGATGAATATATGCGGTAAATATAAGCACCTATCGTAATCTAACATTTTCTTAGTTTTCAAATCATGGAATAATTTTGAAATTCAATCTGCATTAGATACTTCTATTACGTTTTATTATTTATCAATTGTTGTTTTCGCTAAACATATCGACAGCGTGCGTATGCGCACGTATGTGCGCTTGATATGTGAATTTGAATTGCCTTTTTGAGGTCTCCTTCTCCAAATAAGTCCCAGTGTTCAAGCGTATATCGTATTACTCACGAAATAAGTCTCATCTATAACGCTATTGCTTAACGCAAAAGTATCAGACGACGACAGAAATGGGACAAAAACTCACCTGCTTAGGTTAAGAGAGTGTGTGTATGCTTTCCTGCTGTTTCTTTCTAAGTAGAATGAGAGAAGTAACGCGGATAACTGTTATTTTCAAGCACATAAATTATATAATATAATTTCATATTTTACCCTCAAGAAACACGAAATTGATTTGTTTAGCTTGACAATCTAACTAGTAAGAAGACTCTAGTCGAGACGGCTTGACTACGAGATACCCTGAATCCTGCAAAAAAAAAGTGATACTCTTCTGCTTTATGCACGTATAAGCGCGCGCTCTGCTAACGGCGCAGTTGCTGCCGTGGCTTGGGGGTGGGTTGGGCTGAACGATCTCCATGAAATTTTCAGGGTAGATTGAGAGTATCTAAATGTATGTATGTGCCAAATTTCAAGTCTCTATTATTTGAATTGCGTTTTTTTCAAATTGGGGGCGAAGGGGGCGTGGCATCCAAAATCTGAAAAAACATTTTGTAGTTTCCGAAATCTCGACGTTCATACGGACGGACAGACAGAACAAGAGCAATTTTTTTTTTATGCTGATCAGGAATATATATACTTTGTGGGGTCTGCGACGTCTCCTTCCGTCTGTTACATGCATTTTCACAAAACCATTTTACCCTGAATTCCCATTTTTAATGGGTTCAGGGTATACAAATTGCAATTTAGTGTTTCTTGAGGGTAAAATATAAAATTATATTATATAACCTCTTTGCTGTTTTTACATCAGGTTGGATCAATATAAAATTGACCGGATTCAATTGCAGTCTCAAAATATATCATAATAATCATATTGATTTATTATTATTTTAGCGTTGAATATGAACTGCTAAAAAGCGCTTTAGCTGCAGATGAAGACTTACCATATAAACCAGGAAAGGTGAAAAACAAAAAGAAGAAGAAGGGCAGAAAGAAGAAAAAAGTTGTAGATCCGACAGGAGATAGAACTCTCAGTTCATTGTATCACGAACTTAAAGACGCATCTGTGATTGAGGAAATTTCTCATAGAGACTTCAATGAATTCATCGCCGATTTTAATTTTATAGCTGATGATACTAGAGATGAAGACAATTTGACGTAAGAATTTATTTATTTATTATTTATTATTTGTTTAAACAAGTAAGAAAGCTCTAGTCGAGACTGCTCGACTACGAGATCCCATGAACCCTTTGAAGATGATGTTCCAAGAATGCATAACAAACAATACATGCACACACACACTGATATACCCATATACGCATATACAAGCGTCTCTTCATATGGGCACACACCATACAACACATAGACCGGACATATGTATAGAACAAACCAAAATATGTGTGATGCGACCAGGCAACTGCGTATTTATTCGATTTTGGCTCTACTGGATCGGGCAGTCAAAACATAATATATCGAATTCATTGCGTTGCAACTCTCAACCAGTATATTCATATTTTCATAGAGCCGTCCGTGTAGAGGAAGAGAAATGTGTGTAAGAAAATGAAATAAAACCGTACTTGCAGTACCACATAAATTCCCGATTGGGAATTCAATTGAGCTCGTTTCCAAATAATTTTTTGTTAGTACTATAAACATTAAAGTATACGTATCAGGCATACTAATCTGACTTCAATTACTTATCGATTATTAAATTTGGTCATATTAGTAATAAGCATTTCGAACTTTAGGACAAAAGAATCGCTATTTTAACTTCAAACACAACTTATGTAATTTCAGAACTGTTGGCGCTGCCAAAGGAGACATTAAAATGGTTGTTCAGGAAAGTATGCTTGGAATGAGCGAGTTTGATATTGCAAAACCAAAATCAATTTTACTCGTTGGACCAGTCAACAGTGGCAAAAAATTGCTTTGCAACATCATTGCCTCAGAGTTGGGTATGATCTATTGACTGTAAACATAATTATATTATATAATACATATACACCATACACAGATGCTGTTTTTATAAATCTCAGCCCTGAAAAAATTTGCAATTTCTCTCAAGACATGGAAATGTTTTTACATATAGTCATGAAAGTAGCTCGGGAATTTCAGCCAACAATATTATTTATTGATGAAGCTCATCGCCTATTTCATAAAAAGATTCCACCGGAAGAAAAAGATATAATGCCAACACTACTCGCTCCATATATTCAAAAAAAAATTTTTAAACCAATTAAAAAGAGTGATAAAATTGTACTTCTTGGTACGACAAGTTTACCTTGGTTGGCCAAACCGACCCTTAAGAGAACTTTCCAAAAAATCTTACTTATTCCGAAATGCGACTATGGTACTTGTTTTTTATTATGGCTGGATTTAATGACCGAAAATGCGCCAGAGGCTTTAGAAAGCTACGCATATTCTGCATTGGCAAAAATTATGAAAGCATATAATTCTGGGGATGTTTCTAACAGCATAGCTAATACTTTGAGTGTGTCCCGGAAAATGCGCCTCAAGGCCGAACCATTGAATCCAATGGACTTCTTGGAATACTTCCTGACGGAAACGGATCCACCCCTCTTCCCACCGGAGGATAAGGTATGCATAAATGACAACAATAAAATTTATACTGGTAATATATATTCGAAATATTCTAAAGAATTCGTTGAATTTCAGAACATTTTAAAATTTATTTCACATAATGCCAACACAATTTAATATAGTAAATATAGCCATGTCCGTCTGTCTGTCTGTCCGTGTGTTTGAATGCGGACGGACGGGCAGGGCTATATCGACTATTCTCGTCACCCTGATCAAGAATATATATATTTTATGAGGTTTGCTACGCCTCCTTGCGCCTGTTACATACTTTTAACAAAACCATTATACCCTGATTTCCCATTTTCAATGGGTTCAGGGTATAACAAAATTATATAAATACATATTTGAAAATATTTGAATACCATACCTTTTTTTTAGTCGATACACAATTTTTTTATTACTTGATTAATTGACTTTGTTTTTTAGCTAATGGATAAATTCAAAAAATGGTTTGGTTCCTCCAACAAATTCGAAAAGATGAGAAACGCTGCTATGGCTGCAAAAATGGCAAAACAAAAAAAGAAGTAATAAATAATTAAATTCAATAATTATCATTATTATAAATTAGTATGTTGAAAGAGAATTGTTCGGTAATATAATAAATAGCAAGTAAATGTGCTCTAGTCGAGACTGCTCGACTAGACTAGAATGAAAGAATTAATATTCTTCTTAAAAAACAAAGCTAAATTTTATATTTGTATCTATAATAACAAAATGATGATTTATCGAAATAATATAATTAGCTCGTTCGTGTAAGTAAAATTTCAGCTCTCTACGGACGGGTGGACAGGCGGGCGGACGGACAGACGGACTAAGCGTGTCGCCTTGATCAAGAATATATTAAAAGTATATACATATATAAATTAAAAATTCAAATGAATTTTGTATTAAAAAAACATAAATTTGAATTCGCAGTTGGACGAGAACAAACTTAAAAATAAGTGTACAAGAATTATTTATAGGTAAGCTGCTGCCGTTACTGTTGACGTCGCTGCCGCTGCGGTCATTGCCGTTGCTACTGAAAGGTGTCTTATGACAGGTGTCGATATGCTGCACTTGTCGGGAATGCAAGCGTTGGTCATAATCGGTATTGACCAAGTGCATTGATCTTATTGCTGACGATAGATTCCCACGGTTGTTGTTAATATGTGCTGACATAGCACACGTGTCGAAATTGCATGCATTGAGTCCATAATATATTTGGGACGGTGCAATGTCCTTTTGTGGGTTCGACTGGTTGTTGACTCTTCTCCCCTTTGATGCGGACGTCCTAGGTCACAGCATAGAAAACTTGATGGGTAATTTCTTCCTATTCCGCTTTGTCTGTTGTGGCTTGGTTTGTATCACCTTCGTTAAACGTCGCTTCGTATACGTCGTCTTCGCTGCATACCTTGGAGTTTCTGAATTAAACTCCTTTGTCGCGTTTAATCATTCCTTCGAGCAGTATTGTTCCGACAAACAGTTTTTCGTGTTGATTATTGATATGGCAATTTGAAAATTTGGCTTTTTTTTATACTTTGTTCCCGAAGGGGAAAAGTATATTGGGTTTGTGCAATGTCCGTCTTGCTGTCCGTCCGTCTGTCCGTATGAACGCAATATTTTTCGGCGCTATTAGAGCTAGAGACTTGAAATTTTAAACATACTCATATATACTCTTATTATTATATGTAATTATAGTGTTAAAATTTTCCGCCCACTAGGGGCGTGGCAAATCGGAAAACTCTTCCGCCCATAGGCAAGTTATCATACAAGATGATGAGCTAGAGAGTTGCAATTTGGAATGTATACTCGGGGTGACAACTCAAGTTCAAAAAGCTATGGCGGATATATCTACGCACATTGGGGGCGTGGTAAATCTGGAAAAACGTATCTTCTACACCGTTAAAGCTAGAACGCTGAAATTTTGCATGTGAGTTAATGTTATGATTCTAAAGCTAGGTACACACGATGCAAACAATTTGCAGCAAGTTAAAAATAATTTGTAGCAAAAGTTTGCACAACTGTTCACACCAATGCAAATATTGCATGTAAATTACTTGCTGCAATCAATTTTTTTTTGCACGTACATTTTTGCATGGCTATTTCGTGCAATATATTACGTTAATGTCTACACGTGTTTTCATTTTTTTGTTTGCATTGCTTGCAAGTGAAACTCATGCATGCATACATAGAAAATTGTGTGTATACTCGTATAGTGTGTACATGTGTAAATCTGTATGTATGTATAGGAAAAACGTTTGTTGCTTGCCATGTACGTCAAATTGGTGGCAAAGGAGGCGTGTCATCCAAAATCTGAAAATTACATAATCTGCGTATCCATAATATCTATCTAAATAAACAAATTTGAAGTCTCTAGCTAAAACGGTGTAAAAATTATGCCCAAAAATCCTAAAAAAATGGAAGCGAATTTTCGATTATTTATCGATAATTTGGAAATGGGATAAGTTATCGAAAAAAACAAAATAAACTCGTACTGTGTAATTAACATACGAGTGAATTCCCATTTTTAATGGGTTCAGGGTATAAATATCACAATATAATAAAAGTATATGACATTATAGTTACTTGTTAAAATGATATGATCTTTATTTATCAAACATTTACATCGAAATTAATCTAGCAGTTGTATTTAATGTATTTTTGTTTTTTTTTTTTTTTTTTTTAAGGTGTTTTTGGCTATTTATTAGCTAGTGTAAGTAAATTTATTTATCTTATGTGCCTTATTTAGTTTATATAAACTAAAACTAAAACTGAAGTATCTAAAATACTAATAAGACATTGTTTAAAATATATTTGTATGTGAATGGATCGTTTATTTTATTCACTTACAGCTATTCGGTGAATTTTAATAAAAATAAATTTTATTAATAATTTTTCAGTTATCAGCTCTAGCGCGAAAACGGTTTCTTATATAATTAATTTTATTACTATTATAAATTTTTGACTGCATAATTTACAATTTGATGAATACCAAGATCAGACTATAATCAAACAGAAGTAACAAATAACAAGGAATTATGAAGATAGAGTCTGTGCTTAAATTTTTTGATAATATTTTTTTCCTAGACCAATGAGCTATTCTATTATGGATTCAATTTCTCTATATGCTCTCTATATTTATCCGACTATTCATATAGATTATTAGAATTGGTTCCAAATATATAAAGAACGATTTTGCAAATAGGCTTTCTTATATACATACATGTTGCCCATAGTCATATCGGCTTAAAATTGTTTATCTGAATTGTGGATTGAAACAGGAATACTATTTGGGTTTTTTTTTTATTTATTTTATTTTTTTTTTTACATTTACTTTACTTCTTTTGTTTAAATATTGTCTACCAAATATGTATCTATAAGTTAAGCATTAAGGATTGGAAAACAAAAACAAAAATCCAGGATAGATAAAACACTTAATAACATATTTTTGTACGTATAAAAATGAAGGAAATCAAATTCCTGCCACTTTTTTAAACCAATACAAGTAATTTTGTTAAAAGAATTCTTAAATAATAAATAATTTTAAATATTTATAAAAATTTTTTTTGCAGAGTGCTTTAATTATACGGCGTCAAAATAATAACTACTCTTTACTTATTGCAAAAATATAATTTTTATTTTCAAATGATACTGAAAATTTCTAAATAAGACTTATTTTCCAACTCCATTTCCACTCCAATTAAGATGATTGTATAGACTATAAATTATATCATACACAGTTTATCTGGTAATAAAACGCCATATATGTATTTATATGTATATATGTATATATGTACATTAAAGCATTTAATAAGTTTTTATATATTATTTTTATTGATCAAATTTTCAGTGATATTTGATGATGACATGTTTTACTATTTTAATATCTAGTATTGAAATACAAAACGTTTGTGCTCATTTCACGAACACAGTAAATCTAAAATCCGCAATTCTTACTATATTCAAGTTGCGGTTAAAAAAATTAACGAAAGTAATCGATTTGAACACACAAGTATACATTTCTTGGTTTACACGGATGGACAGACATTCAGACGGACGGAAGGGCAAATCTATCGTATAATATATATATATATATATATTATTATACGATATACGATAAAATATATATATATATATATATATATATATATATATAATTTATTTATGAGTTCTGGTACGCAACCTTCTGCTTGTTATCAGAATATGATAATCACAAATTGTATTTAAAAGAAATTGTATTAATACTAGAACTCATATATATTATATTATATATTATATATATTTGCAGTTGCACACAACAGACAAACGGACAAAACTAAACCGATTCAACCACATACGTACTTTATAGGGTATGCCACGCCTCTGATTCCCATTTTCAATGCGTTCAGGGTTATGAGAACTTTGCTATTTTATATTATAAGATCTCGATGCTATAGAAATCAATTTCAAATCCGGATACCACATGAGGGGATACCCTGCACTCTTCTTACATCGTATTTTATGCAGCGACTACGTTTGGGTTGAAAAATTATTATAAAATTATAAGTTAATCCAAAATATATTAAATTTATGTCTTCATTAAACATAAACGTAAATTGATTCAATTTTATGTGGTACGCTACGGTTAAAAAATAAAAATAAATTAATTAAAATAATTTTTTTTTTTTTAAGATATGCTGCGTTCATGTGAATTGACTCGGACAAACGTGGACAGATCAACTCAGTTCATCGAATTCTGTGAGCCCTCGTTCTGCCTCTTACATACATTTTCACAAAACCATTATGCCAAGTATAATTTGGTACAGGATATAAAATTTCCACGGTTACAGAGCTTCCCCTAATTTTGATAGATTTCTGAAAACTCATATAAGTTCAAAGATCTATTTAAGATATATTTACAAACCCTAAGCTTGTCATTCTTAAAATTTTTATTTTTAAATATTTAAATATTTTTATTGGTAATGTATCATAGCTATGTAATAATTTGGACTGTCTTAAATGATTTAAATTACTGATATTGGTTGTGAGATCCTACGTCAAATGGATATAATTATATTGTTAGTCAATCAAATGATAAAGCTATTTTTAGCTCATTTCAAAAACAATCTTTCTTGTTTTATCATTACACATTAAAAACAGTGAATACTGTTGTAATTCCAATTCCAATTCTAATAGCTTTCGGGATTCATTAAGATCTATCTTATATATATTTCAGCTTATCTGTAAATCATTAAATATGCTAATTTGATTATTTAACTCTTATATTGTATTGTGTTATGACATAAGATTTGATATCGTCAAATATATAGTGATGTTCTTACGGTACTAGAACTTTATAACTTACGTTAAAAATATATTATATACATATATACGTTAGTAATTCGATTATAACAGATTTTCTGAATGCTGACAGATTTGTACAGAGTGCTTATGAACTTAATAGATGCATAAATAACTGAATATAAAATCATCTCGGAACATAGTTGGATTAGTTGGTTGAGTAATCTCGAAAATCGAAAAAAATAAAACCAATACCAATACTGTATATAACTGGACGTTTAACTACTTGTCATTGTGATTGGTACCTCCTTTTTTTGAAATTTAATGCTGAACAGGTTTTTTTTAGATGTATCGGATATGAATGAATAAGTTTTTAAAATATTCTATCTTTGAAATAAAACTCTTTAAATAGGAAAATTATTTAACTAAGCAAATCAACTTATTACTAAGTGAAATTTTATGAGCTTTACAAAAATTAATATTAATTTTCATTACAAAAAGAGTATTTTCTGTTTGTCCATATATTTAATTGTAATTATAATGGCATTGATTTTGAAAATAATCAACCAAAAAGAAATGTAATGGATTTCAAAAGTTTTTATATTATTCCTTTCTATCTTATTTCAATCTACATTCCCATATACCAGTGGGATATACTTGCTCACACAGTTTCAAAGAGTATTTTTCTGCAATATCCGGCGTACGAACGAAAGCTGTGTCGTATGGTATTTAAAATCGATGGACATTAAAATCGATTGACACAGACTGCAACATTCTTACTTATATTTACGCTTACGTTTATTACACATGCATTATAATATTTTGAAAATGATCGAGTAAGCTATTACGTTTAGAAAATGTAATAACAATGTAATAATCATTCTTACTTTTTGAATCATGACTATGTATATATGTATATAAAAGAATTATGATTAAGTAACAAATTATATAATTTAAATTATATATATTTAAATTTCTATATGTATTTACATACGTTTATATTCAATTTTATTTTCGATATTTCTGACTATTGATAAGAACTTAAATAAGAACCATTAATACTCTAACAATACTCTAAAAATTTAAATGTGTTACTGTATTCATCTCTTACCTCAACATAATTATTAATATCTACTAAATTTTATAAATATGTACAGATTCTAAATACATAGTAAGGCACAATTGAACTTAGATTTGCAAATGAGTAAACATTTTTAAATAAGCTTGATCGATAAAATGAAAATAACGTAAGGTAGAATAAATATATCCATGGCTATTGCTAATCGATTGCAGCTTGAAATGCCCATTTTGTATTCCATATCTATGTCGAGAAGAAGATCGTGATTGCGTGTATAAAACTGATGAATATCGCTGATCTAAAATATATGAATTAAATGTAAATATTAATAAGAATTTAATTATTTCAAAGAAAACCATAGTGGTTACTACTAAAATACGATTAATTATCCGTCCATAGAATAACTATTTTGATAATCAAGTATAAAAGAGACAAATAAATCTTAACCTCATTCCATCCATATTTATTTTTAGCTTGCACTATCGCCTCATAGACAGCATTATGTTCCAAGTTTCGTACAACATATGACATTATGTAGTGTGTAGCGTCCGTCCGAATCGGAATTGGCTTAATATGATATTCGTGCCATTTACCGGGATGCTGGTATGTTTCATTCATCTATAGTAGTAAATTATATTTGATTAAGAACATATTTTAGTCAAAGATTACTATTTCTCTTAGTACTTACTAGCAGTCTGCGATACAATAACTTAATTTCATCTAAGGGAGGTATCGACTCTATTGTCCAAGTCAAGTTATAATGATCTAGAAAACCACTCAAAGCTGGTGAGATAAAATCCGCTGGACCCGGTCTTCCGGAGACCTCAATGTATTTCTTCGTACGTCCCAGCGCATTGTCGGCAACGCAACTATAATTCCCAAAATCAGTTTGCTGAAAATTTCGTATAATGAGACTGTATCTATCATCATGAGGATACATAGAACGCCGGTCAGTTGGATCCAATAGAAACGAGTTCTGATACCACAGCATCTATTAAAGCGAAATATATTAATATTTTCTTACTTTCTGCTTTAATGGTGGGGAAGCTTAACTTACTTCCGAATTTACATCCCCATGAACCACGCACACTAATTCTATGTCATACCCTTCTGCAGCATGTACCCATGCTTTCTCTACAGTAATTTCCGGAGGGGCTTTAACGACAAAAATGTAATAATATAAATACCATTGTATTTCTTTATATAATTATATAAATACATAATTAGAATGTAGCATTAGTAGAATTTACTGTAGGTTTCTTGACCTCGGAATACAATATAATCGTTCTATACCCATTTTCGTATTTATTCAAGTTTTACATATTTTCCAACTTCATAGTCTAGAATACAAAGTTTAATTTTGCAAAAATATATATCGATTTACTTACATAAAATTGTTAGTTGTATATCCATTGATACTCGTTCTTTAACACCATTATCGGCGGAACATTGATATGTCCCTGCGTGATGTCTATCGACATTTTCCAGGATCAATGTTGAACTGTCTGATAAATGCGTTGGCCCTGAGTAAACGTCTTTCTTAAACCAGTATATTGTTGGGACTGGATTTCCCGATGCCTTACACTCTAGTGTAACTGTGCTTCCCTTTCGCGCAGTCACTTGACCATTATGTGGAAGAGCTCTCAACGTTGGCGGAACTGGGAAAAAATTATGTTAATAATTTGTAAAAAAAAAAGGGTAATTTGCAAAATACCTAATATTTCAACTGTGTGGACCTGGTCTCGATTCTCCTGGTCCCCAAGCTGACATATATAGTCGCCCGCATCTTGGGTTTTCACGCCGTTTATCTGTAGGTTATAGTCTGCACCAATCTTAAATCTCTGATCTCTTGAAATTTTTAAATGGCCAGCAGTGAGAACGGAAGAGCCTTTTCGCCATAGCAATACGTATGAACCAAGATTTTGCACTTTACATGGCAATTCAATTGTTTCGCCAACTATAACTTTATAAAGGTGGCCCCTAGACAAAAATTTTGGTGCTGTTGTAGGAGCTTCATTTTCTGGTAGTATAAATGATCCCTCTGAAATTGATGCTAAAAGAAAAAAATGTAAATGGTTCACTCAAAACAATTTAATTTGGTTTGAATTGTTACAGATTCTTTCTGATAAGTATCCTACCAAGCTGAATTCTATTTAAATCGGTTTAGTAACCCCCACCGTGACAATGTGATAGACATGTAAAACCCAGTGTACTATAAAGAATTACACTTGTGATTGAATTGCATTTGAATTGTCAGCCCCTCTACACTAATATGAGATTCAAGTTGAGTAGCACAATTGAGTAGTACAATATATACGTATTGCTAATATAAGCTTAGTTATGACGAAATGATTCTTTATATTCAAATATGTACGCTATTTAATTAATTACTAGTTTCAATTATGTGTGGAACGTATTTTAGATGAATCTTTTTTAGGCTAACACTTCTATGTATGTACATACGTATATGCGAGAAATTTCTGTAAAGAATTCTGTACTATCTTAATTTTTTATACTTTGTTCCCAAAGGGAAAAAAGTATATTGGGTTTGTGCAATGTCCGTCTTGGTGTCCGTCCGTCTGTCCGTCTGTCCGTACGAACGTAATATTTTCGGCGCTATTAGAGCTAGAGACTTGAAATCTTAAACATATACTCATATACATATGCTCCCGAATTATAAAGTGTTAAAATTTTCCCGATCCGCCCACTAGGGGCGTGGCAAATCGGAAAACTCTTGCGCCCATAGGCCAATAATCATACAAGATGATGAGCTATAGAGCTACAATTTGGAATGTATACTCGGGGTGACAACCCAAGTTCAAAAAGCTATGGCGGATATATCTACGCCAATTAGGGGCGTGGAAAATCGGGAAAAACGTGTCTTCTACACCGTTAAAGCTAGAACGCTGAAATTTTGCATGTGAGTTAATGTTATGATTCTAAGAAGATCGATCAAAAAGTTATATGTCTACGCCTATTGGGGGCGTGGCAAATCGGACCTGAATATATAGCGATTTTTCAAATTATGCTATATTTTGAACACTCTTGATACTAGAGACTTGAAATTTTGCATGTATATGGTAGACATATCTACGCCCACAGGGGGCGTGGCAAACCGCAAAAGTTTAAATCTTCTACAGTTTTGGAGCTACAAGCTCGAAAATCGGATGGTTGAGTTACTAATGTCCTCCTCTATCGATGATCCAAAAATGATTTTAAGCCTCTTTGGGGGCGTGGCATATCGAAAAATACCCTGTAATATTCGCATTTTTGGAATGTAAGCAACCAAACTTTGCAGTCATGTTAGCCTCGGCTCTTTCTAAGAACTGGCAAAAAATTAGCTTAGTAGTAATTGCTTAGATGGCAGAAATCATTTTAACATAAATATAAAAATATTAATGAATTTAAAAATAAAATTTATAAGTTTTCGATTAATAAATAAAAAGTTTCCAGCGGGATTTGAATCCAGGTCATTTGAAAATAGCATGTAATCGTTAGCTAAACCTAAATAAATTCAGCTGATCAGCAGCAACAAAACAAAACAATACAATCGCTATTCTTGCAACATGTATACACACTTGAATGTACACGTACAAACATCTCTGTACACATACATATGTACATACATACATACATATATGCATGCATAGAAAAACTGCTTGCCACGCAGCGTGGTAAATCGGAAAAGCAGTTTTAGTTTTTGCTTAAATGCACAATTCATATGAGTATGTTTATAAATTATTATCAAGTGGCAGCAAGCATTTTATAATAAATATACAATATTTTAATATATTTTTTAATTCTACTTTTTCTCAATTTTTAGATTTTTTTATCGCATTTGTTGATTAAAATCTTATAAATGTAAGTCTATTTCACTCAAAAATTGCCTATGCAAATTTGTGCGTCTTTCATCACTAAAGTTGTGAAATTCGTAGCGATGCCGAAAGTAATTTACAAACAAAAAGTCAGAGATATATGGCTGCAGAGCAAAGAGTTTAAGGAGTGGCTGAGGAAGGATCCCACAGACTTAACACGGGCGTATTGTAGCTACTGTATGTGCAGCACAATTGCAAATTATGTGATTTGCGTGCACACGGTGCTACAAAAAGCACATAAGTTCGATGAGCGGCTTTGTGCAAAAAAACAAAATACAATATAGTCAAAAGGCAACAAAAACAACTGAGCAGGAGGCAGCGCTTTGCCTATTCGTTGCACAGCATAGCGCAATCGCTCCTGTTAATCATTTAAGTGAACTTTGCCAACAATAGTTCGATGACAGAGTAGCACCGCGATAGCAAAGATATCGATAACATAGTATTATTGGATAATACATTCATTCTTGAATAAAAAAAAACAATATATAAAAATCAGCTTTTTTCCGCTTTTTTCCCCGGGGACTCAGCTTTTTTTTAAGCTGTTTTCTTGAGTCGATTTAGCTGTTTTGGCGTTCCAAAAAATGACATCACTGATTGCTAGAGCGCCTTTTGACAAAACTAAAGAAACGATCGAAAAATTCACAATTCAGCCACAATTCTTAGAATATTCTAGCATGCAAACTAATGTATGCATACATAGAAAATTGTGCGTATACTCGTATAGTGTGTACATGTGTAAATCTGCATGTATGTATAGGAAAAGCGTTTGTTGCTTGCCAAGTACGTTTGCTAATTGCCGAAATATTTCGTTAATTAAATGTTTATTAAATAAATAAGATGCACCTATGGGAACAAAGTATTTCGCAGTTAGTTGCGCCTAACTGCAACGTTCTTACTTGTTTACACTAGAGATCGCTTGAATCCTTAAAAAAAAAAGTATTCTTAATTACGAACGCATGATTTCTCATTTTCGATGGGAATAAGAATACACAATTGTGTAGACAATAACAGTCCACAAATATATCCTATACATTCCAAAAATGATATATACACACACTGGAGCAGTGGACTTTAAAATATTACATTATCTCCGGTTTTAAAATCTTGTTTCTATTATATATTATAATATTATCTATATTATAGATAAATAAACTTTATGCTATGCAGCATAGCATCTTAGAAATTATTGATTTTTTTTTACAATATATTTCAATTTGTGAATCCAAAAAAATATTATTCAATTTGACTTTTTATGATTTCTAGTCAAATCTGTTTTTCGTTTCATATTTAAATTTGTATTAATGACAAGTAATATCATGAGATATTATCGCAGTCGAAGGGCAGTGACACCAATTCTGAATCAATCTTTTTTTTTATACCCTGAACCCATTGAAAATGGAAAATCAGGGTATAATGGTTTTGTTAAAAGTATGTAACAGGCAGAAGGAGGCGTGGCAGACCCCATAAAGTATACAGTCAGCAAAACATTTATTCGTATACTCATATGTTTTTATTTAAAATGCTGTTTAAGGACAGAAATATTTAAAAAAAAAAAATTTTTTTTTGAATGCATTCCGTTAAACAAACTAGTTTCAAATAAAATTATTGAAAAAAATTAGCAATATTTTATAAATTTTATAAATAAATCACTAAAGTGTGATTTATGTGCTGGAAAACACGCACACAAATTATTCGTACAGCTTAAGTTTAGGCATTTCAAGCACTTGCATTTACCGTTTTTTAAATTTCCTTTTCGAGCTATTCGTTAAATATCAGCAAAGCACATGGGGAAGCACAAAATCATTGTGAATTTTTTTTACTTGATTGAAGTTAAATTGAAAAAAATTGAAAAAAAACTGTGTAAAATGGGCCGAGGAAAAGATGTTTCGCCAGATATCCGCAAATTAATTCTCAAATTGTATTTGGAAAATCGTAGTCTTCGCGAAGCCGTTTAAGAGTTCGGCATACTCTTACTAAGAAGGGCAGATGGGATCGTCGCGAATCGCCACTCGCGAACAAATTTCAATTTTTGTGGGCAACTGGCTTGTGCTCGCATAGAGTGAGATAGAGAGACAAAAAAGAGAAAGGGAGAGTAAAGAAAAATAGCATATAGAATGTACTCATATGAAAATATGACCATGCCCGTTGAGCGCTTGCAGCGCAATGAATTCGTCGGATCATATTTTGACTGCCCGAGCCTGAATAGACCAAACCGAACAAATACGAAGTTGAGTGGTCCCTTGGCTCATATTCTGGTCGTGAAAAAAGTTTGTTCTAGTTTTTCAGTCTATGTGTTGTATGGTTAGTGGTAGAACTTATGCCCAAAAAAAACCTTAAAATGTAAACGAATTCGATTCGATTTTTATCGATAATTTGGAAATGGGATGAGTTATCGGAAAAACAAAATAAACTCGTACTGCGTAACTAACATACGAGTGTTCATGTGATTTTCAGCTCTCTAGCTTATGAAGTTTCCGAACTGCATATATATTCTTGATCAGGGTGACGAGAAAAGTTGATCTAGCCCTGTCCGTCTGTCCGCCCGTCCGTCTGTCCGTCTGTCCGTCCGTCCGTCCGTATGAACGTCGAGATTTCGGAAACTACAAAAGCTAGAGAGCTGAAATTTCACATGAACATGCGTATGTTAATTACGCAGTACGAGTTTATTTTGTTTTTCCGATAACTCATCCCATTTCCAAATTATCGATAAAAATCAAAAATTCGTTTACATTTTTTAGGTTTTTTGAGCATAACTTCTACATCGTTCTAGCTAGAGACTTCAAATTTGTATACTTAGATAGATATTATGAATACGAATATGTAATTTTCAGAGTTTGGATGTCACGCTCCCTTCGCCCCCAATTTAAAAAAAACGCATTTAAAATACTAGAGACTTGCAATTTGGCATATAGATAGATTTAGATACTCTTAATCTACTTTGAAAATTTCATAAAGATAGTCCATCTAGAAATGGAGTTATGAGCGTCCAAAATTCAGCCCAACCCGCCTCCAAGCCACGACAGCAACTGCGCGGTTAGCAGTGCGCGCTCATAAGTGCGTAAAGAAGAAGAGTATCACTTTTTTGCAGGGTTCAGGGGATCTCGTAGTCGAGCCGTCTCGACTAGAGCCTTCTTACTTGTTTTTTTTTTTTTTTTAACTTACCTCTAAACGAAATCGTTAAAGCCAAAAAATAAATGAAGAATTGCATAGTTGCAAAGGAAAGGTATGTTATCTGGAAAAAGAAATGTTATATTTTTTAACAAATAAAGTTCAATTCATTTATGGGTTAAATATACTCGAATATACTTTCAAATTCATAGGCAAGTATCAACTTTTATATCCTGAGCCCCTTGATAATAAGAAATTACGGTATAATATTTTTGTGAAAATATATGTATGTGTAACAGGCAAAAGGAGGCGTAGTAGACCAAAGGCGGCGAGCATTTTAAGGCATTTTAACTTTAAATACGTATTAAAATATTGGAATTGATATAACACATCAAGATCTCAAGATTTTTCGACCGTATAGGACGTAACGGAACTGTTTGACGGAATAGTACCACTAAACATACTACACATAGACTGGACAACTAGAACAAACGTTTTTGCACCATTCGTATCTGCTCGGGACCTTACTTTTAGCTTCAGGTAACGAAAATGTGAGATAAAAAGATAATGGGATAACAAGATTATGATTAACAATATCAAGAAATGATTATTTCGCTTCGAGCGCTCGGCTGTGATGGTCGATATTCAAACAATTGCTGGACATGTTCCACTCTTTCCTTGCTCTCTCTCTCTCTCTCTCTCTCTCTTTCTCTGCTCTACGCTTTTTGCTCTCTGCTCTCTTCTCTATCTAAAATATATGTATTTATATGTATGCTGGCACGAGCATACGCAGAAAGCAGCACACAAGAATTTAAACTTCTTCGCGACACGATCCATTAGTTCCCTTTTAAGTGAAGAGTATATTGAATTCCTTAACGGGATTCCACGTTCATTAAAAATGTTAGTGTTCTGATTATTTGTGGAAAGAATATGAAAGTGTTGATGCGTGTAACTCCCTCGCTATATGTGTAAGCATTTATGTGCCTGTGTGCGAAACTCTTGCTTGAAAATTCGTTTTTTCTTGGCCTTTTAAACGTAGCATCTACACCGTTTGAGCTAGAGTTTTCAAATTTGTCTATTTACAAAGATATTATGTATACAAAGATTTAAAAATTTACAGATTTCCACCCCTTCGCCCTTCAATTTGAAAAAATTGCATTTCAAATACTAGAGACTTGCAATTTTACAAATAGACACATTTAAACGCTATTATTACGTTCCGAAAGTTATAAGCGTGCCAAGTATAGCATAACCAAGCCACGGCAACAGCTACGCAATTAGCAGTTAGCAGTTAGAGCCTTTTTACTTGTTAAAACTAATGTTATCCTAACAGTTAAACGCCCGACATTGTATATTTACATTTACCGGTTGTATGTATACATTCAGTACATCACATTGATATTTGGATTTTTCAACTTTAAAGGTAAGTTATAGATTGAAAAATTAACTTTTTAAAGAGGTATACACAAAGGTATTATAAAAAACACCAAATTGGGCGTCACATTAATATTCGGTTTTTTAGCAGAGTTGTAAAAGAAAGCAATTCGGCAATTCGAAAAACCAATATATATTTCACATTATTTTACAACAAAAGTAGCGCAAAACTGAATTCCTTAGCTGAAATTTACAACAGGCCAAAAATTACCAAATTTATCATTGGACCAGGAAGGAAGGAAGGAAAGTAACAGACAATCCTTGACGATTATGGAAATCTCGATTCAGATTGATAAATTTGGTGTACCAGAAAAATAATATGGGTACAATAGCCTAGTTGTTATGAAAAATGCATTATTTTCTTACCGTATGCGGAAATAAAGGATATTATTAGCTTCAGATTACTCCAAAGTGAAACAGACCTGGTGGGATGACATAATATTCCTTGCCGAAAGCTGAATATGAAGCTGAAAAAAAAAATATTTAAAAGCAACCGTGAAGCACGGTGAAGGTTCCGTCATGATTTGGGGCTTTATTTCCATCAAGGAAGAAGAAAATCTGGGTTTTATTTTATGACTAAACGACTCGAGATTACTGTTCAAAACATTTTGAAAGAAAATTTGAAGCAGTTGACTGAAAAAATGGGTATTGTGGACACATTTAAGCTCAACCAGGTCTTGGTTGCTTTGCATTTGCTCAAAACTCTTGGAAACGTTGGTCCGATGCCCAGATCGCAACCTTATAGAGAATTTATGGATCAAGTTGTATCGCCAAGCTCATATAATGCCAATGTCAACATATAATACCAATATCAATAAGGCTCAGCATAGGTCTATTACATTCTTAAACTAAATTATTGTGAGGGTCAGCGTTCATCTGCTTATTTGTAGAGTACACATTGAGGCCCTTATATATAATAGTAAATTTGTATATTCATGTCTTAACAATATACAATTTATACTGATGTGAACAAAGGTCACAGTAAATAATAGTTTAAGTTGTAATTTTCGGAATAACAGTGTCTATTGACGAAAACATTTAATTTAATTCATTTTGAATACAACTTGAACTTCATTATTTAAACTGAATTCACAGCCACTAAGAGCACTTTAAATTAAATATACATATATTTACGTATACATATCTATGTACAATGTACAAATTATATACGAATATAATCTAAACCGATTTTAAAAATATTTTTAATTTTTGGATTAATTAAAACGTATTCCACATTAGTCGTGTAATTATCCATATCAAAATATGTATATATTTACATACATATATGTAAACGTTTATACATACATACATACATATGTATTTATTTCATCTATGAAGGGTTCCATTTATGGTATGCATTTATGTAAAGAATATTGTAAACGTAGTATCTATATGTGTCCATATGTATGTATACTTATATAACTGTAAATTTCTTAACACTGCATTTATTCCTTCATTATATATATATATATATATATATATATATACATATATATATGTATATATATATAATGTATGTATGTAATTATATATGTACGCACATACCTCTTACAAGATGGGTATTCTCCCTGTAATGTATACTACATTTCTGATAAAATCGTTGTAAATATTGAGAATTATTAAGAGCTTGAGAAGTTACATACATACATATATAACAGCAGATTAGTTAAATACATATATGTACATATATCATACATACATACACATTGAACAAAGTTACATATATATATATATATATATATATATATATATATATATATACATCTATGTATATAGACCTATATGTATGTATCTATTCAACTAAAATGATGTACAGGAATGCATTTACTTATGATATATGTATGTACATGCATACCTAATATAAGTAAATACTCAATGCAATTAAGCAACATTTTTAGGAAATGAATAAACCTATGTATGTATGTATTTGTATATACATATGTACAAAATTTTATAGAACCTTTAAAAAGCCATTAATACGCACACATACTAATGTGCTTACATGTAAGAACTTGCTAAATGTGTAACTGTTAGCTTATGACTTACCATATTGATATTTTCTTCACAAACTGATGTTTATTCCATTCAAGAAACTTTCTAGCTGCGATTTTTAACAAATTATTAAGTATCCCTAATATTAAATAAACAAGAATCTTTATCAGTTATAAAATAGACCAATGTTTCTGGCTGACAAGTATAATTGTATTTATCCTTAACATTTTCATTTCGCTCTGCGCACGCCCAACTTTGAGATGCTTTCACCTCTAAAGCTCAGAGAGAACTTTGGCGGAGTGACTTGTATTGTTGACTCTACGACTAAAATAAAATAAAAACTGTAAATGTTATATAAGAGTAGTCGGCTATAAAAATATCCTGCGTTCGCTACCCCATATACTATTTTTATAGGCATAACTAAGTTGAAATATTCATGAGCTATCATTGATACCAATGTACATACATACATATGTATGTGTATACATATGTATGTAAATACATACATATGCATAAGAATTTCGTCTTAACGAAAGTGAATTATAAATTTAAACAAGTAAGAAAGCTCTAGTCGAGACTGCTCGACTACGAAATCGCCTGAGCCCTTCTTCGAACCAATAATATTCCAAGAATGCTTCGTTTCGATTCTCCACGTGAAAGAAACTATACATGCAAAAATACGAGCACACACACACGATTATCTACGCTTGTACGCCTGCATGTGACTACGCATTGCAGGCGGCATGCTGTCTCGCTGCCTCTATTGCTAGGTCGCGTGGGATTCGCTGCCATAACTTGTTTGATTAATAATTCTGTTTCTAGGCGCACAATCGTATTCATCTCTTCAGATTAAGAATAGGATATTCAAAGCTACATACATATATGCTAAACCAAACTGCATGTCTCTAGTATTTGAAATGCATTTTTTACACATTTGGGGGGTGTGGGCAATCAGGGACCGGAATCCCAAAACCTGACAGGGACCGAAATTGAAATAAATTAGTATCTATATATATGCAGAAGACTTGGAGACTCTAACTCTAAAGATGAATTTAATATAATTATATAACTTGTTTCTGATAAAGTATTTTATCGATAACTTTGGAAATATACGAATTATCGAATTTCTGAAACAAACTCGTACTGCGTGTACAATATACGAACCTAACACAAAATTAACTCGTTCGACGCGTTCATACATACGGACGTACAGACGGACATGGCTATATCAACTTTTCTCGTTACCCTGATCAAGAATATATATGCATTATAGGGTCTGTCACGCCTCCTTCTGCCTGTTACATACTTTTAACAAAACCCATTTTTCCCATTTCCAATTTTCAATGGGCTCAGGGTATAAAAAGTCCAATGTTTTTGACAATTAATATTTTTTAGATCGCGATAATAAGTAAATCTAGCCCTTTCCGTCCATCCGTCTGTCCATCCGTCCGTCTGACCGTATGTACGACGAGATTTCGGAAACTTCATAAGCTAGAGAGCTGAAAATCACATGAACACTCGTATGTTACTTACGCAGTACAAGTTTTTTTTGTTTTTCCGATAACTCATCCCATTTCCAAATTATCGATAAAAATCGAATCGAATTCGTTTGCATTTTAAGGTTTTTTTTGGCCATAACTTCTACATTGTTTTAGCTAGAGATTGGTAGAAGTTGGTTTATTTAGATTGACATTTGAAAACGCATTTAAAATACTAGAGACTTGCAATTTGGCACATAGATACATTTAGATAATCTTAATCTACCCTGAATTTCCAAGAAGATCGTTCATTTAGAAATGGAGTTATAAGCGTCCAAAGTTCAGCCCAACCCACCCCCAAGCCACGGCAGCAACTGCGCCGTTAGCAGAGCGCTCGCTCATACGTTCGTAAAGAAGAAGAGTATCACTTTTTTCAGGGTTCAGGGTATCTCGTAGTCGAGCCGTCTCGACTAGAGTCTTCTTACTTGTTATAAAATCATATGTATTTATTTTATTAAGTCATCACATTCCACATTAAAATCTATTTCTTTGCCTGATTAAGGAGGACCGCCCAACGAGAATGATTGTGGGTTAAACTACTAACCATACAACATCCGATCTATACTATACATGTACAACAAATTGTGTGTATGTGTTTGCATGCTCATCGGGAAAAAGTATTGCTTAAGCAAGCAGCGCTTTCATAGCCTTCCCAAAAATAATCACGAAAACACTAAAATTTTGCATGATCATGGAAAACCTGTTTAAGAATTCGGCAATCGTTGCGAATCGCGACTCGCGAACAAATATTAATTTTTGTGAGTTGCTGTGGGATTGTGTGCGTGTGTGTGTGAGAGTAAAAATATCGCATAGTATCTGCTCATATGAAAATATGACCATAGCGCTGAGCGCTTGCTTAGCAATCAATTCGTTTATAATATTTTGACTGCCCGAGCCAGTAGAGCCCAAACCGAACAAATACAAAGTTGACTGGTCGCTTCGCTCATATTTTGGTAAGTGGAAAAAGTTTGTTCTACATACATATGTATATGTATGTCTGGTCTACGTTTCGTATGGTTAGTGGTTAAACACTAAAAAACATAAAATACCATTTTCCGTGGAACTATGTTTGCAATTTTTTTATTGCTGCATAGAATTTAAATTAAATCAATCACAAAAGTAGTAGAATCAATTCTGTATATTTATTTTGATATTATCAAATTCTTTGATATATTGTAAACATATATTACAAAATGCAATAATAAAATACCTATAGTTTCAGATATGCATTTAAATAAAACCACTAACCATACAACACATAGACTGGACATACGCATACGCACACACATACACATACACATTTACACTTCCTTGCTATGTATATGTGTAGGCATTTATGTGCCTGTGTGCGATATTCTTGCTGCCTGTAATACTACTATTAGAACCCCAGCAGTTGATGTTCGTTCGGATGGGTAGCTGATGTGAGCTTGCATATGCACACACATACACATTTACACTTCCTTGCTATATGTGTAGGCATTTATGTGCCTGTGTGCGATCGGGAAATAATATTCTATATGCGCATCAACACTCATACCCTTTCCACAACTAATCATGAAAACGCTAACATTTTGCATGAGCATGGCAAAGCCGTTTAAGAATTCGGTATACTCTTCGCTCAGAAGGGAACCAATGGGATCGTGTCGAGAAGAAATTTAAATTTTTGTTAGCTGCTTGCTGTTTGTGCCAGCATACATATATTTTTGTGAGAAGACATCAGAGAGTAAAAAGCATAGGGTAGAAAGAGAAAGGGAGCAAGGGAGAGAGGCACACGTCAGGCCTTTTTGGAATATCGACCGTCACCGTCGAGCGCTCGAAGCGGAATGGTTTTGCCATCAGCAATTTTTTTTCTCCCGACCCTAAAAGTAAAAACCCGAGCAAATACGAAGTTGATGGGGTTCTAATGTCAAAAAATAAGTGTGCACATTAATTTGTTCCAGTTGTCCAGTCTATGTGTTGTATGGTTAGTGATAAAATGTTGGATTAAAAAATCTTGAAACGCGTTCCATTACAATTTTCACGAAACAAACACATTTTCTTTGGGATGCTATCTAGACGACCATACGTGGAACGTTGGGAACAAATAATATTGTTTATTATTGCTTGTAGTATTTCTCATAAATGAATGCATTAACATGTGTGTTTGTCATACATACGGTTCTTGCCTCTTTTATAGCGGCATCTAAACTAATCAAATTTCAGGATAAGAACGTTCCTGACGAGTATATTGTGACCTATCACTCAAAATACTATTCGCAAGTTAGGAAATCATTTATTTCAAAAAGGCTAATAAAAGGAAATGTATGTATTACACAATAATAAATCAATCAGTTCAGAAAAATACACAATATATATTTTAGGTATTAAGATGGTCAATTATATCCCGTTATAATTTAGCTAGTCATTATCCAAGTGATTTCGACATTTTGCATTTATGGGATACAAATTGCACTTTAATAGAACAAACACTCGACGCTATAAAAGCTCACCCCACAGTTAAAAGAGTTTCTCGTCATCATTATGTCCAAAGACTTCTATCATCAAACAACACCTACAATGCCACATATTATATTCGCAATACCCAAGGAGTTGCCCGGGATAAACATGTTAAGTCTGGGCACCCGCAGCATGTGGCTGCCTCCTTGTATGCAGACGTTCTTTGGAAACTTGGAATTACAGGGAAGGGTGTTAAGGTTGCTATTTTTGATACTGGCTTAACTCAAAATCATCCCCATTTTCGAAACGTCAAGGAGCGAACGAACTGGACTAATGAGAAATCTTTGGATGACGGCGTAAGTCATGGGACGTTTGTGGCAGGTGTGATAGCTTCCTCAAAGGAGTGTCTTGGATTGGCTCCAGATGCAGAATTGCATATATATAAAGTTTTCACAAACTCCCAGGTAAACACGCGAATCTCATTTGCTGACAAAAATGTCAAGAAATTTAACAGAAACAGTAACTAAGAATCAGACTATAGTGTTCGAAGATTTTAAACGTGCTGGGTGGGTATCCAAAGAATGGAATACCCCCGTTCGATTCAGTACGTCAAGAAATGTTGGAAAAATATAATCTAATTCAGTTGTCACGCTCAATCATATTATTTGTCGCTAACAGTCGATTTCTTTTAAATTAAAGGTATCCTATACATCGTGGTTTTTAGATGCTTTCAATTATGCGATTTATAAGAAAGTGAACATTATCAATTTAAGCATTGGAGGGCCAGATTTTATGGATTCACCATTCGTGGATAAAGTTCTAGAACTATCAGCAAATAATATAATTATGATATCGGCTGCCGGGAACGACGGTCCCATATACGGCACTCTAAATAATCCAGGTGACCAAAGTGACGTGATCGGCGTAGGTAGTATTAATTATGATAACCAAATCGCCAGATTTAGTTCTAGAGGCATGACAACGTGGGAACTTCCACAAGGTTATGGTAGAATAGGGTTAGACATTGTCACCTATGGCAGTCAAGTTGAGGGGAGTGACGTACGCAAGGGATGCAGAAGGTTATCAGGAACTTCAGTCTCATCGCCAGTTGTTGCTGGAGTCGCAGCTTTACTCAGAAGTGGCGTTTCGCATAAAATAGATTTGGTCAATCCGTCATCATTGAAACAAGTGCTTATTGAAGGTGCAGAAAGGTTGGCAAATTATAATATATTTGAGCAAGGTCAAGGAAAACTAAATTTATTAAAAAGTATGCAATTACTTTTATCGTACAAGCCAAAACTTAGTCTTATCCCATCCTCTATCGATTTTACATCAAATTATATGTGGCCATACAGTAGTCAATCATTGTTCTATGGAAGCACTGCTGCGATTGTAAACGTTACAATTCTTAATGGGATATCTGTGACAGGTAAAATTATAGGTCAACCAAAATGGGTACCAGATCCTCAAAATTTCGGCCATTACCTGAACATTTCTACATCATTTTCAATTACGCTTTGGCCTTGGACCGGATGGATGTCAATTTATATTGGTAAGAGAGTAACACAATACAAATGAATTTGTATGCTTATATGCATTCCGATAATAGAACAGTTTTATAGAACTTAAGTATTTAATGACTTTTAACCTGGCGTATATTTGAAAGTGTTGGATATGTTAAGTACTGAATCAAGTTTTATTAATTGAATAGAAAAATATTGTTAATCATGCATATTGATAGGCAAAGCAGCATGTATGAATTAGAAAGTCAAATGTTTTTAATTCAAAAGTTAGTTTGGAAGATATAATTGGATTCATTTTAAAAGACGCGACATTCATATACATTTAATCTTTTAAATCAGACATAGGCGAATGATGTTGACTGTTGCTCAACGGTGTATTATATATAATTGAGGAATATGCATCTAAATAATAAAATCTACTAAAATACAATATTTTTTAATTCCAGTTGTCAATAGTGAAGCACAGAATTATGAAGGTATATCTAAAGGACGTATAATATTATTGATAGACAGTTTTCCAATTGGCTCAAATGTGACTCAACGAAGTGAAGTAGAGTTACCCTTGACAATAAAAATTACGCCAAAGCCACCCCGGCACAAAAGGATTCTATGGGATCAATTTCATAGCCTAAGATATCCACCGGGTTATATGCCAAGAGATAATTTAAAGATTAAAACTGATCCGCTCGATTGGAGAGCAGATCACATTCATACAAATTTCAGAGATACTTATATTCATTTAAGAAACTCCGGTTATTATATCGACGTATTGAGAGAACCATTTACGTGTTTTAACCCATATGAATATGGGGTATTATTGATCGTAGATCCAGAAGAAGAATTTTATGACGAAGAGATTTCTAGTCTAGAAAAATTTGTTTACGAAAAGGGTTTAAGTGTGATTATTTTTGCGGATTGGTATAATACATCGGTAATGAGGCATATAAAATTCTTCGATGAAAATAGCAGACAATGGTGGATACCTGATACTGGTGGAGCTAATATTCCAGCCTTAAATGATCTTTTGACACCTTTTAATATATCGTTCGGTGACTTCGTTGGTGAGGGGCACTTCAAATTGGGAGACCATTCAATGTATTACGCAAGTGGAACAACGCTTACAACATTTCCAAATAATCGAGGTGACGTGGTTATTGGTACCAATTTAAATGATCAGGGCGAATCGGTAATAGCTTAAGCTTCAAAAATCGTATTTATTAATTAAAAAATTTTCACATTAATTTAAGATTATTACAAATGGAAAATCACAAAATATGGATTCGAAACATTTTGTACCTATAATGGGATTATTTCAAACTAATTCTAAATATCGACACCTTAATAAAACGAAAAATGGAAGGAACTATCCAATTGAAGACAGCATTAAGTATTCAGATATGACATTGGATCAGACAATTTTAAGAAATCGAATTTTATTTAATGAAAAAAGTGAGACATTCACAGAAGGTCGTATTGTTGTCTATGGCGATTCCAATTGCTTAGATTCTTCGCACATGGAGAAAGCATGCTTCTGGCTTTTAACAACCATTTTAGATTTTGCAATGAATTCTCATAAATCGATGTTATTGGAAAATTTAAATCGAATTTCAGAGTTTAAGGAAATGAAAGAAGCGGCTTTACCTATCAGAATGCCCAGTAGTAATTTAGAAAAGTTTTCAAAAGTAAAAAAACATTTGAACAAGCCTTTCTTACAATGCGAAAAACTAAAATGGATAGTGGCAACGACGTTCACCATTAACAAAAGTATAGAACTGGATGAAGATTTAATCGAAGGTAACAAGTAATTTCTTTAATATATTAATATTTTGTTCATCAATAATCAGTTTCTTTCTTTTAGGAAGTCAAAATAATATTATTGCGAACTTAAACACTGAACTTGCCAAAATAACTTGGAATAATGATAAATACTTTTCGGACAAAATTGATCCTAATATTAATATATCTATTTTATTTATGATAACACTCAGCTTAACAGTCCTTATCATTTTTGTATTATTTTTAAAAGGAAGAATAGGATTTAGTTCTGTTAAATAAAATGTGAATTACAAAAAAATCAATGTACGCTTTTCACACCGTAAAGGAGCCTAGAAAGTACAAATACATATATATACTTTGTGGGGTATATATATTCTTGATCAGCATAAAAAAATAAGGTAATCTAGCCCTGTCCGTATGACCAACGAGATTTCGGAAACTACAAAAGCTAGAGAGCTGAAATTTCACATGAACACTCGTATGTTAGTTACGCAGTACGAGTTTATTTTACTTTTTCAACAACGCATACCATTTCCAGATTATCGATAAAAATTCGTTTACGTTTTTTGAGCATAACTTCTACACAGTTTTAACTACAGACTTCAAATTTGCTTATTTAGATAGATATTATGATACGCAGATAATGTAATTTTCAGATTTTGGATGTCACGCCCCCTACATAGATACATTTCGATACTCCTAATCTACCCTGAAAATTTCATGAAGATCGTTCATCTAGAAATGGAGTTATAAGCGTCCAAAGTCCAACCCAGCCCACCCCTAAGCCAGGGTTCAGGGTATCTCGTAGTCGAGCCGTCTCGACTAGAGCCTTCTTACTTGTTTTTGCAAGGTTCAGGGTATCTCGTATCGGCTCAGGGGATTTCGTAGTGGAGCAGTCTCGACTACAACTCTCTTACTTGTTTTTTGTTTAGACAAAACTGGGGTCAACAGAGATAATGGAGACTTAAAATATACTTATTAAAATATCTTAAATATAATCAATATATAAAATAGAGAAAACATAAAAATTAGTAAGCAAAGCTAACAGATAAACCACTGGAGAGAAAAAGTAATACAAGATTGTGAAATCAGTACACAATGTAAACGATCTGGCAGATTATCAGGTCTGGCAGTTTCATAAGCATCAGTGATTTCCCCAAAGTGATCTGAAGGAAACGATTTTATTAACTGGATAAAGAATTCACGAAACTCACGATAAAATTTATTATAATTAATGCATAAAGTGGGAATCGCGCTTTGCAAATAATAATCCGATTTACCCATACATACATATGTAAATACAACGGACGAAAGTGCCTAAATTTTCAGACGGAGTATATATTAGATTATTAAAAATTGTACTGTTGTTCTATGACTGATGAATAATAATGTGAAGATGTTGATTAGCAATATAATTTTATACTCACTCGTTAAATATTCAAATACACTACAATAAAAATGCCGTATTGTTAAAAATATAATTATAGTTGTACAGTTTAATTTCATATAAAATTAGTAGAAAAAGTAACGGAGTCATGGCCGAAGTTAAAATCTATTGTTTTTTACAATTAATATGTCATTCACTACTATATTTTCCTTGTAGCGGCAGAAAGTCTTCTAATTCCGAGTCTTCAATTTCGCAAAGTTGAACAGATATATTGCTGTCTGAACCAGATTTTCCAGCCGCATTTGGAAACAGATATATTTCTTCAGAATTACCTGTAACCGAAAGTAGTGTTATTGATTAATAACCTTTCTATTTAAAAGCTGAAAATTAAATTATTTAGATAAAAAAAAAAAAATTAAAGGCTTCAAAAAAAATAAACTAATACTCTTTTTTACGCACGTATGACCGCGCGCTCTGCTATCAGCGCAGTTGTCGACGTGGCTTGGGGGTGGGTTTGGTCTATACCTTGGACGCTTATAGCTCCATTTCTAAATAAACGATCATCAGGAAACTAAAAATATAATAAAAGGACTATTTGTCAAATTGAAAGTCTCTAGTATTTGAATTACGTTTTTCCAAATTTGGGGGGATAGGTGCGAATTGGGGACGGTACCCAAAATCCAACAGAAATCGAATTTGTATTAAATTATTATGTATATATTGCAGATGAAATGGAGACTCTAGCTCTTAAAATGAACGAGATATAATTTTTTAAATTCTCGATAAATGTTTTAATCGATAACTCTGAAACGGAGGATAGCGTTATTAATATTCTGAAACAAACTCGTATACCACGTGCAATACACGGACCTAACACAAAATGAATGAAGTCTCTAGCTCTTCAAGTCTCTGAGATCAACGAGATATCGACTTTTCTCGTAGCCCTGATTAAGAATTTATATACACTTTATGGGGTCTGCTACGCCTTCTTCTGCCTGTTACATACTGTTACATAATCTTAACAAAACCATTAAACCCTGATTTCCCATTTCAATGGGTTAAGTGTATACAAACTCTAGGTAATTGTAAATACATACAATTACCTCAAAATATATATACATTACCGCTAATCGCTCTTCGACTTGGTACCTCCTTTTTAAGCATAGCTGTCTCATTATTGGAGCTTTCTGCCTCCGTGTCACTTGGAGTATGCAATGTAGGTAAATACGAATCAGGATGTCGCAAATATACTTTGCCTGGTAATAATTAAAAACATTAAATATTTTAAAAATTTGACTAAAGTATTTTATTTCTACTGATTTCAAAAAGTTATTTATAAATAAATATAAATATTGAAATTCTTAAATAAATACAAATATTGACATCGATTGTCTGTTTTGCTATGTGTACATCTATATATATATATATATATATATATATATATATATATATATATAATATTTAATATTTCCTGTTATACTATATATTATTAATATATATTATAACAGGAAAGTGCCACAAAATTCGACACACATATGCTATTGAACTTACGCAAATGATTTGATTTAGATTGGAAAGGCACTGAATGCATGGAAATAAGATCGTTCCATAATTATTATAATTTGATTTAAATTAGTTAATATTAATCATACCTGTATTTAGTTTGTAGTCTTCGTTCTCGCTTTTATTAAATGAACTCAGCCTTGAACGGGATTCATTATTTAAATTCGGCAACATAAATGGTTGAATACAGCTGTCTAACTCTGAATCCACATATTCAAATACCATATCTTCATTTAGAGCATCCATATCTCTAGTTGGATCGATACCTTCTACTGCAAATGACAAATAGTTATGTATTTTTATTAGTTCACTGATTTCTTAAGTTTTTTAGCCAACTTACCATGAACTAAATATTTCCGTTTTGATTTAGACTCGTTACTGTCATTACTATGGAAGCTTGAAGAGTCCGCGACTTCTGCACCAGGAACTTCCGTTATGTCCGGCAGAGGATTATGGCTTTTCCGAACCCAATCCGAGCAATCCCAGTGATATTGCCCATTCCCAGTGGAATCAACGAAGTTGCCATTTGAAGTAGAGTGACACACTTTAGGCACTGCAACTTGAATTAGTTTTCCAGTTGAGAGGCGGTTTACTGGAAATCCATAGTCTAGTCTGCGTTCTGAAATGTTTGATTTTATAATTGGTAAAATGTAATAATCTTATATCTCTGCATTTGCACTTACCGTTATTCAACTTATTCTCGTTAAACGTTTTTAAGTGTATTTGCTCACACCACTCTTGCTTATGACCGTTGTCTCCGTCGATTAGGTTACTTGAATTTATATTAACATGTTGATTAGTTCGATTAACTTTTTGATATTCGAAAGGTATATTTTCGAGCTCATCACCAGCAGAGCCATAACTTCGTAAAATATCTAAATTATTCACAAATGTATTGCTCACAAATAGGCTATCATTTATTGGGGGCGAATAGCTTATTGGTCGTTGGCTAATTTCTAAATTGCTTATTTTAGCGTTCGACTTGCAAAGATTTTCCTTGTCAAGAAGTGAGTTAAGATTCGCTTGCTTCAAAGAGTGTTTATTTTTTATTTTTTCGTTTCGATTTCGGACTTTTGTAGATGTGTTTTTCTTAAAAGCTAGACAGACCAGTAATATGATGATGATGATGAATACTATAGTTATTCCCGATATTATTCCACTTATATGTTCCATTGAAAAATTCTTTAGTTTTGTAGAAATGGAATTAGAATATAGAGGATCTCCGCAACTTGCACCTGTAAGAAATGATGGGCAAATGCAGCGAAAACTACCGGCTTCATTAATACAAGTGGCTCCATTTCCACATGGCTGGTTTTCACATTCATTGACGTCAATTTCACAATTTGGCCCTGTAAATCCACGGCACATACAATGTGACACACCGTCACCTTCTTCACATATGCCGCCATTTTTGCAGGGATTTGGAGTACAAAACTTTCCATATTCACATCTTCTTCCAGATAAATGAATTGGACAAATACAAGTGAAATTATTAACTGCTTGGTTTTCACAGCGTCCTCCAAATAAGCATGGTGCTGACGAACACGGATCCAAATCAATTTCACATAATTCTCCAGAAAATCGCGCATGACAAATACATTTGAAATTATCATTCCCAACATCCCTGCAAATTCCGCTATTCAGACATGGTTGCGTACCACAAACTCCTAAGCTGACCAGAACGTTTGCTGGATCACACTTAAACTCAACATTTGTGAATCTCTTTAGAGCAGCTATCGTACTACCTCCTGAAATGTATAAAGGTAAGGGCTCCATAGCAATTTTAATGTTCGCCATACATCCGATAAAACCACGTTGAATATCTTCATAGCCAATAATGGATGGGTGTGGTCGAACTTCAGCTCCAACGAATATATCATTTGATTGAATATTTAATATACCATTTACTCCAGGAGCACTACCCTGAGAAACATGCTTATTATCAACAATTAATTTGGCACTGTTGAGCGTTCGTTCCAATGTGATTGTATGCCATGCGCCATCGGAAATATAAATGCTGGATACGCTAACAACACCTTCTCCAGATCCTAAGTCAAATTTATATCTTACAGCTCCATTGACAAGTTCTAATACGTTATAATCAACTTTTCCGCTAGCATATAACAGTGTCCCACTTTGTTGAACTGTTCTGATTTGTAGGGAGTAGGCAAATTGATTTTCCAATATATTTTTCGCCTTGGCTTTATTAATTTTGTAATGAGCATAACTTTTACCGCCAAATGATACTGCTGTTGATGAAAAATCATCGCATGTACCATTATCGCACCTGGAAGATTTAATTTCACAGAATGAACCCGAGTATCCCTTTGGACAGACGCATTGATATTTAGTTGAAGATTCGGATGGCAAACAGTTTCTCTGCGGAGGGCATGGTTCAGAAGAGCATGCATTTACTGTTTCATTGCAGAACTTTCCGTCAAAACCAGGTTTGCAAACACATTTATTTATTAAACTATAGGAGGGCGCTGCAAAGCTAATCACATCAGTGTAAATAGTTGCTATATTTTTAGCTTCGATATTAATCAATTGTTCACAGATTCCGTTAACACAAAAGTTCTTTTTGCTCTTGCAATAACTTGGTAATATTTCTTCAATGATTAAGTTTGACTCGTTCTCAATTTCAATTTCTTTGCTGATAACAGATAACCGAATCTCATCACTACTAAAGAACGCATCTGAATTTGGATTAATTTGTTGCTTGTGAACTGCAAATACAACGTTCAAATCTGTCGGGTATTGCTCTCTTTTGTCAAAAGAATTTCGAGCTTGCTCCTGCAATGATATTAAAATCACGTCTTTTGGACGACATCTCATCACGTTCCGTATAGATCGAATGAAACCTTTCCTATGACTTAGTAAGAAATCTGAAGCAGAAACTTTACTAAATCTAATAACTATTGCTTCTTTGACCATTTCCATCGTTATCAGCTCAACATTAATTTTAACAGTGGTGTATACTGTAAATTTTCCATCAGTGACAGATACATTTAGTTTATAAAGGCCAATATCCAAGTTGGATGATGAAAATATTTCTCCAGTTTTTTCTGTGACTCTGAATAGTTTGGAAGATTGATAAGTTTCGTCAATGGTAAGAGCTTTAGAAAATGTTAGCTCATCATATTGATCTTGGTCAGTGGCATACACTTTTCCCAAAAACGCAGTAGCAAATTCATCTTCAAAGGAATTAACATTAATCTCTAAAGGAGTTAAAATAGGGGGATATTGGCTTTCCTCAATTATTTTGATCGTCACCCAAGTATCCGAGTAGAGTGGAGGCGTGCCATTATCAAAGACACGGATTTGTATTGTAAATGTGTCTCGCAACTTGTGATTAAACCGTGACGCTGTACTCAATGATCCATCTTGCTCCAGTCGAAAGAGTCCACCTTCATTTCCAGAGCGTATATCATATGTGTAAGGTTCAGAATTGGGTGCCTCGTCAGCATCAGATACGTCAAAAGTAAGAAAAACATATCCCAGAGGTCTACTTTCTTGTAAAACAATGCTATAATTCGCATGTGAAAATACTGGTGCATTATCATTTGCATCTAAAACTATAATATTGACTTGTACAGTATTGCATTGCACCGGGATCCCCAAATCACAGGCTTGCACATCGAGTATATAGTCTGAAATAGTTTCTCGATCCAGCGTTCTTGCCAGGCTTATTGTTCCATTGCTATTATTTATTTGAAATTGTCCTAAACTATCACCTTTCACAATATCATATTTTATGATGCCATTCAAGTTGGAGTCCTCATCAGTGGCTTTAATATCTATTATTGGAGCATTCAGTAAACTATCTTCCTTCACATTACTACGGAATATGTTTTGTGTAAACGTTGGCATATTGTCATTAACATCATCTATAG
Organism: Drosophila koepferae; assembly: GCA_030914345.1. Lineage (NCBI taxonomy): Eukaryota > Metazoa > Arthropoda > Insecta > Diptera > Drosophilidae > Drosophila > Drosophila koepferae. The sequence goes on along the minus strand of JAUESR010000157.1, from coordinate 133,584 downwards.
ATATATTAACATATGCGATGTTGCTAAGCGGCGGGCTGCCTCCATCAATAGCTTGAACAGTAAGAAAATAAAACTTCGTTTTTTCAAAGTCCAATGATCCATTAACCATTAATACACCTGACTTGGAATTAATATTGAATTTACGCTGCTCATTACCACTTATTATAAAATATGATATTTCAGCATTAACACCAATATCTTTTGATGTAGCAAAAACTGTACAAACTTCATATCCATGTGTGACATTTTCGTATATATTATATGAGTACTGTCGTAATGTAAATTCTGGAGGGTTGTCGTTTATATCCAAAATATTTATAACAATGTTTGCCATTGAAGAAAGCTTGGGTTTCCCGAAATCTTCGGCGATGAGTGTTAAATTATACAATGATATAGTTTCGCGGTCCAAGCTTTTTTCTAATTTTATTATTCCTGTTGATTTTGAAATACTAAAATAATCACTATTAGTTCCTATTAATGAGTAGTTAATTTTGCGGTTTATTCCAAAATCCTTATCAGTAGCATGTACTTTTGTAATCAATGTTTGTAATTGAGCATCCTCTTGTATGCTTACTCTATAATTGGGCATGGTAAAAATAGGGGCATTATCGTTAATGTCATTCACATTGATTATTATTTCGGAAACACATTCTCTGTTGAATTCTTTTCCATCCTGAACATGTGCAAAAATGTTATATTTCGAAACTCGTTCTCGGTCAAGAAGCTTTGCTACTCTTAAAATTCCACTCTCTTTACAAATAACAAAATCGTCGGAATTTCTCCCAGATAAATAATAACGTAATTTAAAATCATTACTCGAGTCTAAATCCAATGCATTTACTTCACCTATGGTTGACCCGATCGGTATTGATTCATTTATTTCAATGCGGTAACGAGGCTTTAAGCAGTATGGCATATTATCGTTAACATCCTTAATGTGCACTTGAACATTCGACTTGGCTGTGAACTTGCCGTCTGTGGCTAAGATGCTTAAATTGTAGAATGATATTTGTTCTCTATCAAGAGGTCTTGATATAAACAACTCTCCAGTTTTTCCAATTTGAAATTGTGATTGATTATCTCCAGAAATAATATAATATTCCATAACTTGCTTTTCGCTATCTGGATCTATAAGCAACAAATTTTTGAGTACTGTTCCTGGCAGTGCACTTTCTAAAACATATATCTGATCCTCAGTCAACTTGAATTGGGGTCCGTTATCATTATAATCAATAATCTTAATAGATACTGGTATCTTTGAATCATGTTTTGGGTGGCCGTTATCTGTGGCAATGACTTTAAGGTTAAACTCTGATTGAACTTCTCTATCCAAGGAAGACAATAGAGTGATCATTCCAGTATAAATGTCGATGTCAAAAATGCTTCGTATTTCCTTTGATTCATCGTCAATGTAGTATCGAACATCACCATTTGATCCACTATCTGCATCAGTTGCCGTTACTTTTAATATTGACGCTACTTTATCAGTATTCTCCGCGATTTCAGCATTATAAATTATATTATCAAATTTAGGGTAATTGTCGTTTTCATCAGTAACATGAATATTAACATCAGCATATACATAAAGAACTGGGAACGTCGCAGTTTCGGCAACGATTACTAGATAATGTGATTCATTTTGTTCCCGATCCAATGTTTGCATTAGAATCAACTCTCCGCTTTCAGATATTGTAAAAATTGAGCTTTCATCTGAAGTTGTAAATTTTAATGAGTAATTTCCATACACATTAAATTTAGTTAAAACAGTTCCTGGTGATGTAGATTCTATAATTTTAAGATTCAAGTGAGTTTTTTCAAAAGCTGGGACTATCACGTCCGCATCGACTATTTCAAGAGAAACTGGAATATCGTTATGCAATGATGGTTCTCCACAGTCAAAAGCACGAATGAAAAATTGTAAAACGCCCTTTTCAAGATGTTCGTGTTCTCCAATAATAACTATATTTCCATTACTTTCATTCAAATGAATTGTTTTTTCCAACATTTTTTTCATAGAGTTGGGAACAATAGTATATTGAATAATGCCATTGACGCCTATATCTTTATCCGTAGCCTTTACCTGAAACACAGAATGAATAAATAAAAATAATATTTTCAGTTTCAAGATCTGTAAATATAAAATTTTAACTGCAGTGCTCAAGATATTTTTTGAGTTTCTGCTCCTTCTCCTGTTTACATTTCAATATTTATATTGCTTATACTTACCGTTAGTATAGTATCAGTAGGCTTTATTAAAGAGCTTATAACAAGTTTGTATTCTTTCAAAAAAAACTGTGGACTATTGTCATTAATGTCGTCAATGTACACTCTTAGTGTTGCAAACCCAAATTTACATCCACCATCAATTGCCTTTAACTGTACGACGTACTCATCTTTAATTTCTCTGTCAAATGTAACTTTTGATGTAATTAGACCAGTATTTCGGTCTATATTAAAATATTTTTTCATTTCATCAGACGTGATTTCATAATAAACATTAGCGTATTGACCAAAATCATTATCAATCGCTTTCACCTAGAATTAAATTTTAATCAGTAATAAGTACTAAGAAAATTATAACTATAAAATTATAAACTATAAATATATACGAACCGTGATTATTCTATGTCCATGTGGCAGGTTTTCAGAAATTTTTGCTTCATATGATAGTTTTTCAAATACTGGACTGTGGACGTTTTCAGGAATTAAAGTAATTTTTAATCGAGCAAAACTTGTGTGAACTCCATCGGAAATTGAAATATTTAATATAGTGATTGGATTATCTGTGAAATTTAACATATTTTGAAGATAAATGATTCCGTTTTGCTTTTCAATGCTGTAGGTTTGTAATTCGTTTCCATCGACAATTTTGTATTGCAGAAAATTAATGTCAGATACGTCATTATCAAACGCTCTTGGCAATGCAACAAATTGACCACGTTTCGCTGCTACTGACAATTTCGTATTGAAAGATGGCTCGATAAATTTCGGAGTGTTATCATTGAGATCTTTCACTGTAAACAGAAGAAATAAATAAGTAAATATATATGTATATTCAAACATGCGCTTGTTATAATTATGGTGTTTATATATCAGTCTGTTCTTAGTGGGTAGCATTAAGGTATTAACTTACCTACAATAAAAACATTGCATTTTGAAGATAATTGTGGTGACCCGTGATCTTTAACATGCACAACCACGTGATGGTGGGTTTTTAGTTCGAAATCCAATGAAGTTTTTAAGTACAAATATCCTTCACTAACATCAATGTAAAAAGTATCGGAATTATTTCGACCATCAATCGTTTCGATAAAATATGATAGTTTTCCATTCACACCAGAATCCCTATCAGTTGCGTTTATTTTTAATATTTGTGATCCAAATGGAATATTTTCCGGTAAGGTAATATTATAATAGTCGCTTTCAATATCAGGATAACAATCATTTACGTCAATTACTGTTATGGACACTAACACATCTGCATAAATTCCGGATATACTATCAGTAGCTCGTATAGATATCTCATGCGTATTTTTTTCTTCATAATCAAGCTCGTTGACCACATACAAAGATCCTAAAAACAGTGAAAAAGTATGTAACATTCACCAAACAAGTCTATTATATACAGTTAGATCAAACGTTTCGTAGTTTACCTGTTCTATAATCAATTTCAAAGAATTGTTCTGAATTATCAGCTGATATCGTGTAAATTAGTTTCCGCTTTAGTGGGCTTTCAGCTTGAATCGATACAAATAGGGCGGTATACATTTCAACATCTTCTTTCACGCTTACAGAATAAAATTGTTTTTCAAAAATTGGCATAGAACGGTCAATAACCTATTCAAAAACAAGAAAGTTTTCAAGTTTAGTATTAGTTTATAATGTTAAATACTTTACAAAGTGTACCTTTATTTGAACTGGCACTTCTGTGCAGCATGAAATGACAGCCCCATCACATGCTGCAACTATTAGGTCGTATTTTCGGTTATGGCCTTCGATAATTTGTTTAATTGACAGCTCTCCAGTTTTTCTATCAATTTTAAATAGTTCACCATTTCCTTTCTTCAGTTCATACCGAACCTCTCCATTTTCAGCACTGTCAAGATCAATTGCTTTTACCTTCAATATAATCGTTCCCTTTGTAAAGCCAACAGACACTGAAGCATAATATGGCATGTTTACAAATATGGGACAGTTATCGTTTATATCTAATACAGTGACATAAACTGAGGTGATTGCTCTGCGAATACTTGTATTTCCCTTATCAGATGTCGATGATTTTGCTTCAACATAGATCTTATACACGTCTTGTACTTCTCGATCAAACATTACTCCAGTCGTCTTTATAGCTCCAGATGTAACACCGATTTCAAACATTTCCGTTGGATTAAGTATAATGTACTCAACATTTTCAGCCAATGAATTTCCAATGACATTAATTAATCCGATAGTCGCAATTTTCGTTGTATTTTCAAATGTCGAAAACTCGTATATTTTCTTTTGAAATACGAAGTTTGAATTAGCTATTGTCTCAATTTTAATATTTACTATCAGTATGGTGGAGTACAGGCCATCAGAAGCACGCACTTGTAATAAGTATTCTTTACTTTCAAATTCGCTCTTTCTAAGGAGAAAATTGCAAATAAAACGATTTAAATTTATCAAAAAGAAAAACATATAAGCTGAGCCCATTGAAAATGAGAATTCAGGGTATAATGGTTTTGATAAAAAGTATGTAACAGATAGTAGGACAGACGTTGCAGACTCTATAAAGTATATATATACTTGATCAGTGCAAAACAAGAAGGCTCTAGTCGAGACGGTTTTTTCAATGGGCTCAGGACATAAAAATTAATTAGTTATATATTTGGATTTTAAGTAAAGGATTTGGATTTAAAGGATTACAAAAATCGGTTCAACAGTTAAATAATAGGATTTAAAACTCTTCTGAACATTAAAAAAATGATTTGTTATCAATTATAGAGCGTCGAACCAAGATTCCTACATTCTCTCCAATAAATTAAATACTATGTACTATTAAATTACCTTGTTGTTATTAATCCTGTAACTGGATGTATTTGAAAACATTCATGGTTGTTTCCATCAACAACGTCATAGCGAATTACATCGTTATCAGCGTCAAATGCAGCTATACGGGCCACAAATACATTTTCAAAAGTTGGTACAAACAAAGTAACATTCAGATCTCGATCTTTGAATACCGGGGGACAATCATTCACATTACTCACAAATATCATTACGTGAGCTGTTGTAATGGAATGTAATTGTGGTTTACCACTGTCACTAACCTAATAATTATGAATTGGAGAATAAATAAATAGAACATAAATAATAATTATAATTAATTTTTTTTTTTTTTTTTTTTTTTTTTTTTTTTTTTTTTTTTGTTATAAGAATATCTATTTTAATAGAATAGCTGAGCTATTGAATCAAACTTACCGTTACAAAAAACGAATAGTTTGTTTTTCTTTCATAATCTAGGCTATGTATAATTTCAACGGCTCCTGTTGTGGAATCAATCTTAAAAATATGTCTCGCCGAGTCATCAAGTATATTGAATTGTAACATTGCGTTTTGACCAACGTCAGCATCAGATACATTTAGCTTTAAATGACTGAAAGTAAATATAATTGTAATACTTATAAATATAAGAGTAACAAATAGGAGTGTTCCGTATAAGCGCGCGCTCTGCTAACCGAGCAGTTGCTGCCATGGTTTGGGGGTGGGTTGGACGATACTTTGGACGTCTATAACTCAAGTGCTAGATGGACGATCTTCATGAAACTTTCAGGATATATTAAGAGCCTCCAAATGTATCTATTTGCCAAATTGATAGTATTGATACGCGTTTTTTTTTTCAAATTGGGGCCGAAGGGAGCGTGTCATCCAAAATTATAATTATTTTTAATCGATAGCATTAAAACTATTATAGTTATTGATTTTTTGAAACAAAATAGATCTGCGAGCTCTATGCACGAACCTACAATAATTTAAGTCTCTAACTTATATGATTTCTGAGATCGTATACGGAAAGACTGACGGACGGATATTGCTAAATCAACACAGTCGTCGGCCAGATCAAGAATATATATACTTTACAGGGTCTGTTACACCACCTTGACTTTCCATTTTCAATAGGCTGTGGGTATATATAATAGTGTACGCAATATGTTTTAAATTTCATATTCTATTGGCTAATATAAACCTAAAATTTACTCACCATTTTTTCTTATCGTCAATTATATGTACATATGAACCCAAAGCAGCGGATTCCGAAACACTTCCAATATATTCACTTTGTAGGAATTTTGGAATATTGTCATTCATGTCTAAAACATGGATTATTAAGTTTTGGTAAGAAGATTGAGAAGCCATGTTCGTTCCTTTTATAGTTAGATTGAAAATCCTGAAAAAACGATTCATAAAATGAAACAAAATATAAATATATATAAATATATTATAACTGTTATAATGCATATTTACTTGTTTATTTCATAATCGACATTAGTGTTGATAACAATAACACCTGTAGAGGGGTTAATTCGAAAGCTCTCATTGATGTTTCCAGATATTATATTGAAGAAAACTGATGATGACGATCGAGCTTCAACTTGTGTAACAAATGATCCGATACTTAAATTTTCAAACATTTCCAAGGAAATCACATCGGTGAAAAACTTAGGAGGATCGTTATCTGACATGGTAACAATTATATGCACAGGGACCTGAGATGATAATGCAGGCTGTCCAAGGTCGACAGCTTTAACCTGCAGCATATATTCCTGCATTTTATTGATATCCAAAGATGCGGCTAAATATATAATACCAAATGTTGAATCAATTTCAAACATGCTTCCCACGTTCCCAGAAATTATTGAGTATCGAATTTCAGCATTTTTTCCACTATCTCGATCAATAGCCATAACTTGAACAATTTTGGAGCCAATTCCAGCACTCTCCGGAACTTTACTTTGAATAATTTTGGATGTGAACTCGGGAGGATGATCATTATGATCATGTACATTTACTATTAACTTTGCGTAATTCCTCTTTCCTGGTGTTCCTTGGTCCTTTACAAAAGCAATTAATATGTGTTGAGATGTTTTCTCAAAATCAAGTTTCTGGGTGACTATAACATTTCCGCTTATGGAATCAATTCGAAATAAAGTTAGAGATGATGGATCTTGTGAAGCATGTAGTTGGTAAAATAACTTTTTATCCTCATCTCTATCAGTTGCATGGAGTTGCATAATAACAGATTCTTCTTCAATATTTTCAGATATATTAACATGATATATCTCTTTAGTAAATTGTGGTGCATTATCGTTCGTATCAACAACTTGAATATATAGCCAAGTGTGTGCTATATTTGTGCCGTCTGTTACACTAATTGATAGATTGTAAGAGGTTTGTGTTTCATAATCCAAATACTTCGAAAGCAGTACATTTCCAGTATCTCTTCCAATGTAAAAGTGATTCCCGTCATTTCCACCTAATAAAAATAAAATATATAAATTAATTTTTTATTAATTAATAAATGATACTATTTCAGTATTGGAGCTTAAGTAGTAGACTAGTAAAACTAAAAATTTATTATGTTCAATTCATATTAAATAATTAGATTCATTCTATTTAAAATCGCTCTTCGTTTGTACTTAAAAAAAAAAAAGTTTTTTCATTATTATTGTTTTTTTTTTTTTTTTAACAAGAGAGGGGTTTAATAGAATTAAATTAAATAAAATAATTTATTTCTTATTAGCTAGAAAAAAAAAATTACCAAGTTTAAAAAACATACCACTAATATTATACCATAACTGGGCGTTATCCTCATCGATTGCCTGAATCTGTGTTACTAGGAAACCAGGTTTATCATTTTCCGTCAGATCTACAATATTGTTTATTGACTTCTTCGCGATTGCAAGAGAATTTGGCGATTTTTGTGTTATAGGAAGTACCAATATTTTCACTATTGCTGTTTGACTTTTTTTTGGGATTCCATTGTCTTCAGCTTTAACATTAATTTCAAATTCCGAGTCGGCCTCGAAGGACTTTGTAAAAAATATATGTCCGCTAAAGCTATCAATACGGAATTTATTTTTCTTCTTTCCAGATTTTATTGAATATGTTATTCGACTGTTTTCCCCATCGTCGTTGTCAATTGCGTGAACCTAAATCATATCAATGATTTAAATCATATCAGTAAATAACAAACAAATACTGCGGTAACCAAACCATAAAATAATATTTAGTTAGAATTTATACATACTTGAAATATAGATTCGTTTATATGTGTCGACGAAGGAACTTGCACTTTATAAACACGTTGATCAAATACGGGGCTATTATCATTAATATCCAAGACTGATACCACCACTCGTGTAGTTGATGTCAATATGGGTGTCCCATTATCTGATATAGATATCTATAAACATACAAATAAAATAAATAAAAGTGTTTCTACTTGGTAGTTTAGTTGACTATTGCTTGAAGTAGGAATGATTGCGCCAAATCGATCGATGCACGATGCATTTAACCAAGAATTAAATCGAGAGCTACAATACAATGTTGATACATTGCAGGAATTCATTCAAAATATGGTGCCGTTGCTAAATGAACAGCAAAAACAAGTATACGAAACATTAATGCAAACGATAGACAATAATTCCGGTGGTATATTCTTCCTGGACGCACCTGGAGGAACAGGGAAAACATTTATCGCTTCATTGATTTTGGCCACTACTCGATCAAGATGTGACATAGGTTTGCATTAGCATTATCTGGAATTGCGGCAACTCTTCTAGATGGGGGTCTTACAGCACATTCTGCACTTAAGTTGCCACTCAATTTAAACACAATTGATACTCCAACATGCAATATTTCCCGATCCAGTGCAATGGGAAATTTGTTGATGCAATGCAAGCTCAATGTTTGGGATGAGTGCACAGTGGCACATAAGAAATCTTCGGCGAAATAACAAGATCTTTGATGATTTTGTTGGCAGGCGATTTCAGGCAGACGTTGCCAGTAATTCCCCGTGGATCGCCTGCAGATGAATTGAATGCTTACCTGAAGGCATCACTTTTGTGGAATAACGTAAAAACAGTATCGCTAACCACGAATATGAGAGTTCAACTTCAAAATGATCAAAGTGCAGCACAATTTTCCAAACAATTGTTAGCTGTTGGAAATGCAATTTCCGGTTCGCCTTGGGTTCGCAATGACAATTAACAAGTCGCACGGCCAATCGCTTAGTGTTTGCGGGATAAATTTAGAAAATCATTGTTTTTCACATGGGCAGCTATACGTTGCGTGTTCACGAGTTGGGAAACCATCCGCTTTGTTTGTGTTAACGTCAGATCAAACAAGTAAGAAGGCTCTAGTCGAGACGGCTCGACTACGAAATACCCTGAACCCTGCAAAAGAAGTGATACTCTTCTTCTTTCCGCACTTATGAGCGCACGCTCTGCTAACCGCGCAGTTGCTGCCGTGGCTTGGGGGTGGGTTGGGCTGAACTTTGGACGCTTATAACTCCATTTCTATATGAACGATCGTCTTGATTTGAATTTTCAGAGTAGATTAAGAGTATCGAAATGCATTTACATGCCAAATTGCAAGTCTCTAGTATTTGAAATGCGTTTTTTTCAAATTGTGGGCGAAGGGGGCGGGGCATCCAAAATCTAATTACAAAATCTTTGTATTCATAATATCTATCTAAATATTTTAATTTGTAGTCTCTAGCTAAAACGGTGTAGAAGTTACGCCCAAAAAACCAAAAAAATGGAAACGAATTTTCGATTTTATCGATAATTTGGAAATGTGAGGAGTTATCGAAAAAAACAAAACAAACTCGTACTGCGTAGCTAACATACGAGTATTCATGTAAAATTTCAGCTCTGTAGCTTTTGTAGTTTCCGAAATCTCGACGTTCATACAGACGGACGGACGGACGGACAGACGGACAGGGCTAGATCAACTTATTTTTTATGCTGATCAAGAATATATATACTTTATGGGGTCTGTGACGTCTCCCAATTTGTTTGCCTATTGCCACGCCCCCAGTGGGCGTAGACTCAAATTTTTGGTCAGCTCTTAGAAAGAGCCGAGGCTAACATAACTGAAAAATGTTTGTTGCTTACACTCCTAAAATACGAAAATTGCAGGGTATTTTTCGATATGGCATGCCTCCAGAGGCTGAAAAATTATTATTGGGTCATCGATAGAGGAGGACATTAGCAACTGAACCATCCAATTTTAAAGCTTCTAGCTCTAAAATTATAGAAGATAAACTTTCGCGGATTGCCACGCCCCCGTGGGCGTAGATATATCTACCATCTTTATTGATCTTGGGTTGTCAACCCGGGTGTAGATATATCTACCATACTTTATTGATCTTGGGTTGTCAACCCGGGCGTAAATATATCTACCATACTTTATTGAACTTGGGTTGTCAACCCGAGTATACATGACAAATCTCAAGTCTTTACTGTCAATAGTGTTCAAAATATATCACAATTTCAGCAATTAAGAGGGCTCTGGTCGAGACGGCTCGATTACAAGATACCCTGAACCCTGCAAAAAAAACTAATACTCTTCTTCTTTACGAACGTATGAGCGCGCGCTCTGCTAACCATACAGTTGCTGCCATGGCTTGGGGGTGGGTTGGGCTGAACTTTGGACGCTTATAACTCCATTTCTAGATGTACGATCCTTATTTTCAGAATATATTAAGAGTATCTAAATGTATCTATTTGCCAAATATATGCTGAGATAACCTAATTTCTTTTAATTTATTGCATGAATGTACGAACAAATTTTATTGATTAAATTTTTTATGTGTTCTTGTTTTTGCTTGTTATCCTGATACGGATTAAAATATATACACACTTATTTGGACACGCTTTCGTCAGTCTTCCAGCCCTCATAAGGATTTGCGGGTTAACTTACCTCTAAAATATGTTCAGCTTGATTCTCTCTGTCAAGTTTCCGTTCTGTCGTTCGAAGAACTCCTAAATACATGTGAATTGTATATTATTGCATATAATTTAAATATCTAATTTATCACAGGTTATTGTTCTGACCTGTATGTCGCTCTATGTCGAAATATCCAATCAGATTTCCAGAAATAATACTATAGGTGATTTTTTGTGAGGGATCATTGTCGGGATCTGTTGCCTTGAGCTGAATAATTTCATTTTTTCCCGAGGTCCCTTCTGTAACGTTTACATAATAGACTGGTTTGGTTGTCAACGGAATGTTATCATTTTCATTTTCAATTTCAATATAAACCTGTAAGAGCAAAATCAAATTTCTTGTTTATACCCACATATATTATTAAATTACTTGTTAATTCTTACCTTAACACAATTAGTTAGAGGCACGATAGCATTGTCTTGTGCGCATAGTGTCAACCAGTAAAAATTCTTAGATTCAGCATCCAGTTGGATCAAAGAATTAATAGATCCTAAAACATATATTTAAACTAAACATTATTATTTAAACTAGGAATTGTTACTACTTACCTTGATTATTCACTGAAAAAATGCCAAGCCCATCACCGCCAGTAATAGAATATGATATTTTAGAATTAAGATCCATTGAGTCCATATCCCGAGCAGTAACATTCATGACTAAAGTACCCTTTGGCATATTCTCTTTTATTTTTCCCTTATAAATGAAGTCATCAAACTCTGGTGCATATCGATTTTCATTAACATCAATTATCTCAAATACGACGGGCATGTCAGCTGTTAATGATGGGACTCCACAGTCTATTGCGCTTACAACAAGGTTATGTACTTGACGATTTTCATAATTTAAATAACCTTCTGTGCGTATAGCACCAGTGTGCTTATCAATTTTAAACATTTTCTGTTCCTGCGCATCCTCCTTGAGTGAAAAAAGTATTTCTGCATTTTTCCCCAAATCTTTGTCAAAAGCTTCAATAACAGCAACAATAGTTCCTCTGGGCACATCTTCGCGTACTTTGAAAATATACTCTTGTACTCCGAATATTGGTGCATTGTCATTAACGTCATCAACTAAGATATACACCACGGCTTCTGCTGATAATACAGGATACCCTAAATCTTTAGCAATAATATGTAATTCATATTTATCGGCCTGCTCTCTATCTAATAATTCGTTTAGAACAATGCATCCACTAGTTTTGTTAATAACGAATTCCTTGAACTCGATATATAGGGTGTACATGATTTCCGCATTGATACCCAAGTCGGCGTCTGTTGCATGCACACAATATACAATAGTACCTATTGGAGCATTTTCTGCGAGACGAAGTGTAGCTAACGATTTTTGTAAGATTGGGGGATTATCATTTGCATCAATTATTGTTATGGGAAGTACTTTTGAGTCTGACTTTGTCGGCTGACCCAGATCATAGACTGTTAGGTTTAAAATATATTCACTTAACCTCTCTCTATCCAGGTAACCAATAATTTGTAGTTCTCCACTATCAGGGTCGATACGAAACACTGAATCGTAATCACCATCTGCAATTGCGAAGACGAGTTTTCCATTATAGCCAAGGTCTCGGTCTCTAGCCTCTATTACAGCTACTGTTGTTCCCAATTGAATACTTTCATTTAAGGTAAGTTCTTGAGGAAAATTGACAAATTCAGGTCTATGCATGTTTTGGCCATACCTACTAGGCGTTAGTGCTAAATCGTTAACTTCAAATAATGACACATTCCACATATTGTTTTTCTCGGCCAATGCTAATGTTTCTGTCAGTCTTCTAGCTGCACCAGTTTCTCGACACTCAAAAGTTCCGTAGCCGTGCAACATATTGCTGAGATCTCTTCCGTAATCAACATCAAGATGTATATTGATACTTAGCTCATCGGAAAAATGAGTGCCATCTGTGGCTGATACTTTTAACACTCGATCGTTTACAGCAACATCCATTAAATTACATCCAATTGATATAGTTCCTGTGTTTGAATCCAAGTTAAAGCAACCATCTTCATTTCCGGATATTGACCGATATGATATAACATCGCCCACATCAAGATCAACTGCAGAAATGGTAAACACTTCAGAGCCAATCGGTGCGGATTTAGTTACTTTGCCGTAACAATTAACACGATCAAATTGTGGCCTATTGTCATTAATATCTCGTACAATAATATCTAAGGCAATTTCAGTTTGTCTTCTGTATGGTAATCCCCAATCTGACGCTCGCACAAGCAGTGTATAGTTTCTTTGCATTGTTTCATAATCAATTAGGTTGGTTGTCTTGATAACTCCAGAAAAGTGGTCGATTTCAAATGGAACTTCATTAAGATTTGCTATACTATAAGATATGTATGCATTTTCACCAAAATCTTTGTCTTTAGCTGTGAGCTTTACAACAAAAGAGCCAGCTAATTCATTTTCATTTATTTTAATGATGCTATCAATGTTTTCAAATATTGGATCATTATCATTCATATCATCGATAGTAATTTTTACTTTGGCAGATGATTGTTTTCGGGACCCAACATCCGCTTGATCAATGGCAGATACGGTTAATGTGTAACTCGATTTTGTTTCCGCATCAAGGTGCTTTTGTGTATATAGCATTCCCGAATCAGGATTTATTCGGAACTCTCCACCTTCATTTCCACCTACCACTTCCAAATACACCAAAGCAAATTTTCCTAAAGTCGGGTCGCTAACTTTAAGTCTAATAACTGGCATGTTAATCGGAGCTGTTTCTGGAATGGAAACTTCGTAAATTTCTTGTGTAAATATGGGAACATTTTTTATCTCCGGAATTATTTGTATCGCCACAGTCTTAAATGTAGATTTGGAGGGTCTTCCACAATCTTCAGCTCGAAGTGTTAAGTTATAGGTGAACATTTGTTCAGATAACTTTGCGAATTTATTCAGTTCAATATAATATTCGTCTCTGGTATCTGCGGGAATCAGTTGAAATGTACCATCTGGATTTCCATCTAGTATTTCAACCCTTTGTATCTCTCCATTTTTTCCAGTATCCTTATCATTTACCTTTAATATCCCGTAAATAAGAGAATCCGAGTTCGGTATTACGCTTGAAAATGTTTTCGCATAAATTTCGGGGGCATTTAGATTGACCTTTAAGAAACAAAATATTATTATAAGTGTAAATAAAAGTAACCAGGGTTTCTACTTTTTAGGCACTGTTCTCATAAAGGGAAAGAGTCTAAGGGTCTGTCCAAATGAACGCAATATTTTTCGGCGCTATTAGAGCTAGAGACTTGAAATTCGGAATATATACTCATGTATGCTCCCGAATTATAAAGTGTAAAAATTCTTCTTCTTGATCCGCCCACTAGGGGTGTGACAAATCGGAAAATTCTTGCGCCCGTATGCAAATAATCATACTAGATGATGAGCTGGAGAACTACAATTTGGAATGCATACTCGCGGTGACAAGTCAAGTTCAAAAAGCTATGGTGGATATATCTACGCCCATTGGGGTAGTGGCAAACCTCAAAAGTTTATATCTCTTACAGTTTTAGAGCTAGAACCTTCAAAATTGGATGGTTCAGTTACTTATGTCCTCCTCTATCGATGACCCAAAATAATTTTTCTGTCTCTTTGGAGGCGTGGCATATCGAAATATACCCTGTAATTTTCCAAACCAAATTTTGTAGTTATGTTAGCCTCGGCTCTTTCTAAGAACTGGACAAAAATTATGCGTCTACGCCCAGTGGGGGTGTGGCGAATCGGCAATGAAGTTTGTTGTGGCCAACTTCATAATTCATGCATACAAATAGCTTAGCAATGGCAGAAAGCATTTTAACATAAATATTAAAATATTAGTGAATTAAAAAAAAAACAAGTAAGAAAGCTGTAGTCGAGACTGCTCGACTAAGAAATCCCCTGAGCCCTTCTTCGAACGAATAATATTCCAAGAATGCTTCGTTTCGATTCTCCACGCGTAAGAAACTATACATGCAAAAGCACGAGCACACACACGCTTGTAAGCATGTATGTGTGTGAGTAATGTAGGCGGCTTGCTGTCTCGCTGCCTTTGTTACTGCGGCACATGGGTTTTGATGAGAAAACTTTGATGATTAATAATTCTGTTTCTAGATGGACAATCGTATTGATATCTTCAGATTATGATTATGATATTTATATTTATATGCTAAACCAAACTGCATGTCTCTAGTATTTGAAATGCATTTTTTTCACATTTGGGGGTGGTGGGACGAAGTGGGGACCGGAATCTGGCAAAAACCGAAATTGTAATAAATTAGTATCTATATATATGCTGAAGACTCGGACACTCTAACTCTAAAGATGAATTCGCTAGAATTTTTTTTACTGGTTTCCGATAAAGTTTTTTATCGATAACTTTTGAAATATGCGAGTTATCGAATTTCTGAAACAAACGCGTACTGCGCGTGCAATATACGGACCTAACACAAAAAGAATAAACTCTCTAGCTTTAGTATCTTCGTAAATCGACGCGTTCAAACATACGGACAGACGGACGGACAGACAGACGGACATGGCTATATCAACTTTTCTCGTCACCCTGATCAAGAATATACTTTATGGGGTCTGCCACGCCTCCTTCTGCCTGTTACATACTTTTAACAAAACCATTATACCCTGATTTCCCATTTTTAATGGGCTCAGGGTATAAAAATGTATAAGTTTTCGATTAATAAACAAAAAGTTTCCAGTGGGATTCGAACCCAGGTCATTTTAAAATAACATGTAATCGTTAGTTAAACCTAAATAAGTTCACTGCTACAAACCCAGAATTCAATCGCAATTCTTAGAATAATATAGCATGCAGCCTTCGTATGTAAGCATAGAAAGTCGATTGTTGCTTGCCATGTACGTTTGCTTATTGCCGAAATATTTTGTTTATTAAATAAATAAAATGCACCTACGGAAACTGAGTATCTCGCAGTTAGTTGCGCCTAACTGCAACGTTCTTACTTATTTATTTTTGTTGAATACATTTGTTCTATTGGTTTTTTTAATTCTTATTCTTTGTCTCATCTAATTGGTCTATATTTTCTAAGCTTGGCTCTATATAGCTTTGGATCTATACACTTTGATATGCTAAGTATTTAAGATAGAACATTTTGTTGTTTGATATGGGTGAAAATTAATAATTCTGTTTTAATTACCTGTTTTACAGTTATTGAAACTTTTGCTTTGCTGGATTGATAAGATTGTTGATTGATAGCAGAACCCCTGTCATTGGCTAAAACAATAAGTTCGAAGTGTGAATTTTCAGCGTAGTTGAGCTGTTTTAGGATGGTTATATCTCCAGTAGTCGGGTGAATAGCGAAGCTTTCACTCTCTATTAAAAAACTATAATAGATCTCGCCATTGATTCCTAGGTCAGCATCGTCAGCAATTACTTTCAAAATACTGTAATGTTTTGGAGTGTCTTCAGGAACGGTTACCGCATACTCAGTTGGATAAAATAATGGACTTAAGTCATTTCGATCTAGTACTTTTACATGAATCGTCGTGTCAGTTTCATAGATTGAGTTGTTTTTCCCATGGGAATAAATAATGTGTGCCCGAACTTTTAGATTATATTCTTCAGTTTTTTCTCTATTTAAAACGACATTACTTGTTCGCGTACGAATACTTAAGAAGGCAAAGTTACCAACTAATCTTTCTTCGGCTTTAAACAGCTTTTCCTTATCGCCACTTATTATTCTATATTTTATGTCGTATTTTGAATCAATT
This sequence comes from Drosophila koepferae, assembly GCA_030914345.1. Classification (NCBI taxonomy): domain Eukaryota; kingdom Metazoa; phylum Arthropoda; class Insecta; order Diptera; family Drosophilidae; genus Drosophila; species Drosophila koepferae. The sequence continues at coordinate 116,853 of JAUESR010000157.1, read as the reverse complement.
GTAATTCCGGCTGAGTCCTCGTGCAATACTCCTTTAGCGTATGTTTTTCCAAGACTGTTTTCTGGTATTGTAACATTATATATTTTGTGTCTAAAATCTGGCTTTGTATCCAAAAGTGGCTTTCGATGAGAGAGGCTGGTTCGGGCTGCATCGCCCGTGGAAAATGTAGGATGAAGCAGACAAATAAAACTAATTATTGATATCCACTGAATTAAAAGACATTTTTTTCTCTTCACAGTGTGGGCATAATTTTTTAAATGCATATTAGACATTAGCTATTTTTCTCCACATGGTATTCAGTCCTACAAATAAATAAACAAAAATAAATTAAAATAATTTTAACTATATTACCAAATTAACAAATTACTATATATACTTGTACCATTTATTACTAAGAAATTTTAGAAATTAGTTAATGATAAAAATATTAACACATCTCACCATTATTGCTGCAGAATATACCAAAATTGTTAAACCGTTACGCCAGGAAAAATGCTACTTTGCGCATAACTAGGTGGAACAGGATTATATACACATATTCTTGACGTGCAGGACAAGCTAAGTTGATCCAATCTAATTCAAAAATTAATTTCTCATACGTGTCTATATAATGTTTTTATTGTAGATATATGTACGTAGACTGACTAGAGCCTTCAAAACCTAGATAAACTTGTTTACATGTTTTAGACTTCAAAAATAGATAGATAAACAAGTAAGAAAGCTTTAGTCGAGACTGCTCGACTACGAAATTCCCTGAGCCCTTCTTCTAACGAATAATATTCCAAGAATGCTTCGTTTCGATTCTCCACGCGTAACAAACTATACATGTAAAAACACTAGCACACACACACACACGCTGATTTACGCTTGTACGCATGTATGTGTCTTGACGTGCCGTGTGGGCTTTGCTGCTATAACTTCTTTGATTAATAATTCTGTTTCTAGACGGACAATCGTGATCAAAAGTTCAGATTATGATCATAACATTAATATCTAAATGCCAAACCAAACTATAAGTATTGGGATCCGAAATCTAAAATCTGACAAAAACCGAAATTGTAATAAAATAGTTTATATATGTATGTATATGCAGAGGACTTGAAGACTCTAACTCTAAAGATGAATTAGCTAGAATTTTATAGCTCGTTCCCGATAAATTCGTTTATCGACAACTTTGCAAATATACAAGTTATCGAATTTCTAAAACAAATTCGTACTCGTATACGAGTCTAACACAAAAAGAATGAACTCTCTAGCTCTTATATCTTAGGAAATCGACGCGTTCATACGTACGGATGTACGGACAGACGGACAGGGCTATGCTGATCAAGAATATATATACTTTATGGGTATTTTATTTTCAATGGGTTCAGGGTATAAAAATAATAAAATATCTCTACTCGTTATAGGGATATGCACATAAACTCAGACAACTCGAACTCCTACAGCATACAAACCACACTTAACAAATCTCTAGTCGAGACTGCTTGACTACGAGATCTCCTGAACCCTTCGGGGACCGGATTACCCAGAAAATTCTACTCTTCTTTTCTTATTTATAATAAACATAGGCAAACATTAATCACAACACGTACGCATTAATTAATAAATTCTCTTGTAAATCGACTTTCGTAATTAAATTTTCAAAACATAATCATCACAATAATATGTTTATTAAATAATATAAATATTACTTAATACAATTTCAAATTGTATAAAATTCACTATAAAAAAATTTGGAGACTAACACTGAAGAAGTAGGGATATAATTTTATTATTGATTGCTTAAAACAGTTTTAATCGATAACACAAGAACTATAATATTTATTAATTTGTATTTTATAAATAAAACACAATCTCTGCGTGAAATACACGAGACTACCTATGATAATACAAAAGGATATATTGAAATATTAAGGACTAGCTTGTTGATAGTTATCCGTTTAAGTTAATTTTAATTTTTATTGCCACAGATAAACAATACATTCACAATTCTTAGCCAAACTACATTAATTCAAGTTCAACAATGATGTACATACATATGTATGTGGTAGAATTCAGACTAAAATCACATGATTCAATATTTAAAGTACAATGATGTTGATTTTTCACAAAATTGTATATAAAGGATGCCAAACCAATATAATTATATTATTGCCTATTTAGCCCTGTCCGTCATTCTGTTTTATCACTTATTAAATGTTAAAAATCTCATTTTGCGGAGGTTGAACTTGGTGAACATTAAAAATCATGGTTAGAACAAAGCAGATGACACACATTGAAAAACCCAAAAATAATCATATGATCTGAACAAAATGTGTCGAAATGTGTGAAATAATCAATAAAAGTTGAGTTCCCTTTTCAAAATATCCTGAGACGAACAAATTCAGGCAGGAAAAATTGCACGGGAAAATAATGAAGAAAAGTCACCTAACTTGGGCAAAAAATAAGTCTTATTGGACCCGATGGCTGCGCCAGAAACGGCGCAGAAACGGAGCATATAATATATGTATATATATATGAGGTTGCATAATAAGATACAGAACAGGATCAATTATTATACTTCAAGGTAAATGTAGAAAAGTATAAAGAATTTCTTCTCAATGAACTTAAGTCGATTACAAAGAGAGATAAAGAACCCACATTCCATGTCAATTTTTCATTCCATGAAAAATTTGGTTATTCCAATAATTATACCCAGATCACATTGAAAATGGGAAATCAGGGTATAATGGTTTTGTTCTATTGAACATACATTTATGTAATAGCAGAAAAAGGCGTGGCCGACCACATATACATCCTTATCAGGGTGACGAGTTAGATATAAGAGCTAGAGACATCATTATTTTTGTGCTAGGTTCGCATATTGCACGTGCAGTACGAGTTTCAAAATTCTGTCACTTTTATCGTTTTAAAGCTATCGGTAAAAACATATTTGAAAAATTATATCTCGGTCATCTTATGATATATATATATATATATATATATATATATATATATATATATATATATATATATATATATATATATATATATATATATATATATATATATATATATATATATATATATATATATACTAATTTAGTACAATTTCTATTTTCAGATGTTGGATACCAAATGTGTAAAAAATTTATTTCAAATACTAGGGACATACAGTTTGGTTTGGCATATACACATGAATGTCATGACCATAATCTTAAAGTTTGATTACGATTGTCCGTCTACAAACAGAAGCGAAGCATTCTTGCAATATTATTCTTTCGAACAGATCTCGTAGCAGTCTCGAGTAGAGCTTTCTTTCTTGTTTTTACTCATTCGCGAAACGAAATGAGTATATTCGTTTAGTGCAATGTCCGTCTGTCCCTAAGAATGCAATATTAAAGAGTATCGAAAAGACAAAATATAGTCGTACTGCGTAACTAACATTCATTTAAATTTCCCCTCTAGCGTTTCCGAAATCTCGACGTTCCGTAATATCGGATTCCCATTTTCAATGGGTTCAGGGTTTACAAAAGAAAAATCAAGCTTTGTATTACGTTTTTGTTATGCAACAAGTTCCTAATTCAATCTTATTTATTTACTTTTCTTTATATTCACTTCAAAGACGATAAAAACAGGTACAGTGGGTAACACTAATATTCGGTTTTTTGTTTTTTCAACTTCAAACGCAAATAAAACATAAACTATTTATTAAAATAAAAAAGTGTACACGGTAAGTCTTAGATTGAACAATTACCTTTTCAGAGAGGTATACATAAAGGCATTATATTTAACATAACTAATGGAAATTACACATAAACAGGAAAAACACCAGATTTGGCGTTACATTAATATTCGGTTTTATAGCAAAGTTGTAAAACAAAGCACCACGGCAACTCTGTAAAGCCACAAATGGCCCATTTATTGGTTTTTATCGAAAAAACACGGTATAAATCACATTATCTAACAAAAAAAATTAGCGCAAAATTGAATTCTTTAGCTGAAATACACATTAGGCCAAAAAGGACCAATTTCATCGTTGGAGCAGCGAGAGCTTGAGCTCTAGGTGCAGTTGGTGGGCAAAGTTTAGCTGAAATTGCTTGAATTCGGAAAAATAAGCTAAATAATAATAAGACGTCCTCCAAAGTTTCAGAAATGAGTGAAGAATCGCCTCAATTAAGCAAATTACTCAACCTAAAAAACTTACTCTCCGAGGATATACCGAGATTGTAAGGAAAGTAAAAGACAATCCAAGACAAACCAAGTGCTCCAGAATTAAAAGCTAAACTCATTGCCGATTATAGAAAACTCGATTCAGCTTGATAAATTTGGTGTACCAGAAATAACACATGGGTACAATAGCTTAATTGCTATGAAAAATCCATTCTTTTCTGACCGTATGCGGAAATAAAGGATATTGCTAGCCTCAGACTACTCCAAAGTGGACCAGATCTGGTCGGGTGACAAAATATTCCTGGACGAAAGCAAATTTAATTTGTTTAGAAGTGATGGAAAGCCCAGGGTGTGGTATAAAGTTAATATGAAGCTGATAAAATATATTTAATGAAAACCGTAAAGCACGGCAAAGGTTTCGTTATAATTTGGTGCTTCATTTCCACCAGGAGAGCAGGAAATTTGGGTTTTATAGATGGCATGACAACCCGAGATTACTATTCAAAACATTTTGAAAGAAAATTTTAAGCAGTTGACTGAAAAAATGGGTATTTTAGACACATTTAAGCTGTACCAGGACAATGATGCCCACTAAAGTCATGTCCTGGTTACTTTGCAATTGCCCAAAACTCTTGGAAACACTACTTCGATCCCCAGATCTCAATCCCTTAGAGAATTTGTGGATCAAGTTGGACTGCCAAGCTCAAAGAGTGCCGATATCAACAATATCTGCCATAAAGACACGGCTGCAGGAAGAGCGGGCCAAAATCGGCTCCAAGGACACAACAAAAAAATTAACAATGTGTCAAAATTTCTTAAGGACATTATAGAAAATAATGGATACCATATCAAGTATTATGATCAATTTTTCAGTAAAACTCGAATTTTGATAGTTGTTAAAAAAAAAAAAAAACCGAATATTAATGTAACGCTAAATCAGGGTTTATCCTGTTTATGTGTAATTTCTATTAGTTATGTTAAATATAATACCTCTATGTATACCTCTCTGAAAAGGTAACTTTTCAATGTAGAACTTACCGTTTACACTTTTTTATTTTAATAAATAGTTTGTTTTATTTGCCTTTTAAGTTGGAAAAACAAAAAATCGAATATACTTACCCACTGTATATGTGACCTTTATTACAGGTCAAGTCTTTAATTAACTGTAGATTTATATATATGTATGTATAGCTGTATAATACTTTCATAACAAAAATGTAGGTTAATAACATTTGAAGGATCCAAGCTGACAGGCAGGGATAATTTTAATTTATTAATCATGTAATCATGATTATGTTATTCTTATATTTCTTGGTCACTTGGATTGGGTTTTACGAATTATATATTTAAAATTAGAACAGTTTGTAACGATTGCAATCCATGAAATCTGCACATATATGAATAGATTAAGTGGGATAACACAATATTTATATTATTTAATTTTACTTAGAATTATTAGTTTATATCATATTTTATTCATGTTAAATTTTTTGTATATAATTATATAGTTATCTCTATAGTATAACTGTATTTATATAAATCAAATACGAGCCACTGCCGTAAACCAATCAACAATTTCGTCACTTTTATTTTCATTAGAACAATTATAAAATTAACTTTAAAAAAAGCTGTGATCAGTTGCTGAAACTATGTTTTTTCCCATTCTATAATTCATTTTCTTGACATTTATATCTTAGAGTATTTCTCACACTTTTTAGTAAATTTTGTTGTGCAACATAACGTTCATGAAATTTTTAAACACACATTATATGTAAGCCAAGCAATCAAGTACATATTCTCGATTGTATGCTCATTATAAGAACAATTTGCAGTGCGTGATGTTGAAGTTTGGTATTAATAGTTGATGTTTGGCAAGAAATTAAACCGGCGTTTCATTTACTTTGCGTTTTGGTTGGTAAACAAAATAAATTGATTTAAGTTATATTTAAGTGAAGGATTAGCGTATTAGAATGCATATATATCATTCTGCATGTTTCACGAAATAAGTTATGCTATAGTCCACTGGGCACACTCTTCGAATTTCGACGGGCTTTATAACAATTGTAGACTTCTTTTAAATTAGGTGAATTTACTATTCTCTAAATTCAATTCAAATATTGTTTCATAATTATTTTTATTTATTAATGATGTGATTCAAAATAACACCAAATGTGTATCTTTCTGTAAAAGACGTAAAGTAAACATATTACTGCTATCGCAAAGGGAGTAAATGCAGGTAGATCGGTAGTTATCGATTTTTTTTCAATTCATTTCACGATCGCGGCGTTACCAGATTTTAAAACTTCACATTACATGTATAGATTTAATTTTTAAATTAACATAACTTAAACGCCAGCTGAAAGAAAATTTTAACAATATATTTCAGTAATAAATAAGTACAAAAAACGCGCTTCGAATAATTAGCCGACATGTCATAAATTCACAAGCCTTAACTATACTAATATTCAATTAAAGTAAGTACATATGTATGTATATGTACATACAACCAAACAGGTATACACATACACATTTACAATAAAAAATTAAAACAAACAAATGCAAGTATTTTCAATTACTCAAGAATTGAATGTTCTCTACGAAATCTCCAACGCTCATTTATAAGAATAAAGCACAAAACTTTATTAGTCTAATTTAATATTAGAAGTAGACTTAGGCTGAGCTCCATTCAAATTCATAAATTCTTAATGTATATACATACATACATATGTATAAATGTACACATATACATAAATACATATGTACATATAATGTATGTGCGTATGGGCATGGCTTTTTACCTATTTATATATTTTGTTTGTTTGTAAGTATAGGTGATGAAGTATGTCACATGTGTATTTTTTAAAATCACTTTCATACTTTTTAAATCTTATTTATTTCACAGAAACCCCGTCGAACATGTTGAATTTGTGATAATTACAACCGAATCTATTGTATGTATGTAATGTAGCCACAGCACGTTGAATTTTTTAAATATCGTCCGAGGCATAAAACCGCACGTATGAACCGCGCCAGAGTGTGTAACTAACTGTGGGTTTCTGACTCGATGCTCATACATAAGCGAGCGTTTTCCAACCTAGCCAACATTAACAGACCATGCCAAAGAGAGCAGCTTTAACAACATGTTAACATGTGTGTGTGACGAGACGGCACGATTGAATAATACAGTCTTTTAACAGTGTGTGTAACCTTTAGAGTGTTTTAACAGTGAAGGTAATCGTGCATATTCCCCTGTTTTTCTTTTACAGCTGCTATTATTATGTACATATGTATGTATATACATATATATATATATATATATATATATATATATATATATATATATATATATATATATATATATATATATATATATATATATACATGTATGTACATAAGTTCGAAACGTTATTGGCAATAGAATAAAATAAATAATTTTATAGAATATTCAGAATATACTTTAAATATCTGATTGTGATTCATGCATTCAACCTACGACTTATCAGCGAACACCGCAACATTACCGCATGAAAGCCGAGCTGCAAATCGAAGCCTTAGCTTTCTCTTATTAAACGCTAACAATTAAAACTCGATTTAATTGCAATTGTGATTCTTCAAATAGAATGAAGTTATGTTTGTACATATTATGAATGTGATCAGATGGCGGTGAACGCTTGGCGCTGCTTATCAATTAGCCAAACGTTTAATTTAAAAATTTCTGCAATACACATTACATTAAATATTTGTATATTTTGTCAAAATTGCAAAATAATTTAGTTAACAAAAATAAAAATTATATTACAAATATTTACTTCAAGCTGAATGAGAAGCTTCAAGAGATGTAAGATATAAATAATTGAATAGCTGAATTTATAAATGTATGTATGTATGTATATAGGGGCTTCAAAATTAATTAAAATTTAAACTAATAAAGGTGCTGACAGACGTACACGCAGATGGAACAATTTATCTTGATTTATTGCTTATGGGATAAGGTACTCTGAATCAGGGTATATAGATATTAGCATTTTACTTTTTTTAATTCTTAGAAAGTTGTTTAAATCTCACAGTGTGACATTTTAAAATGAATTGAATTATCATTTCGTTTCCGTTATTTTGAATCCAAAATTGCCCTCCAACCATCGATAAATGTTACTGCGAATGAATTTTAATTCCCGTGAAACAGGGGTAGTTATAAGAAGCATCAAAAACCGACAGTCTTATACTACCCATACTTTCGAACTTATTTTGTCAACAACTCAAACTGATTTCTACTTTTGAAATTCCTTAACAAAGTACTAAGATTTAATTGCTATTAATCTGTACGAACAAAAGCTGAAATGAAAATTGATAAGAAGAAACTAAAAATTAAATTGAATGATAAACTGCTACATTGACGAATTTAAATTTTCATTTCCCTCTGAGTCAGGGGTAGATTTAATACAAATCAAAGTATAGTCTTATACTGCCCATATTTTCGATGTGATTTATATAAGAGACAAACAAAGCAAGTTTTGTTGTTTCGAAGTTATTTTGCCAAGAACCCAAATTCATTTCTAGTGTAAAAGGGTATGAAAAAGTGTATTTTTATACCCTGAACCCATTGAAAATGGGAAATCAGGGTATAATGGTTTTGTTAAAAGTATGTAACAGGCAGAAGGAGGCGTGGCAGACCCGTCTGTCCGTCTGTCCGTCCGTCCGTCTGTCCGTCTGTCCGTCCGTCCGTCCGTATGAACGTCGAGATTTCGGAAACTACAAAAGCTAGAGAGCTGAAATTTCACATGAACACTCGTATGTTAATTACGCAGTACGAGTTTATTTTGTTGTCGAAAATTCGTTTACATTTTTTAGGTTTTTTGAGCATAACTTCTACATCGTTTCAGCTAGAGACTTCAAATTTGTATACTTAGATAGATATTATGGATACGCAGATTATGTAATTTACAGATTTTGGATGCCACGCCCCCTTCGCCCCAAATTAAAAAAAAACGTATTTCAAATACTAGAGACTTGCAATTTGGCATATAGATAGATTCAGATACTCTTAATCTACTTTGAAAATTTCATAAAGATAGTCCATCTAGAAATGGAGTTATGAGCGTCCAAAATTCAGCCCAACCCGCCTCCAAGCCACGACAGCAACTGCGCGGTTAGCAGAGCGCGCGCTCATAAGTGCGTAAAGAAGAAGAGTGTCACTTTTTTGCTGGGTTCAGGGGATCTCGTAGTCGAGCCGTCTCGACTAGAGCCTTCTTACTTGTTTATTTATGTACATGTAAAACGAGAAGCCATAATAGCTAATCATACAACAGCGGACATGTAGAATAAATTTTTTCCACCCAGCAGATTTATGCATTTAGGGCCTTACTTGCACGGCTCGGGCAGTGAATATATAGTACTTGATATTCAGTTCGCTGCCGATCAGTTCGCTGCGATCGAACGAAATGGTTTTATTATCATATGATGCTATTCTTTCCTTACTCTCACTCACTCAGAAACAATAGTAAACTAACTAAACTACTGAGCCGTATATTAAATTCAGCGCATCGTAGGTGCAACGTTTATTCATGGAGTTTTCGTTATAGACTAAATAACAGAAACGTATGAGTATGAGTTAGGCGAATGAGTGTAAGTGAGAAGAGTTGAACAATGTAAAGAGAGACAAGTAAGGGCGGTCCCAAATACATATAAGAGTATAGGTATAAAATTCCATGTAAACAAATATTAGTGATTTTGACCCAACAACGTGACTGTCAGAAAAGCACCATTCTTTTTCATAAATCAAAGAAATAAAAAATATAACAATCTTATATGTAAACAAGTAAGAAGGCTCTAGTCGAGACGGCTCGACTACGAGATCCCCTGAACCCTGCAAAAAAGTGATACTCTTCTTCTTTACGCACTTATGAGCGCGCTCTGCTAACCGCGCAGTTGCTGTCGTGGCTTGGAGGCGGGTTGGACTGAATTTTGGACGCTCATAACTCCATTTATAGATGGACTATCTTTATGAAATTTTCAAAGTAGATTAAGAGTATCTAAATCTATCTATATGCCAAATTGCAAGTCTCTAGTATTTGAAATGCGTTTCTTTAAATTGGGGGCGAAGGGGGCGTGACATCCAAAATTTGAAAATTACATAATCTGCGTATTCATAATATCTATCTAAGTATACAAATTTGAAGTCTCTAGCTAAAACGATGTAGAAGTTATGCTCAAAAAACCTAAAAAATGTAAACGAATTTTCGACAACAAAATAAACTCGTACTGCGTAATTAACATACGAGTGTTCATGTGAAATTTCAGCTCTCTAGCTTTTGTAGTTTCCGAAATCTCGACGTTCATACGGACGGACGGACGGACAGACGGACGGACAGACGGACAGACGGACGGACGGACGGACGGACAGACGGACAGGGCTAGATCAACTTTTCTCGTCACCCTGATCAAGAATATATATACTTTATGGGGTCTGCCACGCCTCCTTCTGCCTGTTACATACTTTTAACAAAACCATTATACCCTGATTTCCCATTTTCAATGGGTTCAGGGTATAAAAATATTAAAAATACCCTTCAATCCCAAGGTTGAATATTTCTTCACACTCACATCCCATCCTGACTAAAAATCTAAATAATTCCTAAAAGAATTTTATACTTTTAACAAGCTTCCCCACAAAAAGCAACACAAGTTTGTGCACATTTATTACACCAAATGTCACCGTCAAAAAATCCCTGTCAATAATATTGAGCTTGATAACATATTATCTTCAAATCACAATGTAAAAAAATACACCTTGATCTGCGGAACGCAGATTTTTGAACGGGAAAAAGTTAAGGCTGGATTCGCCTATCAGACATTCGAGAGGAGAACACAACCTACGGATCTGATTCTATTCAATTTATATTCGGATGAGACAGACTTTAGTCCTATTATTCCTATATTATACAAAATGATATAAAATATGTTATTTCATTGAATCCAAGTGTATTTTTGTACGCGAGAATGAAACTCAGCACACCTAATCGCTACTCTCGTACTGTGTGTGGGCTTAACTTATATGTATACATATAATATACAATACATAGTCATATAAATAATACCGTAAGAACCATTGGATCTTAGTCTAAGTTTCAACGCCATCATCAGATTCGATGTGTCGATTTAAATTGAAATTTTGTGCTCAAATAAATATAGGTGAAAAATAAAAATAAAACCTTTTTGTTTTATTTTAAATTCTCAAGTAAAAATCCAAATTGCGCAACCGGTAGAATAGTCTTGGTGAGCAAAATAATTCATCAACATACTATCCACGAAAGAACTACGTGACATGTCATGTGTGAAAACAGGCTTCTAATAAAAATGGGTCCACTGGACTATTTGGGAGCCCTGTGTAGTGGAAACACTTATGTCCGGGCCTTACAAATCCTTTAATCCCTGTAAGCCATAAGTGTTATATAAAAAATATATCAAAACAATTTTTAACAACCCGAATTAATCATATGAACTAACTACATTAATACAACTAAAAAGGCATTAAAAAAAAAATAATAATAAAAAAAATTAAGATGACTTTAAAATTGTCAGAGATTCATCTCAACCATGTGCTGACTTCGCTTAGACATGTGCCAACATTTGATGGAAATACCGAAAACAACGAAACAGCCTTCATCAGGAGAATAGACTACATACATCCTAAGTCTATATCCAACCAAAGACAGAAATCAACACAGCATAATGTATGGAGCAATCGAGACTCTCTTATCTGGAAAAACCCAACGGATATCACAGCTGACACAAACAAACAATTGGCTGGAATTACGCACAACACTCATCAACGAATTGAAATCACACCCTCCATATGAAGAACTGCTAAGAAGACTCTACTATATAAACTATCACGGAAATCTTCGTAAGTTTATAGAAAATAAATCCTATATTATAATCAGTAAACTTAGCCTTGATCAATATAACACAACCAATATAACACAACCATTTATACAAATGCAATGAAAAACACTGTAAAAGATGTAATTACGAATAAACTTCCAGATAGACTATGACATTAGCTAGGTTTGGCATTACAATAGTAATCAAACTAAAACAAGTAGCTCAAAAAGAAAGGGTTGTATGGAAATAATATATTTGAAACAAAAACAAGTAAGAAGGCTCTAGTCGAGACGGCTCGACTACGAGATCCCCTGAACCCTGCCAAAAAGTGATACTCTTCTTCTTTACGCACTTAGATGCGCGCGCTCTGCTAACTGCGCAGTTGCTGCCGTTGCTTGGGGGTGGGTTGGGCTATACTTTGGACGCTTATAACTCCATTTCTAGATGGACTATCTTTATGAAATTTTCAAAGTAGATCAAGAGTATCTAAATCTATCTATATGCCAAATTGCAAATCTCTAGTATTTGAAATGCGTTTTTTTTTAATTGGGGGCGAAGGGGGCGTGGCATCTAAAATCTGTAAATTACGTAATCTGCGTATCCATAATATCTATCTAAATAAACAAATTTGAAGTCTCTAGCTGAAACAGTGTAGAAGTTATGCCCAAAAAACCTAAAAAATGGAAACGAATTCTCGATTTTTTATCGATAATAATGGGATGAGTTATCGAAAAAACAAAATAAACTCGTACTGCGTAGCTAACATACGCATGTTCATGTGAAATTTCAGCTCTCTAGCTTTTGTAGTTTCCGAAATCTCGACGTTCATACGGACGGACGGACGGACGGACAGACGGACAGGGCTCAATCAACTTATTTTTTTATGCTGATCAAGAATATATATACTTTATGGGGTCTGCGACTTCTCCTTCTGCCTGTTACATACATTTTCACAAAACCATTATACCCTGAATTCCCATTTTCAATGGGTTCAGGGTATAAAAATTTGAAAAGACAAACTTTTAATCAGTAATCAGCAAATAGACCAAGAATTTCAACAGAAATTAAATCAAAGTAGATATCAGAATCCAATGAACGATCACCAGAAAAGTAACACTAATTATCAGGTATCAAAGCCTCCAGTCAAAAGATAACGAGAACGTACTAGTGGACATTCTAAGATGGATATTTCTGAAAATGTTCATCAAGTAGTCTCGGACCAAGAAAAACAAATCCCTTCATCAGATTCATTAATGGACAACATTTTAACTGTATAATTGACACAGGTCCATCAATTTAATTAAACAAAACTTTTTAAATTTTCTAATCAAACCTTGCCAACTAAATGTGCAAACCATAAATGGCATTGTCCAACGAAATAATTATCTTTTGGCCCTTAGTAAGCTTTGCCCTACACAACTTTTCCGAAAAATATGATATGTATATATATATATGATATGTGAAGCAAGAATTGATTAAAATCCAAAAAACAGTTATTCTAAACGAACATTAATTTTCAATGAAATATGATCGTGAAGATTCTGTTAAGGACAAGACCACATTTCAATGCTTTGATCCACCCCAAACAAGTGACTCAGTTGTAAGCAAGTAAGAAGGCTCTAGTCGAGACGGCTCGACTACGAGATACCCTGAACCCTACAAAAAAAGTGATACTCTTTACGCACTTATGAGCGTGCGCTCTGCTAACTGCGCAGTTGCTGCCTTGGCTTGGGGGTGGGTTGGGCTGAACTTTGGACGCTTATACCTCCATTTCTAGATGAACGATCTTCATAAGCTTTGCCATGCTCATGCAAAATGTTAGCGTTTTCATGATTATTTGTGGAAAGGGTATGAAAGTGTTGATGCGCATATAGAGTATTATTTCCCGATGACCATACACACACACATTTACACTTCCTCGCTATATGTGTAGGCATTTATGTGCCTGTGTGCGATATTCTTGCTGCCTGTAGCACTATTAGCACCCCAGCAGTTGATGTTCGTTCGGTTGGATAGCTGATGTGAGCTTGCATACGCACACACATACACATTTACACTTCCTTGCTATATGTGTAAGCATTTATGTGCCTGTGTGCGATACACTTGCTGCATGTACCAATTCTAATTTCCCAGCGATTGCTGTGGGTAGCTGATGTGAGCCTACACACACACATACATAAGTGTACGTCTGTGATGTGATAATCACAATCGCCGAGTATCACTTGCATTGGCATTTGAATGAATGCTCTGCCTGGGGCATTTGCATGTTTCGTGCATGGGTCTCGAATATTGGGCTTGTGCCTACCTCAATTTTGAATTAAGCAAACGATTTTGGGTAATTTTAGCAAAAGAAAACTGAAAATGATTCGTGAATAAGAAATTTAAATTAAAAGTAAAAACCCGAGCAAATACGAAGTTGATGGGGTTCTAATGTCAAAATCTAAGTGTCCACATTAATTGGTTCCAGTTGTCCAGTCTATGTGTTGTATGGTTAGTGGTACTGCGTAACTAACATGCGAAATTTCAGCTTTTGTAGTTTCCGAAATTTAGACGTTCATACGGACAGACAGACGGACAAGGCTCAATCAATTTTTATGGTTGAATTGTAGAGTGACTGTCAAATGAGCCTTTACGGCTTGCAGCGCTCATTTTGGCAATAATGAGTACATGGTGTATTGTGACATTTGTCAATACATATAAATTTCCAGATACACTTAAATCGTTTATATCTCTATGCTACTAAATTAGTTATAGTCACTTTTATTTATTAAACATGTATAAGAATAAATGCATATATATGCATATAAACAGACATGCCATAAACATGAGGGAAGTAGGTTTGACAGTCTACAAGGTCGAGCCTTGTTCCCACAATTCTAAAGCCGAGGTCCACAAGAATAACAAACTGCAAGTGTTGGGCCCTACAATTGCTACAGGCAGCAATAGTTTCGCACACAGTCACATAAATGTTCATACATGTACCAAGACACAGTAAATGTGTGTGGGCATGCTCATCGCGAAAACCTAATGCTTATGCACATCAGCGCTTTCATACCCTTCCCAAAAATTATTACGAAAATACTAAAATTTCGCATTAGCATAGCAAAGCCGTTTAAGAGTTCGGCATACTTTACTAAGAAGAGCAGATGGAATCATCGCAAATCGCCACTCGCGAACAGATTTAAATTTTTGTGGGCTGCTGGCTTGTGCATAGAGTGAGAGAGAGAGAGAAAAAAAAGAGAAAGGGAGAGTAAAGAAAAATATAGCACATAGAATGTGCTCATATGAAAATGTGACCATGCCGGTTGAGCGCTTACATCGCAATAAATTCGTCGGATCATATGTTGACTGTCCGAGTCTCAATTGCTCAAACCGAACAAATACGAAGTTGACTGGTCGCTTCGCTCATACTTTGGAGCGTGGGAAAAGTTTTTTCTGCATGTTCGGTCTATGTGTTGTATGCTTAGTGGCAGTCACTGCCCGTCGTGTAATACGAAAAATTTGTTCCAATTCCACTCATTTGACTTGTTTGCATTATTGACTGTAGTAGGCTAAATTTCTTTGAAAACATCATGAATCGAATTTAATTTTAAAGGTGCTTGCGATTTTTAAATCAATCGATACTATCGGCTCATACATAGATTGGTAGATACAGTGCGGTTCATGGAGTTAAACATCTGAGGAATAATGATTGAAATAAACAAAACTGCAATTGGTATTGCAGCAGGCCTGGCTGGAACCCTGTTCATTGGTTATTGCATTTATTTTGACAACAAACGCCGTAGTGAACCAGACTACAAAAAAAAAGTGCGCGATCGTAAGTAAATTCTTTGGCACGCTATGTACCTTTTCGTATATATATATATATTTATATATATATACATATGTGTACTCATTTATATTATACATATATAAATATTGCTAATACAGGTCGTCGGCGCAACCGTAAGGTTGGATCTGCCAAGCAGGGAATGCCAAATTTGAATGACCACGAAGCTATTGAAAGGTAATGTTGAACTGTTGTATTCCTATATTACATAACAAAGGATGCACGTGTGTACGCATTTACATATATAAACACATTCAAATCTTTATACATGTATATATCTATGTGCATATAATTACGAAAGGAAGCTTAAACATACATATACTTACTTTAGAAATATGTCATGCATAACTGAAGATATTTGCATTATATTGTAAATATTCATTCCTTGAAACGTATCTGTGATTCTCGAAATCGAGAATTCGTTTGCTTGTCTTATATGTAACTTTTTTGCTGGTGCTAATTTCGGAATATTGTTTGACTTAATTGTGGCATTTGCATGTACATATTTAAATTTGCATTTGCGTACATATAAGATTTTGGGTTAAATTTGCAGGATAGTCCAATAATTTTATTACTTTTTTTTTTTGTCAATGATTAATTTTAAATGGGATATGCATCAATGCAGGTGATATTAATCCTGTTAAAGGGAACTGATAGACCATCCTAGTATATATACTTTTATTTTTATGACTATGACTTCAAGCCATAGATCGCCAATAACTGTTGACCGCTTAAAACTTCACTCTCTGTTCAAGAAATAAACCGACAAAAATCATAATCATTCGTTGTGGGGAAGAACCGGGAACTCTGACTTTAGAGACATGTAATAACTATCTTTTGAATAGGTGGATAATATGCAAATGGAAATAGTTTTAATTTGTTGGTTAAGTAACTCAGAAATGCATGATCCCATAGGAATTAAGGTCTTGTTCATTTTTAGTGGTAGAGTTCTCAAGTTTTTACATATATTTAGAAAATATTTTAACACCATTTTGCTTTTCTATAGAAAATCAAATTTTGTTAGATACCGTCTCCCCATCCCCATCCCCATCCTTTTAAATGTGTAAAAAAATTATTTTAATTACTATGGATATTCGGTTTCGTTTGGTATATACATATGAATGTCATCATCAACAGAATTATTCATTAATAAGCATTTGGAGCATTTCTAATTTTTGTTAAAGGTTCATCTGTAGATTACCTAAATGAAGTTTGTTTCAAATAATCCATGTAAAATATGAAGCTATTATTTGTATGTTACATATGTATACATTTTACATATATTTTTTTGTATATTTAAAAAATTGTAATGGATACCGGTATCTATTTGGATATTTGGATTTTTTTTACTACTACTATGAATGTGCATTTAATTTAATTTCATTTTAATTTAAGCAAACTGCATATCACACATTTTAAACTGAAGGACTAAAATATTATCATACATTTCAGATATTTTCTTCAAGAAATTCAGCTAGGTGAAACCTTGATAGCTCGTGGTGATTTCGAAAGTGGAGTCGAGCATTTAGCAAATGCAATCGTAGTATGTGGTCAGCCTGCTCGCCTACTACAAGTGCTTCAATCCTCTCTACCGGCTCAGGTGTTTGCTATGTTAATTATCAAAATGCAAGAGTTCGGTAATAGGGCTTCAGAGTCTAACGAAGGATTGGGCGCTGGAACTCGCTCGAGCCAAAATGAGAGCTCTTCAAATATTTTAGAAACTTCCGGATCTGCAACCATTGATGACTTAGAATAATAATTACAAATGAACAGAGGAGCCTAGAATATATATTTCAACAAAGAATAGATAAAGGCTTCACATTATAATTTAATAAAGTTCGATACATGTGTATTGTATAAATATTAAATTTTAAACTTAAATAATTCATTATGATAAGCATTAGTTTTTATAATTTAATTTATTTTAACTTAAAGGAAACTAATTAATTGTCTAAGAATTTTATCCTGCCCTATTTAGCAAAGTATATATATTCTTGATCAAGGTAATATTATGGATACGAAGATTGTGTAATTTTTAGATTTCGGATGCCACGCCCCTTCGCCCCCAATTTGAAAAAACGCATTTCATAAACTAGACACTTGCAATTTGGCACATAGATACAGTTAGAAACTCCTAATCTACTCATAAAATTTTATGAAGATCGTTCATCTAGAAATGGAGTCATAATCGTCTAAAGTTCAGCCCAACGCAACCCCAAGCCACAGCAGCAACTGTGCGGTTAAAAGAGCGCGCGCTTATATGTTCGTAAAGAAGAAGAGTATAAAATTTTTGCAGGGTTCAGGGTATCTCGTAGTCGAGCCGTCTCGACCAGAGCCTTCTTCTTCTGCATCTATATAGATATTAATTTAATAAAATTTCGGTTTTTGCCAGATTTTGGATTCCGGTCCCAAATTCGGCCACACACCCTCAAATGTGTAAAAATGCATTTCAAATACTAGAGACATGCAGTTTGGTTTAGCATATACTAGATATGAATATCATATTCATAATCTGAAGAGATGAATACTATTGTCAGTCTAGAAACAGAATTATTAATCAATAAAATTTTTGCAGCAAAACCCATGTGGCGCAGCAAGCAAGGCAGCGAGACAGCAAGCCACCTGCAATACTTATTCACATACAATCGTACAAGCATAGATGTATAGTTTCTGACGCGTGGAAAATCGAAACGAAGCATTCTTCGAATATGATTCGTTCGAAGAAGGGCTCGGGCGATTTCGTAGTCGAGCAGTCGTTATTGTTCGTGTATTGCACGCGGTATACGAGTATGTTTTAGAAAATCGATAATTTTTTTTGTTTTATTATTCTCGGTATAACATTAATCACTTATAAAATTATATCTCGTTCATCTTTAGAGTTAGATTCTCAAAGTTTTCTGCAATTTGTAAGGTTACCTTGATTTGTTTTATTAACTTCTGGGGTGATGGCTCAATCTGACCAGTGTCCCTTACAAGGAAATTTGTAAGGACTGGTGCGTGGAGAAGAGGAAGGAGAACAGTGTTAGTATGAAAGTGTTTGTGTGTTCACTGGTAGAGTGTACTGGTACTGTTATTGTACACCCTCGCCTATCCGTCTTTATCGATATCTGCCAGTAAAAACTTTTTAGATCCGTCGTGGATATAAACTTGGCGTGTTGCAGTTTCTCTGGGATTTGATCGATCCTTGGAGCAATGTAAACATCTGGAGCCGCTGAACCGTCGGTGTTCCACGCACGTGCATCAATCTCTAGCCTTCCTCTTTGTCGAAGCTATGGTCGCACTGGGCGGGCTTCTTGACGGCTCGATGGCCCCAACTCGAAGCGATTCGTTTACTTGCTCATCAATCACCTTTCGCTTAGCCGGATTCTTCAGATAATACCTGTGTTTAAAAGGTTTGTTATCTCGCATCCTGATGCTATGCTAGGCAATATACGACACCCTGTCGAAGTTTTCGATGAGCGTCGATTCTGTTTCCTTCCGCTTGTCCTCCAGCTCGGCCGTTCCTTACCGCTGGAGGAAGACTTCCCGCCTTTCTCATCTTCTGCATCCACCATCGGTGGGCGCCGTTTTGGCTCGCCCTCTGCCTCTGACTCTTTTATCCTTTTATCTGGCGCATGCTCCCTGAGCTCGCCCTACAGATTCTTGACTCGTTCTGTGAATCCATCGGAAGACCCTGATCCTCCACCTTTGCCTTTGGCCGCTTGTTTCCTTGGGCTGCGCTTCGAGCTATCAAGCTGGCTGCTCTCTTTCGACACGGCCTGGCCATGTAGCAGCGACGTTCCTTCTATCGATTTATGATTTATGAAGCTGCGTGTGGCCCCGGTATCGCTTGTGGTGGGCATCCTCTGACTCCCGATCGACACCGTCGCTACGGTCATCCCATCCTCCACTGTTAATGGCTGCATAGCTTCGCCATTGTTATTTAGTCGGCGCCGCCCCGCTGCAGCAAAGAGCGCCCTGGCCGTTTCCAGCGTTGACTTGGTTGCAGCACTCCTACCTGCTCCTTCCCCTTCTCCCACAACGCCAGCAAAAATACACTTGTGCGTTGCGACATTTCCTCGCGAAATGTCCAACCTGCGCACCAGGCCTACTCTCTGCCGGCTGTGCTCCCTTTGTTCTTGCACGTTCTCATATTCAGCCGCCACCTGCATCAGTTGCACGAGGGACGTAAAGTCTTGGCGCCTCACATACAACCTGTATTCCGGAGCGGCATTCTCGTACGTCCTACACAACTCTTGTGCAGCGCTATACTTTCCCTGGCGCATCAAAAGCTTGAGCTCAATCAGATAATCTTTAAAGCCTTCCCCCTCCCGCTGACAACGACCACGAATACTCTAAGTGCTCAAAATACTGTGGCGGCAGAAAGAATTCTGGAAACTCCCTCTTGAATTCTATCCAGGGCACGCCCCTAAGCCCACTAGTCAGGAACCACTTGGCTGCCTTATCGACGATATATTAACGTTCAGAAAGAAAATAATAACTCACGTTTTCTTTACGATACTTCTTTATTTTTTTGATTCTTTCTTCCTGCCGACAGGCAGCTGCCCTCCTCTCGTTACACTCTGTTCCCAAAGGGAAAAGAGTATATTGCGTTTGTGGAATGTCCGTCTTGCAATTTGGAATGTATACTCGGGGTGACAACCCAAGTTTAATAAGCTATGGCGGATATATCTATGCCCATTGGGGGCGTGGCAAATCGGGAAAAACGTATCTTCATGTGAGTAAATGTTATGATTCTAAGAAGATCGATCAAAAAGTTATATGTGTACGCCTATTGGGGGCGTGGCAAATCGGACCTGAATATATAGTGATTTTTCAAATTGTGTTATATCTTGAGCACTAATGACACTAGAGACTTGAAATTTTGCATGTATACTCGGCTTGACAACCCAAGATCAATAAGCTATGGTGGATATATCTACGCCCACAGGGGGTGTGGCAAACAGCAAAAGTTTATATCTCCTACAGTTTTAGAGCTAGAAGCTTGAACCTCTTTGGGGGCGTGGCATATCGAAAAATACCCTTTAATTTTCGCATTTTTGAAATGTAAGCAACCAAATTTTGCAGTCATGTTAGCCTCGGATCTTTCTAAGAACTGGCAAAAAATTATGCGTCTACGCCCACTATGGGCGTGGCAAATCGGCAAAAAAGTTTGTTGTGGCCAACTGCATAATTCATGCATATAATAGCTTAGTAGTAATTGCTAAGATGGCAGAAAGCATTTTAACATAAATATAATAATATTAATGATTTAAAAAAATAAAATTTCACAATTTCACTCAAAACCTCATCGAGATAAGACGTGTTACTTCTGCGTTCCTGTGGTGCTCAAAGAGCAATACAAAAACTCTTATCAGTTAGATCAGACAAACAAACTAGTGCACATAGCAGAATACGAAAATAAAAAAACAACAAAAGCTAGAGACACAAACCAAAGTGCTGGGCCTGAGCCAATAAAACAACAACAATGCTTAAACCGCACGACAAAAACACAGCAACAAATCCAAACCTCAGCAAATATCAAATTCTAAACAACCCAAAATACATTGTAATTAACAGAAAAGACAACAAATCGTTCGAAAATGTATCACCATTTCTAATTAAAAAAACAATAGACTACACATATGGAGGAGAAGTTGAAATATGCAAAAAAAACCCGCGCCGGCACCCTATTAATCAAAACCAAAAACGCCTCACAAACAATGAAATTACTAAAAATAAAAAATATGACCGATATCCAAGTAGAAGCCACTGAACACAGGACACTAAATTTTTCCAAGGGATTAATCTACTGCAACGAATTACGAAACATAGAGGAAGCAGAAATACTAGACGAACTTAAACCTCAAAGCGTAACCGAAGTGCGTAAAATAATAAAGAAACAAGAGCAAGGCATGGCAGAAACGGGACTTATAATCATTACATTCTCCACACACAATCTTCCAGAAGCAATAAAAATTGGATACGAAAGTGTAAGAGTTCGCCCGTACATCCCTCTACCTCTGAGATGCAGAAAATGCCTACGATTTGGCCACCCAACACCGATCTGCAAAAATCTAGAAGAAACATGCAAAAATTGCTCTCAAAGTACACACACCACTGAAAATGAAACATGCACTAACGAGAAGTACTGCCTAAATTGCAAAAATACCTCCGAAATTGACCCCAAGCACAGCCCACTTGACCGCAAATGTCCAACATTCTTGAAACAACAAAAATTAGTAGCAATCAAAACTATAGAGAAGGTTGATCACAAAACAGCTTTATCAATTTACATCGCTCGCCATAACCTGCAACCTAGCAACAGCTACGCATCAACATTGACCAAAGCAGCAACAAATCAAGACGCTTACTCAACAACACCAAAAACAAACACAGCTACAACAACATCGACACCGAATAACCATAC
This sequence comes from Drosophila koepferae, assembly GCA_030914345.1. Taxonomy (NCBI): domain Eukaryota; kingdom Metazoa; phylum Arthropoda; class Insecta; order Diptera; family Drosophilidae; genus Drosophila; species Drosophila koepferae. The sequence goes on along the minus strand of JAUESR010000157.1, from coordinate 94,579 downwards.
TAAATTATCATCTGCCCAACAAACGAACACCTCAACACTACCCATAACCTACCACGACCCGTTACCAGAACACCCTAGGATCTCAAGGCCAAGCACATTGCACCAACACCATCGCAAAGAAGACATGGAAATGGACGTAGACGTCCTCGCCAACTCACAAACTCTAGCAAGCGAAAAAACAAACGACCTAAAACTACGAATATTCCCTAAAGGAAAAAACAACACCCTTTCAACAAACCTCAAATATACAAAACCCAACCTACCAAATCCAAAAACTTCAAAAAAAGCAAAACACAAAGACAACAACGACAGCGACAGTATTTAACACTTAAAATAATAATAATAATCATTACAAAAACTGACTCACAACACCAAATATATATCTTTAAATATAAATAAAACCAAATGACCATTAAAATCATTCAGCGAACTACAAACAATAATCAAAAAACACACACCTCTTATTTTATCCCTTCAAGAAACACACATAATACACACAAAATCCATACCTATACCAAACAACTACACCTTAATAACAAAAAACAGTGCACCCTCCCACGGGGGTGTATCAGTAGAGACACAACTCCCTACAAACCAGAGAAATTACCCTGAACGCTGACTTCGACGCAGTATACGCAGAATTCAAGTCAAACCTCAAATTCAGACTAATTTCAGCCTACATAGCACCAAATAAGGGATTTTCTATGATGAATCTCCAAAATGTTCTTGAAACCTCAAACATACCTCTGCTAGTCACCGGCGACTTCAATAGTTGGCATAAAAACCGGGGCTCAGCCACTAATAATCATAGGGGTAAAATACTCGAAAAATTCATGGCCCAATCAAACTACATTCTACTAAATGACGGTTCACCAACACATCTTAGCACCCACAATACACTAACTAATATCGACATCACCTTTAGCAGCCCAATCCTACAACTTGACAGCACATGGTACACAGAAAATGATCTCTACGGTAGCGACCACTTCCCTATCATAATTAACCTCTTTAACTCTTATCCAGCAATAGCACAACGCACATACTCCAAACCCATTTTCATCACCGACAAAGCCAATTGGAATCGATTTTCAGAACTTACAGAAGAATACTCATCACAACTAAAAACAAGCTCAAACATAAAGAAAGAAACAGCCACAATACAACATTATATCCAGTGCACACAAAACAATCCCTCAGACACACCCTATGACCAAACCACACAATGTTCCCTGGTGGAACAATAATCTACAAAAACTTAGAGACGACAAAATCAAGAAATGGCACATACTAAAAAGAAACATCTGTACCCAGAACATCATACAATTTAAACAAGCTAATGCCAAATTTAGAAGAACCCTAAAAGAAGAAAAAAAAAAAAACAGCATAAAAAAATTCACAACACAAATAGCACCCGACACACCTCCAAAATCAATTTGGAGTAACATCAGACGCTTCTGCGGCCTAAACCCCCAAAAACACATTCATTGCATCCTAAACCCAATAACAAATCAAAATACCACCAACAAAGCAGAAATAGCAGAACTCTTCTGCAAAAACCTCTCAAACTCTTCATCTGACTCCAACTTCTCCACGACCTTTATACATACAAAACAAACATCATTGAACAACCTGCTCAACTACACAAATCCCCCCAGCAAGAGAGCTACAGAAATAGAAAAAGAAATAACACTAGTCGAATTTACTTCAGCTCTAAACACACTAAAAGGAAATACACCCGGACTAGACAGAGTAAACTACGCCATGATTAAAAATCTGGACAGAAAAACAAAATGTCGAATAATCAACCTCCAAAACTCTATACTAAACAATTACATTCCCCAAGTTTACAAGAACAGCACAATAATCCCAATCTTAAAACCCAACACAGACAAAACCGCACTAAACTCCTACCGACCAATATCACTGAACTCGTGTCTATCAAAAGTCCTTGACAAATAATAGCAAAGCGACTGTGGTGGTTTGTCTCTAACGACAAATTAATCCATATCAGTCAAACAGGATTCAAGAAGGGGAAATCTGCTATAGGAAAAACATCAATATAAACCTAAACCCAATCTTCAGAACCATAGTCAACTGGGCCGAATACTCAGGCGCCAAGCTTTCCACCAGCAAATGCAAGCACATGCACGTCTGCAGAAAGCACAACTGCAAATGCTTATTATCAACAGAAAGCATACATATCCAGAACGTCACATCACTAAAAATACTAGGACTTCACTTTAACAACAAATACAGATGCAACAACCACACGGAACTTCTCACATACTCTCTTCACCAAACAACTAATATAATAAAATGTCTCGCAAGTCCTAAATTCAACTGTAACACATCCACACTTATCAATGTCACAAAAGCAATACTCAACTCCAAAACAGACTACGGCTTACCCATCTATGGACACTGCCCGAAAACTACCTTGCGACCTATCAAATCAAAAATTAATACAGGTCTCAGAATCGCCCTCGGGGCATTCAAAAGCACACCCTCCCAAAACATCCTATACGAAGCCAGAATCCCCCCATTAGAAGACAGACGCGATCTACTAACAGCAACCCTCGTAAAAACCCTGGTTACAGCAAAAAAATTCCCCACTACACAAAATACTAAAAACATACCGACCTCCTAAACGCTCACAATACAATTCAACAATAGACCGAATAATAAAACATAGCAAAAACCACAACCTACCCTTCCAGCCCGCTAAACTACTTACTCTGACTACCACTCCATGGAACTCAAGCCAAATCATCACAGACACGACACTAAGATACTTTAATAAAAAAACACATGCCCACAAACATAAAGAGCCGAATTCATTCGAAGTAAGACCATAGACAACCTTAAATACGCATACATCTATACAGATGGATCTCAAAACAACACTACCGACTCACTCTCTGCAATAGACGCAATTAACAACGCAAACAACAATGAACATTATCCCTTATACGCTCGCAATGTTATTAACAAAAACTTCCCCAAATTCAAACTACTCTGGGTGCCCGGGCATGTAGGAATAGTAGGGAACGAACTAGCAGATACCTCTGCCAAAAATGCAGCGAACCAGCCTCTAATAACAAAGGAAAACCTTAACATACAAAACATACAAAAATACTTAAAAAACCTCCACCTCACAAAACTACAATCCAACATAACTTAACAATTACCATATTTTTAAAAGAAACTTACTACACCTCTCGAGAAAAGACCAAATAATAATAACTAGACTGAGACTCGGACACTCCAAAATAACCCACAAACACTACATAGATAAATCTCCCGGTGTATGCCCCCTTTGCAACGACACCATAACACTCGAGCGCATCCTCACCAACTGCAGTACACTAAAACCTCAAAGAGAAGCAATTTTCAATAACACCAACCCCCTCCAATGCTTAGCCAACACCACTCCTTCAAACGCATCAAACATCCTGAAATACTTAAAATTAACAAACCTATACTACCATATATAAAAAAAAAAAAAAAAAAAAAATAAAACAAGTAAGAAGGCTCTAGTCGAGACGGCTCGACTACGAGATCCCCTGAACCCTGCCAAAAAGTGATACTCTTCTTCTTTACGCACTTATGAGCGCGCGCTCTGCTAACTGCGCAGTTGCTGCCGTGGCTTGGGGGTGGGCTGGGCTGAACTTTGGACGCTTATAACTCCATTTCTAGAAGGACGATCTTCATGAAACTTTCTGAATATATTAAGAACATCTAAATGTACCTATTTGCCAAATTGCAAGTCTCTAGTATTTGAAATTCGTTTTTTTCAAATTGAGGGCGAAGGGGCCGTGGAATCCCAAATCTGAAAATCACATAATCTGCGTATTCACAATATCTATTGAAATATATTAATTTATAGTCTCTAGCTAAAACGGTGTAGAAGTAACGCCCAAAAAACCAAAAAAATGTAAACGAATTTTTTATCGATAATTTGGAAATGTGATGAGTTATCGAAAAAACAAAACAAACTCGTATTGCGTAGCTAACATACGAGTATTCATGTAAAATTTCAGCTCTCTAGCTTCTGAAGTTTCCGAAATCTCGACGTTCATACAAGCGGACGGACAGGGCTAGATCAATTTATTTTTTTATGCTGATCAAGAATAAATAAAGAATGAATTCCCATTTTCAATGGGTTCAGGGTATAAAAACGCTCCCATCAAATGCACTCATAAATACAACTCTAGAGCTGAAGGCCCCTGCCGCCAAAGCCATAGTACTAAGCTAGCCTTTAATTTTATTATTAATAAGTTAGCTCTTAAATAAATAAATAAATAAAAAATAAAATTTAAAAGTTTTCGATTTCGATAAATAAAAAGTTTCCAGCGGGAGTCGAACCCAGGTCTTTTGAAAACAACATGTAATAGCACATGTTGTATGGTTAGTGGTAATAGTTAGCTAAACCAACATAAATTCACAGCTGATCAGCTGACCAGCTGATCAGCAGCTAGTGACAAAACAACACAATACAATCGCAATTCTTGCAATATGTATACACACTTGGATGTGTATACACGTACACCTACATACATACATACTATATGCATGCATAGAAAAACTGCTTGCCACACAGCGTGGCAAATGGAACTCATAAAACAGTTTTAGTTTTTGCTTAAATGTACAATTCATATGCGTGGGTTTATAAATTAATTGGCAATCAATTGGCAGCAAGCATTTTAAAATAAATATACAAATAAAAAAAAATTAAAAAATAATAATTTTTGAAAAAAAGTTTTCTGCGGGATTCATATGCGTGGGTTTATAAATTAATTGGCAATCAATTGGCAGCAAGCATTTTAAAATAAATATACAAATAAAAAAAAATTAAAAAATAATAATTTTTGAAAAAAAGTTTTCTGCGGGATTTGAACCCACGCACCTAAGCATAGCTTGCATAGCGCTTACCACCAGCGCCACTGCCCTGATCCGAACAACATCAACTAAAACCAAATAAGGCATTGCTAGAGCGTCTCTGACAAAACTAAAGTAACGATCGAAAATTCTCAATTCAGTCACAATTATTAGAATATTCTTTTTTTTTTTATTCAAACTTTTGTATGCATACATAGAAAATTGTGTGTACATGTGTAAATCTGTATGTATGTACATATGTATGTATAGGAAAAACGTTTGTTGCTTGCCATGTACGTTTTCTAATTGCCGAAATATTTCGTTAATTAAATGTTTATTAAATAAATAAGGTGCACCTATGGGAACAAAGTATTTCGCAGTTAGTTGCGCCTAACTGCAACGTTCTTACTTGTTTTATACTTTCTATTGTATAAGCTAACAGTTTGGGATTTATAATCCATAACGGCTTGTGCTTATGACAGCAGTTTTCTACCAATTAGTCGATCATAATCTGGTGTAAAGTGATGTAAAAGAAATTAATTATTGCTTTTGAACAAGTTGTTGGAAACGACATTCGCTTTTTATGTGATAGTTAAAGGTCCATTGCTAGTTTGAATAAGACAGTAATACTATGAATTGGTAAATTAAAACAAGTAAGAAGGCTCTAGTCGAGACGGCTCGACTACGAGATACCCTGAACCTTGCGAAAAAAAGTGATACTTCTTCAGCTCATTAGCTTTAGTAGTTTCCAAAATCTCGACGTTCATACAGACGGACGGACGGACGGACAGACGGACAGACGGACAGGGCTAGATCAACTTATTTTTTTATGCTGATCAAGAATATATATATACTTTATGGGGTCTGCGACTTCTCCTTCTGCCTGTTACATACATTTTCACAAAACTATTATGCCCTGAATTCCTATTTTCAATGGGTTCAGAGTATAAACATTGGATGATAGTAGATCCTGGACATCCTGAACATTTTAGATTTTTGCCTTTATAAATGATAATTATGTATTGTTGATTTCCGAGGCTGACAGCAGAAAATTTTCGGCTTGCTTGATTTGTGGGTGACTTTGTTCTTGGTAATATTAAGGATAGTATTCTTAACAAGAAACTAATTGATTATAATATTGCTACATATAATCGTGATAATTTATTTCTTCTTGATTTCTAGTTGCTTCATCTACGCTTATTTTACTTTGTCCACTTTCTGCAGGTCTAACACGCTTTGCTGGTTGGTTGGCTACGCCAGAGGCTAGTTTTGGAGTTACTTGTATCTGTTGTCCGAAACAATTATAGTCAAATTGGTTCTGTGTAGAAATTGGCCTGAGTGTATGATTGATTAAAGGGTCTAATCTGATTTGGTGTTGGTTGCATTGGTCGAGGTGAATAAAGATTTGGTGGAAAAGTATTATTGTTAGTATAATTAGGTGTCGGTGGAAGATATGGTTGTTGAAAATATGGTTGATTTGGGACATAGGATTTGGTTGATTTGGCGATTTGGTTGAAGATATGTAGGAAATTTTTGAATATTGAGATTTTGGTGTAATGGCTTGAAAATGTTATCTTGTTTTACTCTATTTTGATTTAAATTTAGACAGGGTTTTTCATAAAGATTTTTTTCTTGTAATATATTTATTAAAGATCTTAAATCGGGAATTTCGCAATGTTTTTTTTATACCCTGAATCTATTGAAAATGGGAATTCAGGGTATAATGGTTTTGTGAAAATGTATGTAACAGGCAGAAGGAGACGTCGCAGACCCCATAAAGTATATATATATTCTTGATCAGCATAAAAAAATAAGTTGATCTAGCCCTGTCCGTCTGTCCGTCCGTCTGTCCGTCTGTCCGTCTGTATGAACGTCGAGATTTCGGAAACTACAAAAGCTAGAGAGCTGAAATTTTATGAATGAATACTCGTATGTTAGCTACGTAGTACGAGTTTGTTTTGTTTTTTCGATAACTCATCACATTTCCAAATTATCGATAAAAAATCGAAAATTCGTTTACATTTTTTTGGTTTTTTGGGCGTAACTTCTACACCGTTTTAGCTAGAGACTACAAATATAATTAATTAATATATTTAGATAGATATTATGATTACACAGATTTTGTAATTTTTAGATTTTAGATGCCACGCCCCCTTTGCCACCAATTTGAAAAAACGCATTTCAAATACTAGAGACTTGCAATTTGGCATATAGATGCATTTTGATACTCTTAATCTACTCTGAAAATTTCATGACGATCGTTCCTCTAGAAATGGAGTTATGAGCGTCCAAAGTTCAGCCCAACCCGCCTCCAAGCCACGACAGCAACTGCGCGGTTAGCAGAGCGCGCGCTCATAAGTGCGGAAAGAAGAAGAGTATCACTTCTTTTGCAGGGTTCACGGTATCTCGTAGTCGAGCCGTCTCGACTAGAGCCTTCTTACTTGTTTCATCTAAATTATTTTCTAATTCTAGCTTACTCATCAATGTCTGCCTACGTTGTTCTGCTTCCTCCTGAAAAGCTCGTACATTGCCTTTGAATGGGGTGTTCCTGTTTTTGCTATGTTACAAACTTTACATTCGTTAACTATATTTTGAATTAAATTTTGGTAATCTGGATAATAGTATTTTTCTTTAAATAATAGTGTCATTTTATCTATTCTTTGAATTCGGAATAGGTTGTCATGTGTCATTCCGATATAATTTATTAGAATTTTTTTATGAAAGTAATCTGTTAATTTTTATTCTAGATAAAGCATCTGCAACATAGTTTTCTTTATCTGGTGCATAGTTAATGTGATAATCAAATTCGTTTAATTTTATTTTCCATCTATGTAATTTCATATTTGGTTCTTTAATATTATTGAGACTGACAAGTGGTCTGTGATTACTGAGGATGGCTAAAAGTTCTTTTTCAATTGTTGAATAATTAATTTCATGTTCGTTTAAAGTTCTACTTCAAGTTATCATACTAGATGATGAGCTAGAGAGTTGCAATTTGGAATGTATACTCGCGTTGACAGCCCAAGTTCAAAAAGCTATGGCGAATATATCTACGCCCATTGGGGGCGTGGCAAATCGGGAAAAACGTATCTTCTACACCGTTAAAGCTAGAACGCTGAAATTTTGCATGTGAGTTAATGTTATGATTCTAAGAAGATAGATCAAAAAGTTATATGTCTACGCCCATTGGCGTAGCAAATTGGACCTGAATATATAGTGATTTTTCAAATTGTGCTATATTTTGAACACCATTGACACTAGATACTTGAAATTTTGCATGTATACTCGGGTTGACAACCCAAGACCAATAAGCTATGGTAGATATATCTAGCTGGCAAACCGCAAAAGTTTATATCTCCTACAGTTTTAGAGCTAGAAGCTTGAAATTTTGATGGTTTAGTTACTAATGTCCTCCTCTATCGATGAATCAAAAATAATTTTTCAGCCTCTTTGGGGGCGTGGCATATCGAAAAATACCCTATAATTTTCGCATTTTTGGAATGTAAGCAACCAAATTTTGCAGTCATGTTAGCCTCGCCCCTTCCTAAGAACCTTCAAAAATTATGCGTCTACGCCCACTGGGGGCGTGGCAAATCGGCAAAGAAGTTTGTTGTGGCAAACTGCATAATTCATGCATATAATAGCTTAGTAGCAATTGCTAAGATGGCAAAAAGCATTTTAACATAAATATAATAATATTAATGAATTTAAAAAATAAAATTTATAAGTTTTCGATTAATAAATAAAAAGTTTCCAGCGGGATTCGAACCCAGGTCTTTTGAAAACAACATGTAATCGTTAGCCAAACCTAAATAAATTCACAGCTTGTGACAGAACAAAACAATACAATCGCAATTCTTGCTATATGTATACACACCTATGTAGATGTGTATACACATACAAACATCTGTGTACACATACATACATATACGCATGCATAGAAAATCTGCTTGCCACACAGCGTGGCAAATGGAAAGCATAAAGCAGTTTTAGTTTTTGGTTAAATGCACAATTCATATGCGTATGTTTATAATTAATTGGCAATCAATTGTCAGCAAGCATTTTAAAATAAATATACAAATATAAAAAAAATTAAAAAATAATAATTTTTGAAAAAAAGTTTTCTGTGGGATTCGAGAACCCACGCACTTAAGTATAGCTTGCATAGCGCTTACCACCAACGCCACTTCCCTGATTTGTGACTCTTTAACTAAAACCAAAAAAGCCATTGCTAGAGCGTCTCTGACAAAACTAAAGTAACAATCGAAAAATTCTCAATTCAGTCACAATTCTTAGAATATTCTAGCATGCAAACTTTTGTATATAGAAAATTGTGTATATATTCGTATAGTGTGTACATGTGTAAATCTGTATGTATGTACATATGTATGTATAGGAAAAACGTTTGTTGCTTGCCATGTACGTTTTCTAATTGCCGAAATATTTCGTTAATCAAATGTTTGTTAAATAAATAAGATGCACCTATGGGAACAAAGTATTTCGCTGTTAGTTGCGCCTAACTGCAACGTTCTTACTTGTTTAAATAGATATTATGGATACGCCCCCCCCCCCCTAGCCTACAATATGCAAAAAACGCATTTCATATACTTGAAATTTGGCAAATACACAGATTTGGATGCTATTAATATATTCTGAAAGTTTCATGAATGATTAAAAGATGACTCGAGGAAAACTTTTATAAAATTAAAATATGACTCGAAAAAGAGTCATAAGTGATTAAAAAGATTAATTATATGCGACTCATTAGGCAGAGTCGCGGCTAGGGTACCATTATCTCCTAACGGAGGAGTCATTTATGATCAGAAAATGAGCGCATATATGACTATTTTAATTAGTCGCGCGACTCATAAAAGACTCATTTATGCTCTGTTAACATAAAAAATACTTACAGGGAAACTACCAATTTGTAAATGCATCAATAATATACCAGCAACACATAAACGCTTACTTTTACGATACTACCATTAATTAAAAAATGTTCAACTATGTTCAATTATAATTCTGTTAATTGTTGTATAAGAAATTTCTCCCTTAAAAATTAAACATCGATTATTTAAAATATTTATTTTTCAGAACACATTTGTTACAAAATATACATGTTTACATTGATCGCAATACTTTTCTGAATCGGTCTAACACAATATTGGCATGCGCTTCTTTAAATATTAATGCAGGGCGGAAGCGAATAGAAATTTCTCCACAGCCTCCGGTTTGAACACCGTTTAATCTCAGTGTATTGACTATAGAATCCCTTACTTTGCTGTTAGAACAGTTAATTGCTAAGAATGTTCCACGTCCTCGAGTGGAATTTAAAAGTTGTGGAAATTCTTTTTCCAAGTTTAGTAGACCCTGTTTCAGAACTTTACCAGCAGCATCAACATTTTTCATTAGATTTTCATTTTTAATAACTTTTAATATTTCTTCCAAAAGCAATATTTTACTTGGATCGCCCATCCAAGTGTTAAAAATTCTGTAGGGTTCTTTAGGAGCGAAGTCGTTGTTATGGAAATATCCTCCAAGTTGCAGTTTTTTGCTAAAGGTAACGACATCAGGTGGATATTCAAGGTTAAAGTGCTCATGGCACCAAAATTTACCGGTGCTTCCACCTCCAGTTTGAACCTCGTCAATTAGAAGTGCAACACCATTTTCTTTACAAATCTTCTGTAGGGCTTGGAAAAATTCAGGTGAAGCTTCATTGTCACCACCTTCGCTTTGTATTGGCTCTACAATAACACCAGCCACTGGCTTCTCTTTCTTTTTATAAGCCTCTATTAAACTTTGCACTTCACTTAGACACTTTTCATCTTCTTTTTTATTTTCCACTACGTTCTCATCTAATGGATACTTATATTGCGGAAATGTTGCAATTGGCCAATCGAAAGATGGAACATCAATTTTATGAATATACTTCGAATGTGTGGTGGACAATGCACCAAGCGTACGACCATGAAAAGCTCCTTTAAATGAAAGAATACTAAGGTTCGGGGCACCAGGCGCCATATTGATCATACATGAATTCATCTCATCTATAGTAAATGCTGCTCCTCCTCGAGTCTTATTTTGATACCTGATGAAATAAATTAATAAAATAAATTATCATTGATTAATAAAATAAATTATTTGTGGAAAACGTTCTTAAAAATATATTCGTAAAGCAAATATAATTAAATTTGTTAAGATATGACTAATATCAATAAGGTATAATAAGACTAAATACCAGTTATCTGTGTAGTTCTTACATTCTACTTATGAAAGAAACAAAAAAGTATGCACTGGCGATCTTTCGGAAGAAAGAAAATGCTCAAAGGTTTCTTCGGATCTCTGAAAAAGAAACAAAGTGCCATAACCACTCATCTGTGCAGTTAATTAACACGCATTGATCATTTATAATATAAGTTTCACTATAAGAATTTGAACCCATAAAGACACCGTGATGTAAAAAAATATCGAAAGCATTTGTAACATTTGTTACTATGTACTTACCAAAACGCATCATTGATACATGAAAATCATATAATTTGTCTATCCCTTTATAAAATTAATTTGAGCGTTTTTTGAAAGCATTGCACCCATTGACTAGGATAAAAGCTACAATTATAATAGCCTACACGACCCTTTCGCTATATAAGTTCTCGTAATGAAAGATCACCAAAATAAGGAACGTAAATACGGCAAATATATTTAAAGGGCTTTACATATTACTTACCAAATAAATATACTCTTAAAAGCATTTTCATTTGAACATGATCCGCACATCATTGTAGTGATTTTGTTTAGTCCTTTTGGTGCAATGTTCATTAAGATCGAATTCAATTTTTCGGGCCATTCTTTTCCAGGAAACACTCCAAGTGCTGGTCTATTGATCAGAGCTAAAATAAAACATGATTATTTCTCTAATTTGGAAATGGGATGAGTTATAGAAAAAACAAAATAAACTCGTACTGCGTAGCTAACATACGAATGTTCATGTGAAATTTCAGCTTTTCCGAAATATCGACGTTCATACGGACGGACAGGGCTCAATCAACTTATTTTTTATGCTGATCAAGAATATATATACTTTATGGGGTCTGCGACGTCTACTTCTGCCTGTTACATATATTTTCACAAAACCATTATATCCTGAATTCCCATTTTCAATGGGTTCAAGTTTTTTTGGGCATCACTTCTACACCGTTTCAGACTTCAAATTTGTTTATTTAGATAGATATTCAGATTTCAGATGCCACGCCCCTCTCGCCCCCAATATGCAAAAAAAGCATTTCAACTATTAGAGACTTGCAATTTGGCAAATAGACACATTTTAATGCTCTTAATGTGTTCTGAAAATTTCATGAAGATCGTCCATCTAGAAATGGAGTTATAAGCATCCAAAGTTCAGCCCAACCCACCCCCAAGCCACGGCAGTTACTGCGCAGTTAGCCGAGCGCGCGCTCATATATGTGCGTAAAGAAGAAGAGTATCACCTTTTTTGCAGGGTTCAGGGTATCTCGTAGACGTAATTTGGTTAAGGAAAAATCTATTCTACTCTAAATTCCCCATCCGCTTAACATTTTTCTTGAGTGAAGCAAAGTTATTTATGCTAAATTTGAATTGCTGACATGCTTGATATTGCGATCTGTACAGCTTAGTACATTTTTGTGAAGACATCGGATCAAGGAATTGCAGATCAATTGCAATTTTTTATTTTAGGGCATAAGGAATATTTGAAATTTATTGATCTGCAAATGTATGTATATATTAGACTTTCGACGTACATACATTGTATATTCTTGATGAGAACGACACGTTGTGATGACGCCATGTATGTCTGTCAGTATTTTCGTTCGTATGAAGGCAAGGATCTCGTAAATGTGAAATATTGGATCATAAAAATCGATAATTTGACATTGAATATTACAAACTTACTTTTTAAATTATTCTCATCCTTAAAAATGTTGAGGAGCTTTGGATGATTATAGCCAAGAGGAACTGATGATATTTGGGTGTATACATCAAGTAAAGCGTTTCCATCTACATCAAAAATATAGTTTCCAGCAGACTTTTCATAATCGGCAAAAAACTGAATAGTGCCAGTACTCTGTAAAATAAATAAAAATTGTTTTTGAATACTACATAACATATGTATGTATGAATGTTATATACCATATATATACACAATATACAATATATAATATATAATATATAATATATAATATATAATATATAATATATAATATATAATATATAATATATAATATATAATATATAATATATAATATATAATATATAATATATAATATATATATATATATATATATATATATATATATATATATATATATATATATATATATATTTATATATAAAAATAAGTCGGGTTTTTCGATCTGATGATGATAACTCCAAACGCACGAACCGATTTCCACGGTTTTGCATTTGTTGGAAAGTTCTCGGGATCCATGAGGTTAATAGATAGAAAAACATAAAAATAAGTTGGACTTCCCTTCCTGACGGTACAAATTCAGCTCATAACACTCTGTTCAGTTAATTTCATAATGTTTTTTCAAGCGCTTAGTTCACTATAACGCTTACGTAAAATCGGTACTGTGAAATTGGGTATTTCAGATTAAAGTTATTCGTTTCCTAACAGTTCGTTTGGAAGCATTAAATCAATCACGTGTATTGTGAAAATTTTTATTCAGCTTCAAAAGCAGGTATTTGTTCTTAAGGTGGTAAGTTGAACTGTGTAAAATGTGAATGGCCACCAATGCCAAAAATAACGAGAAGCATGTCAGCTATTGGGTTTGCTGGAGAACGATTCTCATTGGAATTTAACACTTGCAGATTCAGTTGTTTCCTCAAACGCGTACCAAATACGAACGCTGTTCGCAATAATCATCACCACATGTTTCCTATCACATCCAATCCAGTTATGGAACAAATACAAAGACGACATATGTGAAGATATCTTGCATCACTTGCGCATTCGAACGAACAATCCCGACATGCAAATAACAGATGAAATCTACAATGAAGGATTGATTCTGATTGAGAATCAATGCTTGACTATTGGAAAGCTACTGATTGAAGTAGGAATGATTGCGCCAAATCGATCGATGCACGATACATTTAATCAAGAATTAAATCGAGAGCTGCAATACAATGTTGATACATTGCAGGAATTCGTTCAAAAAAATGTGCCGTTGCTGAATGAACAGCAAAAACAAGTATACGAAACATTAATGCAAGCGATGGACAATAATACTGGTGGTCTATTCTTCCTGGACGCACCTGGAGGAACAAGGAAAACATTTATCATTTCATTGATTTTGGCCACAGCTCGATCAAGATGTGACATAGGTTTGGCGTTAGCATCATCTGGAATTGCGGCGACTCTTCTAGATGGCGGTAGTAATGCACATTGTGCACTTAAGTTGCCACTCAATTTAAACACAACTGATACTCCAACATGTAATATTTCTGGATCCATTGCAATGGGAAAATTGTTGAAGCAATGTAAGCTCATTGTTTGGGATGAGTGCACAATGGCACATAAGAAATAACTTGAAGCACTTAACTTCACACTGAAGGATCTTAGGCGAAATAATAACATCTTTGGCAATTTGATGATTTTGTTGGCAGGCGATTTCAGGCAGACGTTGGCAGTAATACCACGTGGAACGACTGCAGATGAATTGAATGCTTGCCTGAAGGCATCACTTTTGTGGAATAACGTAAAAATATTATCGCTAACCACTAATATGAAAGCTCAACTACAAAATGATCAAAGTGCTGCACTATTTTCCAAGCAATTGTTAGCTGTTGGAAATGGAAAAGTCCCAGTTGATGCGACAACTGGATTAATTACTCTTACCAACAACTTTTGCAGATTTGTAGACTCTCAATTAGCTCTTATTGAAAATGTTTTCCCAAACATTAGTGAGAATTATCAGAATTATGATTGGTTAAGTCAACGAGCAACTCTCGCAGCAAAGAATAATGATGTACACGCATTGAATTTCACCATTCAATCAAAAATCGATGGCTATTTGGTGACATATAAATCCGTTGATTCCATAACAAATCACGATGATGTAGTAAATTATCCAACGGAGTTTTTGAACTCTCTGGAGTTACCAGGATTACCACCACATAACTAGCAAGTCAAAGTTGGTTCACTTATTATGATATTGCGTAATTTGAATCCACCGCGACTTTGCAGCGGTACTTTGATTGAGGCATCCATTATTAACGGAAAGTACGCAGGTGAAAATGTATGTATTCTTCGAATTCCAATGATTCTGATCTTCCGTTTGAATTCAAACATTTGCAATTTCTAGTTCGTCTTGGATTCGCAAAGACAATTAACAAGTCGCAAGGCCAATCACTTAGTGTTTGAGGGATAAATTTATAAAATCATTATTTTTCACATGGGCAGCTATAAGTTGCGTGTTCACGAGTTGGGAAACCATCCTCTTTGTTTGTGTTAACGTCAGATCAAAAAAAAAAAAAAAGAAAAGTGGTTTACCAACGAGCACTTCAATGAAAGGGATAATTTGCGGATACGCTTTGATTTTGGATTCACTTTCAGAGAAGTTCAACTAAATTTCATTTTTGTAATAAAAAAGAATTCATTACTGTTGTGAAATGAAATACAGTTTTTCTTTTTCAAATATCAAACAAAAAAAAAAAAACAAAAAATTATCTTCATCTTTTAATCCCCAAACGGAATGTTACAAAAGAAGAAACCATCTGGTGGCGAAACGGAGTTCGCCGGGTTTTCTAGTAATATATAATATATAATATATAATATATAATATATAATATATAATATATAATATATAATATATAATATATAATATATAATATATGTCGCATTATAATCGAATTTAGACCACTGTATATGTCTGTCTCATTATACGCACAGTTCGCCCACTGTGCTTGCAAGACGCAACTGCGTAATGGGTTTGGTATATTGTGAAACCGTTCTTAGAATTTGACTACAGCGTAGAATTTGGCATAGCATACAGCATAGAATATGTCTGGCGCCAAAGTACCGTACGAGTGAGGCGACGGCGTTGTTGCGCTGCCGCTGAGTGTAGTCCGGCCTGCGTATTTAAGAGAAGCGTAGATCAATGCGTGATAGAAAGCAAGACAGTCGCATTCAGACGATTACACGCGCCGGTCGGAATTCACTTCGCTCTAAATAAGTTTGTGTGTGACGACATAATGGAAGAGACTCAGAAAAGTAACGACGCTGCGACATCAGAAGTGGGATCTGCTTTGCCTACAAAAATCACCGATGCATATTTGGCGGCTCTACAAATGCAAAACAACAACCTTTTAGAAATCATCAAAAATATGCAGACACCAAGGGCATCGGCAACTGAAAAGGGGAAACACATCACACTGCCGAAATTCAATCCTGAGGGAGCTGGTGCAGATGCCTCTGCTTGGTGTACGACAGTTGATCTCATATTTGCTGACCAATTACCCGAAGGTAGCAGTCTGATGATAACTCTAAGTAAGGCGCTAGAGGGAAGTGCATCACTATGGCTGTCCCAGATTTGCTTCGCTGGAATCACATGGTCTCAGTTTAAAGAACTCTTCGTTCAACGCTTTGTTGGCATCGAAACATCAGCTGCCGTACTGGCAAAAATTCTGAACGGGCGACCAAAATCTGGAGAAAGTTACACAGAATATGGCACCCGAATTGTCACCTTGTTAATGGCAAAATTTAAATCGGTTGACCTGGAGGAAATTGGGGTTTCATTTGCTCTGGCCCACATGGCGCAAATTGACGACAAATTGGCGCGCTGGGTTTTTACAAACAATATTAAAACCCGAAATGAAATGCAGCAGCAGTTACAAGCCCACACTTTTAAGAAGCGGCACCTAGACGACAACGCACCCACAACAGGCAGAGAATATAAAAAGGCGAAGTATATCTCTCAAGTTAAATGTAATCATTGTGGAAAAAGTGGACATAAATATGCCGAATGCCGTGCTCGGCAGAGGACAGCGATCCAAGGAAAAAGCCACTACGAAAGTCCAACGCTCAAAGGATCAAAGGACCGGTCCAATATCAAATGCTTCAAATGCAATGAACTTGGGCACTTTGCATCCAATTGTCCAAAAGGACGATCCCGAAGAGACGACCGAATAGCCGAGAAACGTGTGAACATCTGTACGGTAGCTCTCCGACAGAAACAATAAGTGTTCAACCGGTGAGTCTGTTCCATTTTGTTTTGACTCCGGAGCTGAATGTTCCTTGGTTAAGGAAAGTGTCGCCAATAAATTTAGTGGTAAAAGAATCAATAATATTGTTAAGCTGAATGAATCTATATACAGTACCCAACAAATACTAAGCAATATAAACATTGATCAATATTATTTTGAAGTTTTGTTACATGTTATTATGGATAAGTATTTGAAGCATGATATACTGATTGGCCGTGAAATTTTTAGTCAGGGCTTTGGCGTAACCATGGACGCTGAGAAGTTCCAAATTTTCAAAACCAAAGGAGTAGAATCGTTAATAATTATTAGTTACGAAGATGTCATAGGATCAAATAGTGAACTTGATGACCTTGATAAGGCAGCCTTGATAAATATTTTAAAAGGTTATTCAGACTGGTTTATTGATGGAATACCAAAGACTAGGGTCACCACAGGGCAGTTAGAAATCAGGTTAATAGATAAGCAAAAAACAGTACAACGTCGGCCATATAGGCTTAGTGAAGAAGAGAAAAACAAAGTGCGGGATAAAGTTGATGAGTTACTAAAAGCTAAAATTATTCGACCTAGCTGTTCACCTTTCGCTAGTCCCATGATGCTAGTTAAAAAGAAAAATGGCACAGATCGACTGTGTGTAGACTATCGCATGCTTAACGAAAATACAGTGGCAGACAAGTACCCGTTGCCCCTCATCTCAGATAAAATTGCCAGACTACATGGTGCTAAATATTTTTCGTGCATTGATATGGCAAGTGGCTTTTATCAAATTCCAGTTCACGAGGATTCAATCGAACGAACTGCATTCGTAACGCCAGATGGGCAATACGAGTTTTTGACAATGCCTTTTGGTTTAAAAAATGCACCGTCTGTGTTTCAGCGGGCCATAATGAAGGCCTTGGGAGCTCTAGCTTACACTTACGCAATTGTTTATATTGACGATGTTCTCATAATAGCAGAAAGTAAAGAGGATGCGCTAGATAGATTACGGACAGTATTGGAGACGTTAAGTACGGGTGGATTTTCATTTAATGTCACCAAGTGTTCCTTTCTTACTACTAGAATAGAGTATCTTGGGTTTGAATTGAGTAACGGAGAGATCAGGCCGAATTCTCGAAAAATTCAAGCTTTAAATAGATTACCACCACCCCAGAACGTCTCACAGTTAAGGCAGTTTATTGGTTTGGCTTCTTATTTTCGGCAATTCGTGTTAAATTTCTCCCAAACACTTAAACCTCTGTATCTCCTCACCTCTAAGGCGAACAATGACTTTATTTGGTTACCAGTGCATGAGCAAATACGAATAAAAATAATAACTATATTGACACAGTCGCCAGTCTTAATCATATTCGATCCGCAATACCCGATAGAGTTACATACAGACGCAAGTTGTATAGGGTATGGTGCGATTCTGTTGCATAAAATCAATAATAAACCTCATGTGGTAGAATATTACAGTAAGTGCACATCTCCCGCCGAATCCAAATATCACTCATACGAGTTAGAAACATTAGTAGTGGTAAATGCTATCACACATTTCCGACATTATTTACAGGGACGTAAATTTATAGTTTATACAGACTGTAATTCATTAAAGGCCAGCCGCACAAAACTAGAATTAACACCGAGGGTGCATAGATGGTGGTCGTTCTTGCAGGCCTTTGATTTCGAAATGGAGTATAGAGAAAGCGAGCGAATAACACAAGTAATAAGTTATCAGTTTACCCACTCGAATTATAGTAGATCAAGGGCGTAGTTTCGCATGTA
Organism: Drosophila koepferae; assembly: GCA_030914345.1. Classification (NCBI taxonomy): domain Eukaryota; kingdom Metazoa; phylum Arthropoda; class Insecta; order Diptera; family Drosophilidae; genus Drosophila; species Drosophila koepferae. The sequence goes on along the minus strand of JAUESR010000157.1, from coordinate 75,694 downwards.
AAAGTTTTCGCGAATTTTGCTCCTCTCAAAAAAGAAAATTAATTTACATTTAATTGCTACTGGCGCAAGTAGAGCTAACGGTCAAGTAGAACGGGTCATGAGTACCCTGAAATCTATGCTGACTGCTGTCGAAACCAGTCAGAGATCATGGCAGGATGCGTTGGCTGAAGAGCAGCTAGCTATGAATTGCACGATTAAAACGATTGACTAAGTTTAGCCCCTTTTATAGTAGTTAAATGTGAGAGCATTACCAAATAATGAACTAGTTGAAAACTTGTGAAAAATAAACAGTATGCCAAAAAGATAAAGCTCAGAGTGAGTTAATTACAGAGGACCGCACCACAACGAGAGTGTTGTGGCGGGGGTCAATACAAGAGAAGACTGCACCATAACGATAGTGTTATGGCGGGAGTCAAGACAAGCGACCGCACCATAACAGAGGTGTTATGGCGGGGGTCAAGACAAGAGACTGCACCATAACGAGAGTGTTATGGCGGGGGTCTATCGAAGACTGCACCGTAACAAGAGAGTTATGGCGGGAGTCGATATGGCACTGTTTTAAAGAAAATATGCGATCTGAAGTAATGCAAGTCGTATGAGAGAGATATTTACTAAAATCTTTAACACTAAATCGAAGATATAAGTATTCTCATGTAGTTTAAGCAAGCAATTAAGCAATACCAAATAATTAGATACTCGATGAGTTATGTAAAGATAGAGACAGCACAATGGAAGATGCGTCTATTGTAAAATAAGTAAACTGAAGACCGACCGTAGCAGAAGAGAAGTGTTATGGCGGGGGTCGCATGTGTAAAGGGAAACTACACATGAAAAGTTAAGTTATGTGTTAAAGGAGCTACACATATGAAAAGTTAAGTTATGTGTTAAAGGAGCTACACATATGAAAAGTTAGAGTATGTGTTAAAGGAACTACACATATGATCAGTTTAATTATGTGTAAGAGGAATTACACATGAGATGAGTTAAATTGTGTGAAAGGAACTACATAATTGATGAGTTAAATTAAGTTAAAGCTACACATGAGATGAGTTAAATTGTGTTAAGGGAACTACACAAATTTGTTTAGTTTGAAAATAGAAAACAGAATCTGATTTAAGAGTATCAAATAAAAATGCATTGAACATATCCAGAAGTATCTTCTGAAGTATTGTCACATTATGTGATTGAGTTAAGGCAACACACGAGGGCGTGTGCTTTGTCAGGAAGGCCGTGTCGCATTATAATCGAATTTAGACCACTGTATATGTCTGTCACATTATACGCACAGTTCGCCCACTGTGCTTGCAAGACGCAACTGCGTAATGGGTTTGGTATATTGTGAAACCGTTCTTAGAATTTGACTACAGCGTAGAATTTGGCATAGCATACAGCATAGAATATGTCTGGTGCCAAAGTACCGTACGAGTGAGGCGACGGCGTTGTTGCGCTGCCGCTGAGTGTAGTCCGGCCTGCGTATTTAAGAGAAGCGTAGATCAATGCGTGATAGAGAAGCAATGCAAAGACAGTCGCATTCAGACGATTACACGCGCCGGTCGGAATTCACTTCGCTCTAAATAAGTTTGTGTGTGACGACATAATGGAAGAGACTCAGAAAAGTAACGACGCTGCGACATATATAATATATAATATATAATATATAATATATAATATATAATATATAATATATAATATATAATATATAATATATAATATATAATATATAATATATAATATATAATATATAATATATAATATATAATATATAATATATAATATTTAATATATAATATATAATCTTGTAATTTGACAAATAGACACATTTGAACGCTATTAATATATTATAAGTGCATAAACAAAAAGATTATCACTTTTTAGACTCTGTTCCCTAAAAGGGAAAAAGAGTCTACTGGGTTTGTCTTGCTGGCTGTCCGTCCGTCTGTCCGTATGAACGCAAAATTGTTCGGCGCTATTAGAGCTAGAGATTTGATTTTTGATTTTGAACATATATATGCTCATATATTCTCCCGAATTATAAAGTGTAAAAATTTTCCCGATCCGCCCACTAGGGGCGTGGCAAATCGGGAAACTCTTCCGTCCATAGGCCAGTAATCATACTAGATGATGAGCTAGAGAGTTGCAATTTGAAATGTATACTCGGGGTGACAACCCAAGTTCAAAAAGCTATGGCGGATATATCTACATTGCAAATCGGGAAAAACGTATCTTCTACACCGCTTAAGCTAGAACGCTGAAGTTTGGCATGTGAGTTAATGTTATGATTCTAAGAAGATCGAGCTATATGTTATATGTCTACGCCCATTGGGGGCGTGGCAAATCGGACCTGAATACATAGTGATTTTTGAAATTGTGCTTTATTTTAGGCACTATTGACACTAGAGACTTGAAATATATCTACGCCCACAGAGGGCATGGCAAACCGCAAAAGTTTATATCTCCAACAGTTTTAGAGCTAGAAGCTTGAAATGGATGGTTTAGTTACTAATGTCCTCCTCTATCGATGACCCAAAAATAATTTTTCAGCCTCTTTAGGGGCGTGGCATACCGAAAAATACCCTGTACGCATTTTTGGAATGTAAGTAACAAAATTTTGCAGTCATGTTAGCCTCGGCTCTTTCTAAGACCCAAATATTATGCATCTACGTCCACTGGGAGCGTGACAAATGGGCAAAGAAGTTTGCTGTGGCAAACTGCATAATTCATGCATATAATAGCTTAGTAGTAATTGCTACGATGGCAGAAAGCATTTTAACATTAATATACAAATATTAATGAATGAATAATAAATAAAATTTAGAAGTTTTCGATTAATAAATAAAAAGTTTCCAACGGGATTTGAACCCTGGTCTTTTGAAAAGAACGTGTAATCGTTAGCTAAATCTAAATAAGTTCACTGCTATAGCAGCTTGTGACAAAACACACAATTCAATTGCAATTCTTGGAATATGTATAAATACTTGGATGTGTATACACGTCCAAACATCTGTATACACATACATACATACATATATGCATGTATAGAAAAATTGCTTGCCAACGGCAGCGTGGCAAATCTGAAAAGCAGTTTCTAGTGCTTAAATGCACAATTCATATGCGTATGTTTATAAATATCTTATTATCATATAGCAGGCAGCCAGCATTTAATATTAAATATACAAATAGAAAAAAATTAAAAAATAATAATTAACAAGTAAGAAGGCTCTAGTCGAGACGGCTCGACTACGAGATACCCTGAACCCTGCAAAAAAGTGATACTCTTCTTCTTTCCGCACTTATGAGCGCGCGCTCTGCTAACCGCGCGGTTGCTGCCGTGGCTTGGGGATGGGTTGGGCTGAACTTTGGACGCTTATGACACCATTTCTAGATGGACGATCTTCATGAAATTTTCAGAACATATTAAGAGCATCTAAATGTACCTATTTGCCAAATTGCAAGTCTCTAGTACTTAAAATGCGTTTTTTTTTTCAAATTGGGGGCGAGAGGGGCGTGTCATCCAAAATACATATTCTGCGTATCCATAATATGAATTCCCATTTTCAATGGGTTCAGGGTATAAAAAAAGCTTTCTGCGGGATTCAAACCCCTGCACCTAAGTGCACCTTGCATAGAACTTACCACCAGCGCTTGGCCTGAGCTTCTTTAACTAAAACCAAATAAGGCACTCTTAGAGCGCATTTTAACAAAACTAAAGTTACGATCGAAAAATTCACAATTCAGTCACAATTCATAGAATATTATAATACTCATGCAATGCAAACTTTTGTATGCATGCATAGAAAATCGTTTATATACATACATATGCGTGTACATACATATGTAAATCTGTATGTATGTATAAGAAAAACGTTTGTTGCTTGCCATGTACGTTTGCTAATTGTCAAAATACTTCGTTTATTAAATAAATAATATGCCCCTACGGGAACAGAGTATCACGCAATTATTTGCACCCAACTGCAACGTTCTTACTTGCTCTTGTTAATATTTACCCTAAGAAGTATTATTATTGTTACATATGTAATAATTACACTTAAGTTCCATAAATATTTATTTTGTAGTTTTCAATTAACACAAAATAATAATATCTATTTTTGCTAACAAGTATACTAACTACATTACATTATAGTTTGTAAGGTACAGTTTTTTCTTATCACATGTGAAACTTACCTGTACTGTATTTAACTGATTTTTAAGCTCTGTAGATTTCGGTCCAGGTATTGTTTTCGTACGCACAATTGGTTCCTTAGGCTCCCAATTAGTTGAATAGAATTTTAAATAATGAACTCCTGAAATTTTCATCGGTCAAAGATTGGTCTATTAGCATACATACATATATATATATATATATATATATATATATATATATATATATATATGTATATATGTATGTTTGCTTAAAGTCTTACCATAAGTACTGCATTTGCTTCTCACATACGTATGAGCCTTTGGGAATGCGTTTACTAGAAAATTACTCATTTTTTCCCCCTCGTATCACAATGTGGTTTTATAAAGGAAAACAGATTGAGTGTTTAAAGGAAAATGAAGTGTGCCAAATTACTTTTTATGTCCACATGTACATGTGTATCATATGAACTTATGTTAAATAACAATTGAATGTCAAAGCTTTAATTGATAAAAAAAAAAATAAAAAAAAACATGATTCTGCGTCAAATACATGTAGGGTATACAATTACAGCTACGGAAGCCATTGTTGCATGCATTAAAGAAATCTGGTTATTTGGAAAATTGAAAGCTTAATCAGAATAATGTAATAGTATGTAATGCTATTAAAATCTATAAAATATCTAAATAAATGTAGTATAGTATATTATATATTAAAGTCAGTGCCAGTCAACTTCGTATTTGCTCGAATTCATTGCGCTGTCAGCGCTCAAACAAAATGGTCATATTTGCATATGAAGCAATAATATATATATATATATATATATATATATATATATATATATAATATTGCATATTATTATATATATATATATATATATATATATATATATATATATATTGCATATTATTATTGCTTCATATGACCATTTTATATATATATCTATATCTATATATATAACAAAGTCGAGTTTGTTATAGGACTTATAACTTGAGATCTGCTGGATCAATTTTCATGGTTTTTGATTTGTTGGATTTGTCTCCGCCCCGAGTACTAGAATATATCTTAAAAATAGTGAAAAATTGATGAATACTTGCAAAATGCGTTATTTTCCTAATTGTACTCTGCTCAGTTCATTTCATGTTTTTTCAAACGCTTAGTTCACTGTGACGCTTACTTCATTATGTTCACTGTGAAATTGGGAAATTGAGGTTAAAGTTATTCGTTTCCTAACAGTTCAATACTGTAACAACTATTTATGTGTGCGTTCAGAAATTTATTTTGTGCAAAATAAATAAGTATTACTATTAATAAAAATGCCGCGTCCTAGAAGATCTAATCTTTCCCAGCGGACCCGTAATGCAATTAGGCAACGGGGCGGAAATTATTGAAGAACACGGATATAACCCGGCATTTAAGGTAATTTACGTTTAAAAAAATTGGAATGTAGTTTGTAATATTTCTATGGCTTTGAATTTACAGATTCAAGGCCAGATTTGCCATCGCATTGGATCATTGCAACCTATTGAAGATGCACAGCACAAATCCTTGCAAATATACTTCATGGGCAATATGGAAGAACAACTTGACCGGCGTCAAGGGATCAACACAGCTACGAAAAGAGCGATTCTCCAAGATTTGCAGCAAATGCTTCATGAACATCATGCACTGGTCAGGCTGTTCAAGACTACTTTAGAGCGCATGCCAAGTGATGACTATAAAGTTGTAATCAGAGCAGATAAAAGACCAGCTGGAACACATGAACGCACATTTAATGCTCCAACAATTGAAGTGGCAATCCTGATTGTTGGTGAAAACTAGGAAACACGTGATATTGTGCTTACACGACGCAATACTGGGCAACTACAAAGAATATATGAAACGCACCGTTCATATGACGCGTTAGAATACCCGCTGATGTTTTGGCAAGGAGACGATGGATATCACTTTAAATAATAAAAATGTACATGACCTCAATTTTATAATTCAAAATCAAATCGTAGGTACTCTGTATTCATTCAAATCTATCGACTGTGTAACAAGCGACGAAGAAGCCACTAATTATCCAACTGAATTTTCGAACTCCTTGGATGTGACTGATTTGCCACCGCACAATTTACAACTGAAGGTTCGCTCGGTAGTTATCATGCTTAGAAATTTAAACTAACCAAAACTGTGCAATGAAACGCGTTTGGTGATAAGAAAACTGATGAGTAATGTGATTCACACGTCGATACTCAAAGGAAAATTTAAGGATGAGGTAGTTCTTATTCCAAGGATTCCGATGATCTCAACAGATATGCCCTTTGAGTTGAAACGAATTCAATTCCCGATTCGTCTTGCCTTCGCCATGACGACCAACAAATCACAGGGCCAATCCTTGACTATTTGTGGCCTCAATCTGGAAAATGCGTGTTTTTCTCATGGTCAATTGTACGTGGAGTGCTCATGTGTCGGCAAACCATCCGCGTTATTTGTTCTTGCACCTGACAAGAAAATAAAGAATGTCGTTTACCACAACCATAAGGTGTTTGAATGAAAATTCGATTAATAAATCAGAGTGTATCCCAAACTGAACAACATAATTTTCAATGACTTTTTTCTGACGTGTGTTTGGAATACTTAATTATTATTATTATTTATTTTTATTTATATTCTCATTCGACTGCTTCAACAATACTGCGTTGACATCTACGTTAAAATCGAAACGGAGCGCCTGAATTTCATCCGTTTGAATCCTGTTAAATTGCGTTCGGAAGAGTATATTCATTTACGCGATGCAATAAGCACAGGAGATTTAGTTTTTAAATCAATCACATGTATTGTGCAAATTTACAAAGTAACTGATCCCGATTCTAACCATTTTCTTCAACGCATCCATATTGCCTGCTGTTATCACGAATTTCCTAAGCACATGTGAACGTTGAGAGTTGTCATTCGGCCAAATCAGTCAAATATTTGTGCAAGTACGTCACAAAAGGCACCGACATGGCTGTGGTTGGTATTGCGTCGGAAAATGCGAATGACGAAATCAGCAACTTCCAAATGGGCAGATACGTCAGTACTAATGAAGCACTGTGGCGATTATTCTAATTTAAAATTCACGAAATATCCCAGAAATATCCCACAGTTGTACATTTAGCAATGCATTTGGAAAATGGATAAAGATTTTACTTCACTGAGGATAATGCGGCAAAACAAGCTAAGAGACCACCATCGACAACATTGACTAGCTTCTTTGCAATATGTGAAGCAGATCCATTCGCAGTGACGCTGATGTACGTTAAAAGGCCCAAATATTACACTTGGAATCAATCAACAAAGAAATTCCAACGTCGCAAACAAGGAACCCCAGTTCCAGATTGACCACAGGTATTTTTCATTGATGCGCTAGGTCACATGTATACTGTTTATCCTAGAAATGATGATTGTTTTTATTTGCGACTGCTGTTGGTAAATGTACGTGGACCAAAATCATTAGCGCATTTGAAAATTGTGAATGGCTACCAATACCAAACATATCGAGAAGCATGTCAACTATTGGGTTTGCTGACTATTGGAATTGGAAGGATTGATTCCAATTGAGGATCAATGCTTGACTATTGCATATAAGCAACTGATTGAAGCAGGAATGATTGCGCCAAATCGATCGATGCACGATGCATTTAACCAAGAATTAAATCGAGAGCTGCAATACAATGTTGATACATTGTGAATGTGCCGTTGCTAAATGAACAGCAAAAACAAGTATAAGAAACATTAATGCAAACGATAGACAATAATACCGGTGGTATATTCTTCTTGGACGCACCTGGAGGAACAGGGAAAACATTTATCATTTCATTGATTTTGGCCACAGCTCGATCAAGATGTGACATAGCTTTGGCGTTAGCATCATCTGGAATTGCGGCTCTTTTAGATGTCGGTCGTAATGCACATTGTGCACTTAAGTTGCCACTCAATTTAAACAAAAATGATACTCCAAAATGCAATATTTCCCGATCCAGTGCAATGGGAAAATTGTTGATTCAATGCAAGCTCATTGTTAGGGATGAGTGCACAATGGCACATAAGAAATCACTTGAAGCACTTAACTTTACGATTAAGGATCTTCGGCGAAATAACAACATCTTTGGCAATTTGATGATTTTGTTGGCAGGCGATTTCAGGCAGACGTTGCCAGTAATTCCCCGTGGATCGCCTGCAGATGAATTGAATGCTTGCCTGAAGGCATCACTTTTGTGGAATATCGAAAAAACATGATCGCTAACCACGAATATAAGAGTTCAACTTCAAAATGATCAAAGTGCAGCACAATTTTCCAAACAATTGTTAGCTGTTGGAAATGGAAAAGTCCCAGTTGTCGCATTAAACTTGATCAATTAGTCATACCAACGACTTTTGCCGATTTGTAGACTCTCAATTAGCTCTTATTGAAAATGTTTTCCCAAACATTAGTGAGAATTATCAGAATTATGCTTGGTTAAGTCAACGATGTACACTCACTGAATTTCACCATTCAATCAAAAATCGATGGCGATTTGGTGACATACAAATCCGTGGATTTCATAACAAAACCCGATGATGTAGTAAATTATCCAACGGAGTTTTTGAACTCTCTGGAGTTATCAGGATTGGCACCACATAACTTGCAACTGAAAGTTGGTTCAGTTATTATGATATAACGTAATTTGAATCCACCGCGACTTTGCAACGGTACTCGGCTTGCAGTGAAAAGACTTATGCCGAATTTGATTGAGGCAACCATTATTCACGGAAAGTACACAGGTGAAAATGTATGTATTCCTCGAATTCCAATGATTCCGAGTGATCTTTCGTTTGACTTCAAACGTTTGCAATTTTCGGTTCGCCTTGGGTTCGCAATGACAATTAACAAGTCGCAAGGCCATTCGCTTAGTGTTTGCGGGAAAAATTTGGAAAATCATTGTTTTTCACATGGGCAGATAAATGTTGCGTGTTCACGAGTTGGGAAACCATCCGCTTTATTTGTGTTAACGTCAGATCAAAAAACAAAAAATGTGGCTTACCAAAGAGCACTTTAATGAAAGGGTTAATTTATATATATACATAACTCACAAATGTACCTGCCCGTTTTTCGGATTGAGAGCCCATTTTTCATTTTACCAACCACATTCGACGGCATAATTTGGTTGGACTTCCTAAAACAAGCTAGTGCCACTATCGGCCTAACGCCAACACAAAAATGGAGTTGAAAAAAATAAATGTCACAATGTTAATTTCACTAAGATTGAGGAGGTCGAGGTCCCTTTGGCCATTAAAAAAGAGATCACTATCATGGTAAAGAAAAACTTTAAGGCTTTTGCAGACCCAAACGAGCTGCTGCCTTATAATACGTCGGTCGTCGGAACAATCCGAACGCAAGACAGTGAGCCAGTTTATTCGAAGCTTTATCCAATTCTAAAGGGATTCTTCATCAATAAAGAAATAAAGGAGTTGTTAAAAAACGGCATCATCGGGCCATCTCGCTCTCTATATAACAACCTAATCTGGGTCGTACACAAGAAAGGGGTCGACGAGTCAGGAGCGGGAAAAAAAGGTAGGTCATAGATTTTCGTAAACTTAACGAAAAAACAATAGCTGATAAGTACCTTATGCCTAGTATTAACATGATACTGGCAAACTTTGGTAAAGCCGTGTATTTCACGACATTGGATCTGAAATCACCTTATCGGAGCAAGATCGGGAGAAAACATCCTTCTCCGTCAATGGAGGAAAATACGAGTCCTGCCGACTGCCGTTTGGCCTCAAGAATGCCGGAAGTATTTTCCAAAGAGCGATCGATGACGTGCTCCGCGACCACATGTTGATGATGTCATAATTTAAAAAAAAAAAACGAGCGTGACCATGTAAGAGATATAGACCAATTCCTTAGGTGTCTCTTAGACGCCAACAAGAGTGTCGCCAAAGAAAATAGAAGTCGAGTTTTTAGAATTTGTTGTATCCAGCAGCGATACAAAGACAAGTGATGACAAGGTAAAAGCGATTCAAAATTTTGAAATAATATGTTTGCAGTAAGGTCTTTCTTAGGTCTCGCGAGCTATTATAGATGTTTCGTCAATGACTTTGCTGCAATCGCGAAACCATTGTCAGATATTTTAAAGGGAGAAAACGGTAAAGTCAGCAAACAGGGGTCCAAAAAAATCCTTGTAGAATTGACTGAAAAGCAGTACAAGACTTTCGATAAGCTCAGAAATATTTTGGCTTCGGAGGATGTAATCCTTCATTACCCGGACTTCAAAAAACCGTTTGACCTCACAACAGACGCTTCTTCCTCCGGTATCGGAGCTGTACTGTCTCAAGGAGGGAGACCCATTAACTATGATCTCCAGGCAATCAAAGAAAGACAGTTGAACCACGCAACGAACGAAAGAGAGTTGGTAGCAATAGTTTGGGCACTGGGCAGCTTACGCCATTACCTTTATGGTGTGAACAACTAAAACATTTATACTGACCATCAGCCCTTGACGTTCGCCGTGACGGATAGAAATCCATACTTAAAAATTAAGCATTGGAAAGCGTTCATCGATGAACACGGGGCCAAAGTTTTTTTTACAAACCTGGTAAAGAGAACCATGTGGCATATGCCTTGTCCAGGCAAAATATAAACGCCATTGAAAACTTGCCACAGTCCGACAAAGTCGCAATTCATAGTGAGCAATCTTCATCTTATACGATAGACCCCACTGAAATGCCAGTAAACTGTTTTAGAAACCAGATTATTCTGGAAGAGGCAGAACATCCGTGGCAACGCACATCAGTGCTTTTCAAGCAAAAAGTCCGACATGAAATCCATTTCAAAGACTGAGCTGGGACACGCTTATTGACATAGTCAAAGAGGCCGTTAGCCCAGAGGAAGTAAACGCTATTAACTGAGAATTACGAATGTTAGCACGCATGCAGCATGCGCTTGTCGAAGCTTTCCCTTCTACCAAATTCTGGTACTGCAAAAGCAGAGTGACAGACATTTTTAAAAAGGATGAACAGAAGGAAATAATCATAGCTGAGCACTATCGAGCTGACAGAGCACCTCAAGAAAATAAAAAACAGGTGCTTAGAGAATATATATATTTTTTTTCAAATATGAACAAAATTGCGGCGGAAGTCGTTGTAAATAGTAAGATTTGTGCTAAGGCTAAGTACGATAGGCACCCCAGAAAACAAAAGTCTAAGTTTGCCGATTTCGGACATAAAGGCACCAATATTATTAATAGTCAGTTTATTCCCGACTATCAAGACGGTCTACTGCGACTACGAAGCTTCATTTAATTCGGAGACAATATAGTCAATGTTAAAAAATCAGTACAGACACGGCTAGGTAAGAAGCTAAGCCCCTTGTATGAGGAGGAAAAAATAGAAGTTGATTTGGGAACGACAGTTCTCATAAAAGGGGAGGGTGGTCCATTAGGACAACCTTAGGTAGTAAGAAAGCTATATTATTAGTGCTTATATACCTTTAAAATACCTCCAGGCACTGGAAGGCTATAATTAATTCCATGCACACAAGTGCACAGATGTTTGTCAAGTGTCCCTTTTCGATCGCTAAGCTGTTCTCACGTCTCACGTTACATTTTTATTACTTGCTGCGTTGGCCGCTGCAGCTAAGGGATGACATGTTAATACTTGGCTTCAGATAACGCGCAGGTTATCGACTATTGCCTATTTTTAATATATTTATTTATGTGCCATGTTCATGCTTGAACAGTGGGCTATATCCCGGACTATATCCCTGCTATCGACGGAGCTGTAGTAATATGGAACGAGACTAAATTATTGAGGCACAACAAATTTGACGGAGTACGGCAGACTTGTACAATTCCAGTTGGAAATGACATAACTTTTCCCCCAGTCGCACATGCGAATGATATTAGAGGCAGAAACAATCCACCTAACGACCTTGTTAGCAACTCTGGCGCTGAAAGTAATTACCAGAGCGCCTGACGCTAACGACTTGAGGAGTATCCAATCGACACAGCATGAATTGGTTAGAGAAAGCAATTGGCAAATCATTATAAAATCAAACACCCAAAAACAAATAAATGCACTCACAGTCACTGTTAATAAAATCATAAACTAAAAAAAAACAAAACAAAAAAAAAAAAAACAGAACAAATCGATAATGCACACTTAAACTCAAATTTTGAATGTCTCTAGCGTTAATGTCATTCCAAACGATAGAGAAATTCATTTCATAATTAAATTCCCTAAACCTAAATTAATATGTAAGAGTGTCATAGTTTTCCCCGTCGCTCATGCCGGAATATTACTGCACATCCTGAAAACATCGTAGCTGATTGCAATGGAAAAGTCATTGCATTACAATCATGCCGTGGATCGTCATGCCCTTCTGCAAATAGTCAGCGGTTAACACGTACGCTCAAGAACTGCACGCGGGAACCACGGCCCATTGCAACACGCAGCCAAGTTATCTAACCCCAATATCGGTAATTGAAGAGGGAATTATCATAATCGATAACAGGCCAGCCCGAGTAAGCATCGACGACGGACCAGAAGTCAAGATCGCTGAAACTTATCTTGTAATGTTCGACCGTACCGCTTATCTCAATGATACCAACTCCAACGGTGACATAAAAAAGATTCACGGTTCCTCTGCATCACCAGTGCTTGACGTCATAGAACACCAGAAGATTGAGCATGCCGTTCCAGCACCAGATGAGTGAATACAACCTAAGGCACATCAATGAATTAAAGACTCAATGAAATGAGAGACCAGGTATAGCTTCGTCCATCTGCCTCATCATCGCGTGTCTGATTCACTACAGAAAGAAGAAAGGGGTAGAGGAACGCGCCCAAATCGCTCTATGAGATCTTGGAGTGACCGAGGACAGTCATAACTTAAGTGGTGAAGTAGTTAACATTACCCAAATCCAACTGTATCTAAGTCAAATTGGGCATCCGGCATTGTTTGTGTTATGACAATGCTGACGATGCACCGAGAACTTTGTCTCCCTGCCCCACGATCATGAAATGCGACGCTTTCGCAATGTGCCAGCTCAGCATTTCTCACCAGCGACGTTCGGCATAGCAACGAGTTAGGGCTAGCTTATAAGAATAAAATTGACTTTACTTTTAGTTTTTAATTTGATTTCAAGCAGACGCGATCGCGCTGCTCAAATATAGCTCAACTTATTAAATCCGATAGTTTCATTTCGGTCCGATCTATTAGATTGGAATAACTTATATGCTCTCTCAAATATATGTATGTGTGCAAATTTTCACAAACATTTGCTGTTACTTCGAATTTATATATTTAGATACACGTTATGGATACGCAGATTATTTAATTTTCAGATTTTGGATATATTCGGAAAGTGTCATGAAGATCGTCCATCAAGGAATGGAGTTATAAGTTATGTTAGCCTCGGCTCTTTCTAAGAACTAGCCGAAAATTATGCAAAGAAGTTTGTAGTGGCCAACTGCAGAATTCATGCATACAAACAGCTTAGTAGTAATTGCTAAGATAGCAGAAAGCATTTTAACATAAATATAAAAATATTAGTTTCAAGCGCTACTCGAACCCAGGTCATTTTAAAATAACATGCAATCGTTAGCTAAACCTAAATAAGTTCAGTGCTACAAACTCACAATTCAAAAGCAATTCTTAGAATACTATACTATATATACTATACTCATATAGTGTGCATAGGAAAAACGTTTGTTGCTTGCCATGTGCGTTTGTTAATTGCCGAAATATTTATTTTATTAAATGTTTATTAAATAAATGAACGTCGCATACGGGAACAGAGTCTTTCGCAGTTAGTTGCGCCTAACTGCAACGTTCTTACTTGTTTTTCGTGTTTTTATGTGGGGGCATGGATTTTTTGGGCAGAAAGCAAGAGTAGAATTTCGCATGGAAAAGCTTTGTTCTAAATGTCAAGTCTATGTGTAGTATCTCTAGCCATAACGAACAAATCTAAAACCGTTCACACAATTCTAAGGCCAAGGCCCACACGAACAACAAACTGCAAATGTTGTTCGTCGCAAAAAAAAGGATTGCTTATGCACACACTCTTCCCAAGAATAATCACGAAAACACAAAATTTAGCATGACCACGACAAACGTTTTTAAGAGTTCGACATATTCTTATTAAGAAGGGAAGATGGGATCGTCGCGAATCGCAACTCGCGAACAAATTTCAATTACATACATATGTATACGTTTGCTTAATTCAAAGTTGAGGTACGCCCAATATCCATTCATTCAGAGCATTCATTCAAATGCCAATACAAGTGATACTCGGCGATTGTGATTATCACATCACAGACGTACACTTATGTATGTGTTTGTGTAGACTCACATCAGCTACCCACAGCAATCGCTGGGAAATTAGAATTGCTACATGCAGCAAGTGTATCGCACACAGGCACATAAAGCATGGAAGTGTAAATGTGTGTGTGTATGGTCATCGGGAAATAATATTCTATATGGGATCGCGTCGAGAGGAAATTTCAATTTTTGTGAGCTGCTTGCTGTTTGTGCCAGCATACATACATATATTTTTGTGAGAAGAGAGCAGAGAGTAAAAAGCATAGGGCAGAAAGAGAAAGAGAGCAAGGGAAAGAGCGGCACATGTCAGACCTTTTTTGAAAATCGACCATCACCGTCGAGCGCTCGAAGCGGAATGATTTTGCCATCAGAAAATTTTTTCTCCCGACCCTAAAAGAAAAAACCCGAGCAAATACGAAGTTGATGGGGTTCTAATGTCAAAAAATAAGCGTGCACATCAATTTGTTCCAGTTGTCCAGTTGTTAGTGTGTATGGTTAGTGGTTGTATGGTTACTGGTTCTGTCAATTATGTATGGTTTGAATTGTAGACCGACTGTCAAATGAGTATTTTTTATATCGATGTATCGTGACACCAATATATCGTGCGATCGGTACCTATTTACATCTCTATCAGCCACCCCAAAATTCATTGTATTGATTGTGTTTTGTTCCAGCACTTGTTTTGCCATCGAATATATTATAAAACTGTTTACTTAAGGAGTGTACGACAAGTTCAGTTATATTGTTGAATGATACAGGTAGGAATATTAGTTTATACGTGTATTTAGAATAATGTATAAGAATTATTTTGTATCTATTGCAAATAAATATGCAACATACATTGTTTATACGCACATAAAATATATACATATATACATATAGGTATGCACATTAGTGGGCATAAATATACGTACATATGTATGTACGTACCTTGCTCGCCGATGTGTAGATGTAAGAGAGTGACCGAATAAGTAAATATTTACAATCGTCTTTTTAAAATTATTGTTAAGCCAAATTTCAGGTTTGACAATATTAATGTTTCATCACGTATTCTTGTGTGTACGCTTCATATTTTATTTAGTACCGCTGGACTGTGCTAAAAAAATGAAATGTATGTATATGTGAATTAAAATTGTGTATGAGATGTTTGTGTAAACTTTGTTAATACTATAATGTATTAAATATAATCGTAATAGACACTTATTTAGTTTAATAAATAAGCCATGATTCCCCATGATTATTACAAAAATTTAAACTGATTCATTCGTATTCAATTTAAGCCTCACGTTCAACTTAAATGAATACACATACACATGATATTGTAAACAAATCTTTTTAGCAAATTTTTGTCAGTGACACTGAAAGTAATACTACTTTTTGTTCAAAAATTACAAATTTGTCGCTTGTCGTGAGTTATATTATGGGCATATTTAACATCAAATGATATCTTTATTATATCCTGCTAAAGGGATGATACGTGAATTTCGGTCAAGTGCACCGTATGATGAGATGAGATGAGATTCTCATTGAGCACGTTAAAAGTTAAAATTTTCGGGAAAGTGCATGGATATCGCACTCAAAGAAATTTAAAGGGAATTATAATACAACCATTAGGTTGTAAATGGTCAAATTTTAGTTGGATGTACAGTGAGTGTCACTGAAAATCGTACTCCAATGAAACGTGCATTCTTATACAAAATAAACAACGTGAAAAAATTTAGCGAAATATTTCAAAATAAACATGAGTTTATTGATATGTTTACTTTAATTTAAAATAAAATAAGAAAAACAGCGAACATAAAATAGAAAACAATACAAAAACATTTCATCTTCAGACAACAAAAAGGCATCGTTCATCAAAATCGTACAGCTAAGTTTCTTAAAATAAACAAGTTTAACAAAAGCAATAATCTGATGGCCCCTTCGGCCATCCCATTTCAATCCTTTTTGGCATTGAATCCACCAGTTTTTTGCAAGTTTTGCATTAATATTGTTCCACTCCTCAATAATTGCTTTATTTGAGATCGTCCTCGTTCGAAATTCAGCGGTTTCGAATTTTTTGTTCCAGAATATGCCATATATGTTCGATCACATTCATTTCTGGAGACTGAGCCGTGTGTTTCCATCACTTTTTGACAGTTGTCCGCATAAAGCTTACAAGTTCTCCTCATGCCCAATTGTTCGATATTTGGAATCAAATTGCCTTCAATAATAACTAAATTGCCGACCCCATTAGCTGTCATACATCCCCAGACCATCACGGACCCACTGTCATGTTTGGCCGTTGGGCGTAAATTGATTCTATCCATCTCCATATTCGGTTTCCTCCACACTGTGTGCTTGCCAGCAGATCCAAATATGTTATATTTTGACTCATCCGAAAAAATATTATCGTACTAGTTAGATATTCCTGCGCAAACTTCAGTCGTTTTTATACCCTGAACCCATTGAAAATGGGAATTCAGGGTATAATGGTTTTGTGAAAATGTATGTAACAGGCAGAAGGAGAAGTCGCAGACCCCATAAAGTATATATATTCTTGATCAGCATAAAAAAATAAGTTGATTGAGCCCTGTCCGTCTGTCCGTCCGTCCGTCCGTATGAACGTCGAGATTTCGGAAAGTACAAAAGCTAGAGAGCTGACACATGTGAGCGCGTGCTCTGCTAACCGCGCAGATGCTGACGTGGCTTGGGGATGGGTTTGGCTAGATAGACGATCCTTATGAAATTTTCAGGGTAGATTAAGAGTATCTAAATATATATAGTTGCCAAATTGCAAGTCTCTAGTATATGAAATGCGTTTTTTATACCCTGAACCCATTGAAAATGGGAAATCAGGGTATAATGGTTTTGTTAAATGTATGTAACAGGCAGAAGGAGACGTCGCAGACCTCATAAAGTATATATATTCTTGATCAGGGTGACGAGATAAGTTGATCTAGCCCTGTCCGTCCGTCCGTCCGTCCGTATGAATGTCGAGATTTCGGAAACTACAAAAGCTAGAGAGCTGAAATTTCATTTTGTTTTTCCGATAACTCATCCCATTTCCAAATTATCGATAAAAAATCGAAAATTCGTTTAAATTTTTTAGGTTTTTTAAGCATAACTGAGCATAACTTCTACATCGTTTTAGCTAGAGACTTCAAATTTCAAATTAAAAAAAAACGCATTTCAAATACTAGAGACTTGCAATTTGGCATATCGATAGATTTGGATACTCTTAATCTACTTTGAAAATTTCATAAAGATAGTCCATCTAGAAATGGAGTTATGAGCGTCCAAAATTCAGCCCAACCCGCCTCCAAGCCACGACAGCAACTGCGCGGTTAGCAGAGCGCGCTCATAAGTGCGTAAAGAAGAAGAGTATCACTTTTTTGCAGGGTTCAGGGGATCTCGTAGTCGAGCCGTCTCGACTAGAGCCTTCTTACTTGTTTTTGTTTCAAATTGGGGGCGTGACATCCAAAATATAAGAATTACAAAATCTGTGTATTCATTTATCTATATATATATATAGATCTATCCAAATATATTAATTCGAAGTCTCTTGCTAAAACGGTGTAGAAGTTATGCCCAAAAAACCTAAAAAATTTAAACGACTTTTCGATTTATTACATTGTTACATACATTTTTAAAAAACCATTATACCCTGAATTCCCATTTTCAATGGGTTCAGGGTATAAAAAACGCATTTCAAATACTAGAGAGTGCGCGATCATAAGTGCGTAAAGAATATCACTTTTTTTGCAGGGTTCAGGGTATCTCGCACGCGCAGTACGAGTTTGTTTCAAAAATTCGATAAGTCGTATATTTCCAAAGTTATTGATAAAAACTCTATCGGAAAGCAGTTATAAAATTATATCCACATCTTCTGCATATATATAGATACTAATTTATTACAATTTCGGTTTTGGTCAGATTTTGGATTCCGGTGCCCGATTCCCCCACATTCCCACATGTGTAAAAAAATACTTTAAAAAATACTAGAGACAGGAACTTTGGCTTATCGTATAGATATGAATATCATATTCATGTCTGAAGAGATTAATATGATCCGATCCGTCTGGAAACAGAATTATTGAACAATAAATTTTTTGCAGCGAAATCCATGTGGCACAGCAACAAAGGCAACGAGACAGCAAGACGCTTGCAATGCTCACACACATACATGCTTACAAGCGTAGATCAGCGTGTGTGTGTGCGCGTGAGTTTGCATGTATAGTTTCTCGACTACAGCTTTCTTGTTACATAAGGCTACATTACATTTCCAGCATATTACTTGTGAGAGTTCTGTACACTTGCACCTTATTTGTTTTTCAGCCCAGGAAGGCCAATGTCCAAATTCATTTTGTCAAATCGACGTGGTTACCACATACACAATTCTCAATATTGGTAGGAAATGTTAATATGTGTATTGCAAGACATGTTGAATAGTATCACACGCCACAAAAATCGAAAAAAAACGCATATTTCTGCTTTACAAAAAATATTCCTGTACCACTTTCATGATACCTATTGAGAAGAAATGCAACGACATGTTGCAGATATGCATGGAAAACCTGTGTGGTGCATATTTATTATTTATTCTTATCGAAAAAGTTTATGCTTATTTTCATGCATATCACACCAAATTTGGCAGCCATAGTCACCAAATTGTTTATATACGATAAATTTGTAATGTTCATTAAAATGAATATTTAATTTATTATCTGTGTAGAATAAATCAAAGATTATAACTTAATGGTATTCTGGACTATATATATGCTTCTGTTTTTTCGGTGTAAATAATTATAATCAATCCGTATCTCTAAAATAATACGGAAATATCATTGAGAGCAATTTTTTTTTTCTATACATTATTACAGAGGAAAAAGAATAAAAAATAAAATAAAATAGCCCTATATTTAAACACATTAGTCCCACAATTTAATTTTTATACCCTGAACAGGCAGAAGGAGGCGTGGCAGACCCCATAAAGTATATATATTCTTAATATGGGTGACGAGCTGAGTCGATATAGCCATGTCCGTCTGTCCGTCCGTCCGTCCGTATGTTTGAACGCGTCGTCTTTAATACCTTTTATATTTCCAGAGTTATCGATAAAAATATTGATCGAGAATCAGTTATAAAATTATATCTCGTTCATCTTTAGACTTAGAGTCCTCTAATCAGGAAATAAAGCGTGGTAACTCCAATCAAATTGTTTGAATAATTATAAATACTTATATGTATATAATCTATAAATATTTCTAATTATTCAAACGATTTGATTGCAGATACCACACTACCATTTACACCGCTTTATTTTCTGATTAGAGGACTTTCGAAGAATAATTCTCTACTGTACAGCAGCATCAGCAACAGGTACTATTGAAGCAAAAGTTTTAAATATCTTTACTCGATTTAGACTTATATTGATTGTAGTTGTATATTGATTATATATGTATATGTATATATGATTGATTCGATTTTATACTCTGTTCCCTTAAAAAGGGAAAAAGAGTATATTGGGTTTGTGCAATGTCCGTCTGTCCGATGAACGCAATATTTTTCGGCGCTATTGGAGCTAGAGACTTGAAATTTTAAACATATACTCATATATGCTCCCGAATTATAAAGTGTAAAAATTTTCCCGATCCGCCCACTAGGGGCGTGACAAATCGGGAAAACGTATCTTCTACACCGTTAAAGCTAGAACGCTGAAATTTTGCATGTGAGTTAATGTTATGATTCTAAGAAGATCGATCAAAAAGTTACATGTCTACGCCATAGCAAATCGGACCTGAATATATAGTGATTTTTCAAATTGTGCTATATTTTGAACACCATTGACACTAGATACTTGAAATTTGGAACATATACTCATATATGCTCCCGAATTATAAAGTGTAAAAATTCCACCCACTAGGGGTGTGGCAAATCAGAAAATTCTAGCGCCTGTATGTCAGTAATCATACTAGTTGATGAGCTAGTATTGGCATGTATACTCGGGTTGACAACCCAAGACCAATAAGCTATGGTAGATATATCTACGCCCACAGGGGGCGTGGCAAACCACAAAAGTTTATATCTCCTACAGTTTTAGAGCTAGAAGCTTGAAAATTGGATGGTTCAGTTACTAATGTCCTCCTCTATCGATGGCCCAAAAATAATTTTTCAACCTCTTTGGGGGCGTGGCATATCGAAAAATACCCTGTAATTTTCGCATTTTTGGAATGTAAGCAACCAAATTTCAGTCATGTTAGCCTCGGCTCTTTCTAAGAACTGGCAAAAAATTATGCGTCTACGCCCACTGGGGGCGTGGCAAATCGGCAAAGAAGTTTGTTGTGGCCAACTGCATAATTCATGCATATAATCGCTTAGTAGTAATTGCTACGATGGCAGAAAGCATTTTAACATAAATATAAAAATATTAATGAATTTAAAAAATAAAATTTAAAAGTTTTCGATTAATAAATAAAAAGTTTCCAGCGGGATTTGAATCCAGGTCATTAAGAAATAACATGTAATCGTTAGCTAAACCTAAATAAATTCACAGCTGGTCAGCTGATCAGCAGCTTGTGACAAAACTATACAATACAATCGCAATTCTTGGAATATGTATACAATGTGTATACACGTACTAACGTCTCGGTACACATACAGTGGACCAATAATGTCTTCGTACAGCAATGATTTTTTTCTTTGGCAACGAATAAGTGATGCAAGATGGGCAAAAATTAAATATTTTAATTTACACATTTATTAACTAATATTTTAACATTTTGGAAAAAAAAAATAATTTCAATATTTTGCTTAGCATAAAAGTTATAACTAAATAAATATAAAAAAACACGTTTTTGCCTCCAATAAAGTCTTCGTACACTTAACCTATATACTTAAAAATACTCCTATAACTGCGAAAGATTACATTTTTTTTTACCACCACCACCATGCTTTACTGTCTTAATTGTGTTTTTTGGATCTAGTGCCTCTCCAGCTCTTCTCCACACAAGCAGTCGTCCATCTGATCCAAATATATTATATTTTGATTCGTCTGAGAATAATATATCACGCCAGAACTCATTTAGTGCATTTTTGTACTGATTGGCAAACTCCAAACGTTTTTTACGATTAGCGCTACTTATGAAGGGCTTCCGTCTGGGAGTGCACGACATATACCCGCTAGCAACTATGGCTTTTCGAATAGTTTCTGGGTGTAGTTGCTTATTTGATGACTTTAAGAACTCTGCACTAATCATATTTGCACTAATAAATGGATCCGAGGATACCATTCATTTTATATTTAGCTGATCCGAGTTTGTCAAAATTTTCGGTCGTCCTGATTTTGGCTTATTTTCCACTCGCCCTTCATATTTGAACCTTCCAATGACAGATTGTACTGTAGAACGACTTCTACCTAATATTTCTGCAATTTCCGAATAGGATTTTTATTGTTTAACAAACATATTTAAAATAATATGACGTTCTTCAATTGTTAAATGTTTTCCTGGCATTTTTAATCAATTTTTGTCCACTCGCCAACAAAATGTGCATAAAATTACTTGGAACTTATTTCGCATCTATGCGTAAAGCACATAAGCAAAAATTCAAAGAAAACCCGTTATCATCTTCGCTTTTTGAGGGATTCGAACCCACGCACCCAAGCGCATAGCGCTTACCTCCAGCGCCACTGCCCTGATCTGAGATTTGTTGACTAAAACCAAATTAGGCATTGCTAGAGTGCCTTTTGACAAAACTAAAGTAACGTTAATTAAATGTTTATTAAATAAATAAAATGCACCTATGGGAACAGAGTATTTCGCAGTTAGTTGCGCCTAACTGCAACGTTCTTACTTGTTTTATTTTATGTGTTGACAATCCTAGAGTTAAACTTAAGAAACCTTTAATTGTATTATAATACAGCCTAAAAAAGTACAAAACATTTAAATTTAAAACATTGATTTATTTGCCAGACCGGGCAGCTATGCCTTAATTCACAGCCAAGAATGGTCAGTGATACTATTGAAAACTTAAAAATTATATAGTTTCTTAGGTATGTTTATAAACTATTTAGAATAATTCTTATCTCCTTGATGGAATGTATAATAATTAACACATAAAACATGGAAAGCATAATGTAAAGAATAATCCGTGGTGCACGGTGGTAAATATAACGGGCGATAGTTTCTGGTAATTCAGGAAGGAACAGAAACATGGAGCCGCATAAGCTGGCTGGAAGAATTAATATTACCATCGATCAAGTTATGTAGAAAAGTAATACTGAAAATTGTTCTGTGATTGGTTAACGACGGCAGATCAATAAGCAGAAGCCTACTATGATAAGAAGGTCCCTTAAGGCAAAGAGAAGAAACTGTTTCTGGACCGATTCAATGCGATCCTGATACAGTTTATGTTGCGGAGACCAAAGAACAGAGCAATACTCTAATATATGGCCTACAAGGGAAATAAATAACTGCTTGGTAATAAAAGGATCTTTAAATTCCTTAGACCATCGTTTAATAAAGCCAATCACACATTTGGCTTCATTTATGATGGCAGAAATAGGCAGATTAAAATTAAGCTTAGTGTTAAAGAGAACGCCAAGGTCTTTGACGGTGAAAATGCGTTGTAAGGAAATATTATTAATTTTATAGTCAACAATGTGTGTACGACAGAAGGTCATTGTCATTAATCTAGAGAAATTTAAATTTAATTGATTAACCTCACACCAAAATTGAAATGCATTAAGGTCACCTTAAAGGTGTACATGCTCAATTGGATTAGAATATGAAAGGAAAAGTTTTACATCATCTGCATACATAAGTATCTTTGAATGAGAAATACAACTAGGAAGGCCATTTATAGAAAGAGAAAAGAATAAAGGACCTAAATGACTACCCTGAGGAACAACCGACGTAACAAAGATTAGTTTTGAAATTTATGTTTTCAGCTCTCTGTGTTCTGCCCTTTAAGTAGGATGATATCCACGATAAAAGTTGAAGGGAATATCCTAAACGATCGAGCTTTTGAATTAACATATGATGCTGCACTGATTCAAATACTTTATTGTGGTCTGTCGTTGACTACGGAGTGAATTCGTAGTAGTTGGTCGATTTTGAAAAAAAAAAAAAAAAAAAAAAAAAAAAAAAAAAAAAAACATTGCGATGGATGAAAAATCAATGTACAAAGGACGATGTTATTATTTTTTCAAATAATTTCGGAATAGCAGACATTTTCACAATGCCTCTATAATTGGAAATATCAGAGTTTCCGGCTTTTTTTATGTAGCAGAATGATAAAAGACTAGACTTTAGAAAAGGAAAATGGGTATGAGTTATTGTAGCATTCAACGGAAGAATAAGTTGATCGGAAGAATTTCGCAAATAGATCAGAAGACTCCTGATCTTCACAAGATTTTTCCATACCAAAGAAAAAGGAGGTTGGCAAACCAGAAGATTTGGACTTCAAATTTACAAAAGAGTAAAATTGTTTCGGATCACTAGTAAACTGGTGATAATTCTCATAACAACGAGAATTTAAGAGATTAAAGTTTTATTTGGCTATAAAATTTTTAGCCCAGGCAACAGCCGAGCCAGACTTTTAAAATTTTTTAAAATACTTTGATTTAATATTTCTTAAATTTAAAAGAGTCTTAGAAAACCAGGGCGGTTTATTCGAAACAGGCGAAATACAACAGAGTGGGGCATATGCATCTAGAATAGTATATAAAGTTGAGAATTTATACCCCGTACATTTAATTTTACTTATATTTATTTTCAATATCAAATTTATTATCAAATGCTAGCTTAGCAATTCATCATACGATATTTATAAACATACGTATATGAATTAACCATTTAAGCACTAGATACTGCATTTCCGATATGCCACGCTGCCAGTGGGCAAGCATTTTTTCTATACACGCATACACACAGATGTTTGTACGTGTATACACATCCAAGTGTGTACACATATTCTAAGAATTGCGATTGAATTGTGAGTTTTTTCAGAAGCCGCTATAACAGTGAACTTCTTTTTATTTAGGTTTAGCTAGTTAGTTTTAGGTCAGGGCAATGGTGTTGGTTAATTGCTAGGCAGCCAACAACCATTTTATAATATATATTGAAATATAAATTAAATTAAAATGTTAAAAACTTTCTATTAAAAAGTCTTCTGCGGGAATCGTACCCACGCACTTAAGAGCAGCTTACATAGCACTTACCACCAGTTATTTCGTTAACTAAAACCAAATAAGGCACTGATAGTGCGCCTCCTCAAAAAACGATCGAAAAATTCACAATTCACATAGAAATCATATCATAGAATATTATAACATGCAGACTCTTGTATGCATGCTTAGAAAATCGCATCGTGCGCGCACGACAGTGCGTATATTGCATACATATATGTATGTATGTATGTATGTAAATCTGTAGGTATGTATAGGAAAAACGTTTGTAGCTTGTTATGTTTGCTAAGTGACCAAATATTTCGTTTATTAAATAAGTAAAATGCACCTACGGGAACAGAATATCACGCATTTGGTTGCCACGTTCTTACTTGCTTTTTATACCCTGAACCCATTGAAAATGGTAATTTAGGGTATAATGGTTTTGTGAAAATGTATGTAACAGGCAGAAGGAGACGTCGCAGACGCCATAAAGTATATATATTCTTGATCAGCATAAAACAAGTAAGAAGGCTCTAGTCGAGGCGGCTCGACTACGAGATCCCCTGAACCCTGCAAAAAAGTGATACTCTTCTTCTTTACGCATTTATGAGCGCACGCTCTGCTAACCGCGCAGTTGCTGTCGTGGCTTGGAGGCGGGCTGGGCTGAAATTTGGACGCTCATAACTCCATTTCTAGAAGGACTATCTTTATGAAATTTTCAAAGTAGATTAAGAGTATCTAAATCTATCTATATGCCAAATTGCAAGTCTCTAGTATTTGAAATGCGTTTTTTTTAAATTGGGGACGAAGGGGGCGTGGCATCCAACATCTGTAAGTTACATAATCTGCGTATACATAATATCTATCTAAATAAACAAATTTGAAGTCTCTAGCTGGATCAGTGTAGAAGTTATGCCCAAAAAACCTAAAAAATGGAAACGAATTTTCGATTTTTTATCGATAAAAAATAAACTCGTACTGCGTAGCTAACATACGCATGTTCATGTGAAATTTCAGCTCTCTAGCTTTTGTAGTTTCCGAAATCTCGACGTTCATATGGACAGACGGACGGACGGACAGACGGACAGGGCTCAATCAACTTATTTTTTTATGCTGATCAAGAATATATATACTTTATGGGGTCTGCGACTTCTCCTTCTGCCTATTACATACATTTTCACATAACCATTATACCCTGAATTCCCATTTTCAATGGGTTCAGGGTATAAAAATAAGTTGATCTAGCCCTGTCCGTCTGTCCATATGAACGTCGAGATTTCGATAACTACAAAAACTGAAATTTCACATGAACACTCGTATGATATAGATATAGATATAGATATTATGGATACGCAGATTTTGTAATTTTCAGATTTTAGATACCACGCCCCTTCGCCCCAAATTTCAAATGCTAGAGACATGCAATTTGGCAAATAGATACATTTAGATACTCTTAATCTACTGTGAACATTTCGTATGGATCGTTCATCGGCCAAAGCTCAGCCCAGCCCACCAAGCCACGGCAGCAACTGCGCAGTTAGCAGAGCGCGTACTAGCTTAGTAGTAATTGCTAAGATAGCAGAAAGCATTTTAATATAAAATATTAATGAAATTAATAAATAAAAGTTTCCGATCAATTAAACAAAAAGTTTCCAGCAGAATTTGAAGCTGGGTATTTTAAAATAACAGGTATGTCATTAAATTTAAAACCCACGCCACTCGCGCAAGTTGCATAGCACTTTCCTGTTCCAGAAATCTTTAGCTAAACCTAAATAAGTTCACTTCTTTAGCGCTTACAAAACTCTCAATTCAATTGCAATTCTTTTAAGTTATAAACGAGCAAAAGTGGATAAATAGATCGACTTATGTACCCAGTTGTTAGTTTGTAATCAAATTTGAAAATTAAGTTTTGAGTTCCTTCCTAAAATATATCTAATGAATCTAAATCGATCGGATCGATTTAAGCATTTTTTAAAGTTTTTACAGTCATTTTAATCTCAACTTGGCCAACATGTATCCACACGTGCTCGCTACGTATATATTCCCGATCAAAAAACGTTCGGCAATTGATCGTACTACTCGACATACACAGTAAAGTTAGAGAACCACCTCACATTATGAATGCAGAGAGGAGATGAATGCAAATCTGTATAAATAGGATTCTACTATTTCCTTTAGCCCTTAGTCGTATTCTGTGTTATTTCCAATACTTCTATTCATATTATCAGGACTAGGATAGTGGGCAAAATCTTAAATTGGAATGACCACCTTTATTTTATTCAATATGAGTTTTAAAAAAAATCTAAACTACTCAGTTGATCGGAATGCAGTGGTTCTACCCAAAACTTTGCGTTAATTGATATAGATTCGAAAACATATTATATAAACAGTTTATATAAAACTATTCATTATTTAATTTATCTTCGGCACTCCGAATATAAGTAGATTGAGGTTTTCTGTTGATTTTATTAACCCATTTTATTTTTAAAACATTTTTTAGTAAGAAATGTCGCTAGACGGAACGCTGGTACGCGTTTGAAACATTCGCTGATATATTCTGTTTTCCAAATTACAAAAAATATGTATAAGCCGGAACAGACCTGTAAGTAAATTGCCTTATGATATCAAATTGTTTATATTTCTTGGGGTCTTAGAAAAATTAAAGATTAGTTGTATAAAATGAGATAATTTCAATGCAACTGTGATTTGTTGATTTATAGTTAAATATTACTTTATAGGCCTACGGGTATACCATTGAAACTATTGCCTTTCTGAGTAGCATCTTGAATCAATGTTATTAAAATTTATTGTTAACAATGATGCTGATTTTGAGGAATGCGTATAAAATTTGAGCAAATCTTCTTAATCTTCACTTTACATAGCGCAGTTGTAATTCTTTAGGAATTGTATGTGTGGCTTTTACAACCAGCGGTGAGTGTCGTTGTTTTGAATACTTAGCTAACGACATACAAGTAAAAATCGTCATTCTCTAGTAACTAAATAACGCCCAGAATATCTAATGTAAATTTGATATTTTTATTAATAATAACCGATAGGTTGATCTGAAACCTAAACTTAGTATCAGTGTTGCCAAAGTGACACCAAAAAAAGGACAAAAAAGGGCCAAAATATTTTTGAAAAGGTCAAAAAAACGGATAACATTTTTTCTATTTCTAAAGTATAATTTTATTTTAATTCTCGTTTAAAAGGTATAGCACCTCATCAAAATTGATATTTTCGTTGCTATATGTATTTTTTGTGCCAATTTGGCGTACACAATTTTCCGGTAGCTTGTAGTTTTGGCAACATTTGCCGTTTCGTTGTAGTCCAAACCTAATCCAAAGATAATATATTTAATGTTATGTAATTGTTAACTAGTAAAACCAACCTAATTGCCAAAATAGAATTTAACGTATCAATATTCAGCTATTCCTTAATTTGGTTTTAACTAAATTGACTTGGCTGAACACCCTTTCCACCTCAGCATTTGACGACACGGCACGGCAATGACAGCAAAGTGATAACAAATGCACCCAGGTCCGAAAAGTTTTTGTTTCCTGCTGAGTCTGTGTGGTTCTGAACTTCAGTCCAGAAAGATACGATACTTTCTTTATCTCTCCATTCTACAAGTTTTATATTTAAACTGCACTTGCAGTATTTGAAAAATGCCTCATCAATATTATTGGGAACGCGGCGGATCCATATTTTTTTTTTTTAGACCGCGACACTCCAAATTTCAGTTTGTAAATTTCCTTTGACAATTTTATTAAACTTTTGAAAACTTAAATGATCGATCGATAAATATATTTTCGATTACAGGACTAAAGCGTTTGAAACAGGGATACATCGTAAAATATCTTGCAATAAAGCAATATTAAAGCGATGATATTGATTTACTTGACAAATTTTATAAACAACCTTTAACAATTAAAAAAGGATGAAAAAAGGCCAATATAATATAAAAAAAGGCATTTTTTCCGGACAGGGGCTGTTTCTAAATTTTTGCGGCAGTTGTAATTTCAAAAAGGACAGATCTGTCCGGAAAAAGGCCAAGTTGACAACACTGCTTTGTATACAATGTTGAATTCACAAAAGTATCGAAAACTACGCACAAATTTAAAATACATTTTTGTCATATTTAATGTGGAATCTTATTAAGATTCTTTAAGTACATGTATTGGGATGACCTATACTTCAATCTACGAGTTTTTATACCCTGAGCCCATTCAAAATCAGGATGTAATGGTTTTGTTAAATGTATGTAACAGGCAGAAGGAGGCGTGACAGAACCCATAAAGTATATATATTCTTGATCAGGGTGACGAGAAAAGTTGATATAGCTATGTCCGTCTGTCCGTCCGTCCGTATGTATGAACGCGTTGATTTCCGAAGATATAATTCTGAATTTTTTTGTGTGGGGTTCGTATATTGCACGCGCAGTACGAGTTTCAGAAATTCGATAACTTGTATCTTTCCAAAGTTATCAATAAAACACTTTATCGCGAACCAGTTATAAAATTATATCTAATTCATCTTTAGAGTTGGAGTCTCCAAGTCTTCTGCATATATATAGATAGTAACTTATTACAATTTCGGTTTTTCTAACATAAATAAAATAAATAATTTATACAAATTTTTACGAATTCAATATATTTGTGATGCTTATTCTAGTTAGACTTCATAATTTAAATATATTGAAATCATTCTTGTAGGGACTTTCTTAAAAAAGTTTTATTTTATACACGAAAATGTAATCAATATTAACTATAATGTCAGTTAAAATAATATTTCCAATTAAAATAATATAATAATATAATGTCAGTTAAAATAATATTTCCAATTAAAATGTAAAGATGGCAACCCTGCTCACATAAAATACAAGTTATTACTGTGTACAGAAAAAAATTGGTAACTCAATAATCAGCCTGTATACAGATAATTTTTGCGCATGCGCATCACTCAATCTGTTTTAGTCCTTTGGTTCACTTAGCGTTTACAACTTACTGGGTAATAGTTTGATAAAAACTTTTCTAAATCACTCAGAATAAAAGACGCAATGTAAATACCATTAAAATAAAATACATATCGTAAACATAATGCAATAATATTAACAAATCTTAATATTGATTTAACGTTTAACTACTTATAATATTTTTGAGAAAAAACGCGTAATAGGTAACAAGTTGAATCACAAGTCTTTAAATATTGATCAATTAAAAATACATTTATATCAAATTGTTAAAAGTGAAAATCTACATATTCAATGGGGTGCTTAAGTAGTAAAGATCGTCTGACAAAAGAGGATATGGAGTTTTTGAAAACCCACACCCGTTATGATGAAGCCACTATTAAAGAATGGTACAAAGGATTCAAGGTAAGTTTTAAGCCTCCTCAAATCTATAGCTATTTGTCTAATAAAAATACGCACTGTTATATTTTGTGTAGCAAGACTGTCCCAATGGTCGTTTGACTCCAGCTAAATTTGTTGATATGTATAAAATGTTTTTTCCATCTGGAAATGCGGAAGAGTTTTGTGACCATGTTTTTCGTACATTCGATATGGATAAAAATGGTTATATTGACTTTAAGGTAATTAAAAATAATAAAAATTATGTACTGCCAAAAAATTATGTATATTTTAATTGCAATTCAATTCATAATCATTAATCATATTAATACACTTATTTCTCACACTATATATTTAAAAGACATATGCAATAATAAAATATGTATTTTAGAAAATTAACTGACAAGATAAATACATTTTTCCTTGATTTTGGTTAGGCAAAATAATTTTAATTAGTTTAATTCGATGTGCCTATATCTTTAATTTTAATTGAGAGCCGTAAACTGCGTGTAGATGTTAGATGTAAATACATTTCACACGAAAATGGGAAATCGGGGTATAATGGGTTTGTTAAATGTATGTAACAGGCAGAAGGAGACGTGACAGACCCCATAAAGTATATATATTCTTGATCAGCGTAAAAAAATAAGTTGATCTGGCCCTGTCCGTCTGTCCGTCCGTATGAACGTCGAGATTTCGGAAACTACAAAAGCTAGAGAGCTGAAATTTTACATGAATATACTCGTATGTTAGTTACGCAGTACGAGTTTTTTTTTTTTAATATGTATAACTCATCCTATTTCAAAATTATCGATAAAAATCGAAAATTTGTTTTTTTAAGGTTTTTTGAGCGCAGAGCGCGCGCTTATGCGTGCGTAAAGAAGGAGAGTATAACTTTTTTTTGCAGGCTTCAGGGTATCTCGTAGTCGAGCCGTCTCGACTTGAGCCTTCTTGTTTATAAGTGTCTTAACATGTAAATGAGTATTCAACCGTTGTAGCTGTCCTTAACGTCGATTATTTGTAATTATTTATGTAATAATTTTACGTACTATATGATTATTCTGTATAATGTGTCTAATTTAAAATTCTTTAATGAGAAAAAGCATCCCTGATAAGTTTTTAAATTTAATTTTCTTTGACAGGAATTTTTACTTGCAATAGATGTTACTTCTAGCGGCACACCAGAAGAGAAATTAAAGTGGGCATTTAGAATGTATGATGTCGATGGGAATGGCGTTATTGATATTCAAGAAATGACAAAAATTGTTCAGGTACATATCAAATATATACATATTTTAACTAAACAATAAAATGAATTAAAACTAGTTTAGAAAAACAAAAATTTGTAGACAGATGCTTTATCTATTTTTAAATATATGAAAAAAAAAATTTTTTTTTTAGAAGTTAATTTTTGTTATTTTGTTTTCTACGAATTTTGTGCTTTTATATATTGAAAAATAAATGTTTTCATTTTTATACTCTGTTCATTTTTAGCTGTTGAAATGGGCGAGGCTTACCTAGCCTAGCTTACGTGTCTTAAAAATTAAAAAAAAAAAAAAAAAGAAGTAAACCTTATAATCGTTATACTATAAACGCCACAAAGAGTTGCGTTTGTTTATGCATGATTTAGTTATAGCAAAACATTTCCAATGCGACCATAAAGATTAGGGTTGTTGAAAATATATATCAAAATATCGATATATATATTTTTTATAAATATATATGTTTCGGAACATTTTTTTCCCCAAATATCGAATATTTTGTGATATTTTTGATATATTTGCGTTGGCAATTGCCTCATAATGGTGAAAACACATTACTCTGATTTGTAAAAATCGAACAGCCAAATGTAATTTGTGCCTTAAAGTAATAAAAACAAGTGGTAACTCATCAAATATGGCATCGCATATAAAAAACAAGCATGATGATGCATTTAGATGACCACGGTCATAGCTTCGAAAACGACCACAATAGGTCAATATTGAAAGTACATATTGCGGAAGAG
Source organism: Drosophila koepferae (assembly GCA_030914345.1). Classification (NCBI taxonomy): domain Eukaryota; kingdom Metazoa; phylum Arthropoda; class Insecta; order Diptera; family Drosophilidae; genus Drosophila; species Drosophila koepferae. The sequence continues at coordinate 43,727 of JAUESR010000157.1, read as the reverse complement.
GGAACTTGAGATGTAACGCAGCTTACCACAAACTTCTTGGGAAATAAATCCGATATTTTTTTTGGAATTCTCATAAGGCCACTATGCCAGTACTATCGAAGATCGCATTACGATCAGCCCCTGGTAGCTAAGTGCCTTTGGAGCGACTTGCTTCGTTTGCGACTCAGTCGTATGACGAATTCTCACATATCAAAACGCTTTTTTTTTTTGTTTTAATCTTTGAGCACCTAATACTGGTCAATATTATAAAAAAAATAGTTCTTCTTATTATTCTTTTTTTTTTTTTTTTTTTGTCGGATTGTAAAGTTATTGTGGAAAAAAGTTTGAAAAATATCAAAAATATCGATATCGATATGAACGATATGAATACCAAATATCATTTTGATATTTTTTCAAAACTTAAAATATCATCGATACGATATTTTAAAAATATTCGACAACCCTAATAAAGATGCTACATGTAGTTATTAGTTCATTAAAATATACTTAATCATTTATTGAATATACATAGATCATTATTTAGTAACGGTGGCTAACTTAACTAACTTTTTTGTACGATGTTCTAAATTAACTAGACGCATATACTCCTTGTGCTGGAATACAGAGATTATCTCAATTTTGTATATTGCATAATTTTGGGTGATCTACATGATTTTATAGTGAATCTATTTTAAAATTTTCCTTACACATTTTTTTTTTATTCAGACAATATTTTCACAAAAAAAAAAAAAAAAAAAAAAAAAAAACGCATTGAATGATCTTTAATATATAATTATTCGAGACTTCCTTTCAGCTTAGTTAAAAAAGGAGTATAAAGGGTGTTTTTTTTATACCCTTAACTAATTGAAAATGGGAATTCAGGGTATAATGGTTTTGTGAAAATGTATGTAACAGGCAGAAGGAGACGTTGCAGATCTCTCAAAGTATATAATCTTGATCAGTGCAAAGACCAACCGATAAAGCCTTGTCCATCTATCCGTCCGTCCGTAAGAACTTCGAGATTTCAGAAACTACAAAAGCTAAAAAGCTTGAATTTTACATGAATACTTGTATATAACTTACGCAGTATGAGTTTATTTTGTTTTAACTCTCCCATTTCCTTATTATCGATAAAACAACGAAAATTTGTTTACTTTTGCTTTACGTTTTTTGAGCATAACTTCTACACCCCTTTAGCTTGATATATTTAGATAGATATTATGGATGCGCAGATACGCAGTAATTGTCAGATTTCGGCCCCCTATGCCTCCCTTTGCCACCAATTTGGGAAAAAAAAAACTTATTTCAAATACTAGAGACATGCAATTTGGCAAGTAGATACATTTAAATACTCTGATAATTTCATGAAGATCGTCCATCTAGAAATAAAGTTATAAGCGTCCAAAGTAGAGAAGAAGAGTATCACTTTTTTTCAGGGTTCAGGGTATCTCTATCTCGTAGTCGAGATATACATTTTCAGGGATTTATTTGATCGTTTAAAACTTGAAATTCTAATTTGAAACCTAGTACTGATATATATTTTTTAGTTTCATGACGAAAATTTAAATTAAAAATTTTCTTCAATATTTAATAAATTTATATATGTTGTTCAAAAAATTAAGCTTATCTAAGAAAATTTTTCAGGCAATCTATGACATGCTAGGCGCATGCTCATCAAATCGTCCCGCTGATTCAGCAGAGGAGCGAGCAAAAAATATATTTGCTAAGATGGATGAAAATAACGATGGTCAATTAACCCAAGATGAATTTTTAAAAGGATGTTTGCAGGATGAAGAGTTGTCTAAAATGCTGGCCCCTTAAATATTGATATCCTATAATATGTGTGTATTTGATGAAATCAGTAATGAAATGTATAAATATTTAATTTATATTTCTTATACTAAAATTATATAAAATATTGAACATCACCTAATTCGTTTAAATATTTACTTAAAATTAAAGGGATGGTTTATTCTCCATTTTAATATTGCTAGATATGTTTGGAATTGCTTTCTGAATGCTTGGCTTTTCAGCACAGAAGGTATGGTAATGACATTGATCAGTGATATTTCTGTGGTGATATATTTGATAAGTTACTTGGCCCAAAAGGTCCTTATTAGGATGTAATGATTATGGTATGTAAGATATTTGCTTTAAGTACATGAATGTTTAGAACCAAATGTTCTTGAAGATTATAGCCTAGGTGGACGCTACCAAATAAAATAATAATAATACGTACGTGTTATTGTATTGAATAAATCACCGGTTATAATCCAGATTATTTCAATTGTTCGCTGCCCTTTATCTTATTTTGTGAAGATCAATAGATGAACTCAAAGATTGTTATCAATACCAAAAGAGTACCGCTCTACCAATAAATGTAACAAAATATTTTTGGGTTTTTAAATAAATAAGTTCTATTTGGTTGCTTTCAGAGGAATTTAGTATCATCCTCGATTCCACATCTAAGCAGAACTACAATGAACTCCTCTAGAATGTTGGTCATTTAAACTTTAAAAAGAGTTCATTTATGTGCGAGCTTTAGAGACTCAAATTTGGTTCCCTTGATTAACATTATTATATTATTACTTTTTAGAAACCAGAAAACTGTAATCAACTTATATTCTTTCTATTTTAAGAAACCACTATAATGAAATCAGCATCATCAAAAAATGGGAAAGCAAAATAGTAAACTCAAACCGGAAGTTTTGGAGGATCTAAAACAAAATACTGAGTTTTCAGGTAAATTTGAACAATTTTTTTTTCTTTTTTTTATAGATAATTATGTCGAAAAATCAGCGTAAAAATTAAATTAAAATATATATAAAATTTTATATTAAAGCGTAGGTTCTACACCGTTTCAGCTATATAAAGATAGATATTATGGATACGAAGATTCTTTAATTTTAAGATTTTAGAGGACACGCCCCCTTCGCACCCAATTTGAAAAAAATCGTTTCAAATACTTGAGACTTGAGACTAGAGACTTGCAACTAAGCATATAGACACATTTTAGTGCTATTAATACATTCTGAAAGTTTCATCAAGATCTATCTAGAAATGATGTTATAAACGTCCAAATTATAGCCCATCCCAACAACAAGCCTCGGCAGCAATTGCGCAGTTAGCAGAGCGCGCGCTTATACGTGCGTAAAGAAGAAAAGTATAGCTTCTTTTCAGGGCTCAGGGTATCTTGTAGTCGAATAATAGGCGAGACTACATCCTTCTTACTTGTTATAACCCGAACCCATTGAAAATGTAGTAAGTAGCACTACTACTATGTAGGTAGTATAATGGTTTTGTTAAATGCATCTAACAGGCAAAAGGAAGCGTGGCTGACGCCATAAAGGACATATATTCTTGATTAGGGCGTCGATCTGAGTGGATTTAGCCCTGTCCGTATGTGTGAACGCGGCGATCTGAGAAAGAAGAGCTACAGGTATAATTATCTTTGACTCATACACGAAGTAAAATGAGTATATTTTGGTTTTGTGCAATGTCCGTCTTGCTGTCCGGCCGCCCGTCTGTCCGTATGAATGCAAAATTTTTCGACGGTTTTAAATTTGGACCACATACTCATGTGTACTCCTGGTTCCCGATCTACCTACTCTGGGCGTGACAAATCGAAAAATTAATTATCCGGTATTAGTTAATTATATGCGAAAACGACATAATGTGTATGTGTTGCGTGCTTGTTGACAAGATGAAAAAGCTGTGATAGATATATCCATGCCCACAGGACTCGTGGCAAATAACAAAAGTTAATATATCCTACAATTTTAGAGCTACAAATTGTTAAGTTACTGGTGGACTCTTCTTGCAATGACCCCAAAATAACTTTTACGCTTTTAGGGGCGAGGCATATTGAAAAGTACCATGTAATTTTCATATTTTTGAAGCATAAGTAATTTCCAAATTTTTCAGTTATGTTACCCTCGACTCCTTCTAGGAACTGGCAAAAATTATGGGTCTACGCCCACTGGAGGCGTGGTGAATAAGCAAAGAAGTTTCTAGAGCTCAACGGCGTAATTCATATGAGTGTGCATATAAAAAGCTTAGTAGAAATTGATAAGATGACAGGAAGCATTTTATAATAAATTTACAAATATAATTAAAATAAATAAATACAAGTTATAAATTTTCGATAAAAATATATGTATGTATGCATGTACATATATAAAAACGCTTGTTTCTTACCATGTGTGTTTGCTAATTACCCAGATAATTCGTTTATTGATCGGAATGTATATGTAAAAATAAAGATTCTATAAATTTACATACATACATAGATCGCCATAGAAATTTCAATGAAATTTTAAATTTGAGCGGCGACTTTAACGACTTTAAATAATAACAAGTATGAAAACTCTAGTCGAGAGTGCTCGACTAGATAATACCCTGAACCCAATTTTAATAAAATAAAATAATAATCTGTACTGTGGTTTGGTTTTTTGTAATTATCTTGAAAATGCATCAATTTTAGTGCTGAAATGGCAAAAAAAACTTCTTTATTTTGGAAAATAGTTAAATATATTGCTCTTGATTAGTACTAAAATTAATCCGTCTTCAAGATAATTACAAAAAACCAGTGTCGAACGCGACAAAATGTTGACTTTTCTGGAGAATTACCCATATGGATAAATCAGAAAGTATACATAACAATGTATGCGTGTAACGTTCAAAATGTACATACATATGTATGTACATATGTATATATGTATATACATTGCATTGCCAAAAAAAAATAATAATAGATGGCGCTTATATTAGTTGAAATTCGAAAATTTTTATATTATTAAATATCATTAAAAATAGACCCAACAAATAGACGTTCTTCGATTAACACGCATCACCTTAATTAACACAGACACTTCATAATTGTAAAAGAAATATATCAATGCCACTCGAAGCTGTAATAGCCATAATAAATAAGTTCACTGCTAAAGCGCCATCTAGCAAGTTTAAATTCTTATACCATGCGAGGCTAGTTTTGAATGTACATGTGTGCATATACATATGTACATATGTATGTATATAGGAAAACCGCAGATGTCACGTGCTTTTGTTATTTGGGCAAACTTTCTGTTCATTATTTTCAGTTGACTTAACGGAATAAAATATAATTGAAACAAAAACACTTTTAGAAATGATGCTATTAAATATTTGAAATTAAAAAAAAACGCACTTATTCACAATTAGTTAAGCTACCAACTGACTTTCAAAGGTATCAAATACAAAAGAATAAATAATAAAGAAAGAAATAATTTACAAAAAAAAAAAAAAAAAAAAAAAAAAAAAAAAAAATTAAAAATAAGAATAAGATATTATGAAGGGCTTAGGCGAGACTAGAAACTGCGACACCCTAACATTCGTTGCATCTGCTTAGCCATCTACACCACGGCTCACTTAAACGGCAGAGTAGCGAAAACGAATGAAATTCGCCATATACGAAAAAAAAAAAAACTAAAGCAGAGGCTGAAAATACAAATACAATTCAAAGACAATTCTAACGCAATTCAAAAACAATTGTGATTCTTAGAATATGCACGCATGGCAACATAGCAAACGGCCCAAGATTTTTTGTGTGTATATGTATGTGCACACGCATACGAAAATTGCTTTGCGTTGCTCAACGTTGCTTGCATTTCCATTGTTATTTTAATTGTTTTAAAATTTATAAAATATATAATGGAATGTAATGAGAGTTTCAGCATATGATCTACATATTCTATTTAACATTTTAGTTTTTTTTTAGAAATCATAACTCTTTTACAATTAGCTTTACATGCACAAATATGTATGTACATATGTACATACATAAATATGTATGTATGTATGTATGTATGTACGATTGCAGCCACACGCTGATCTACGCTTGCACACATATACATACATACATATATACATACATACATATGTAGACGCAATGCGTCTTGCTGTGTCGCTGCCTTGTTTGCTGCGCCACATGGGTTTTGATGAGAAAACTTTATAGACTAATAATTCTGTTTCTAGATGGACAATCGTATTGATATGTTCAGATTATGATTATGATATTCATATCTATATACCAAACCAAACTGTATGTCTCTAGTATTTGAAATGCATTTTTTACACATTTTGGGGTGTGGGGGCGAATTGGGGACCGGAATCCAAAATCTGACAAAAACCGAAATTGTATTAAATTAGTATCTATATATATATGCAAAAGACTTGGAGACTCTAACTTTAAAGATGAATTAGCTAGAATTTTATGGCAGGTTCCCGATAAGTTCGTTTATCGATACCTTTGCAAATATACAAGTTATCGAATTTCTGAAACAAACTCGTACTGCGCGTGCAATATACGAACCTAACACAAAAAGAATGAACTCTCTAGCTTTTGTATCTTCGGAAATCGACGCGTTCAAACATACGGACAGACGGACAGACGGACGGACGGACAGACGGACGGACAGACAGACGGACATGGCTATATCAACCTTCTCGTCACCCTGATCAAGAATATATATACTTTATGGGGTCTGCCACGCCTCCTTCTGCCTGTTACATACTTTTAACAAAACCATTATACCCTGATTTCCCATTTTCAATGGGCTCAGGGTATAAAAATATGTACATAAGCTTCAGTACAAATTTTTGTAATCCAAAAATTGTTTCGAAAATTGGGAAATCAACAATCCTGAGCACGGCCGGCAGGCTGACCGATTTTTATGATTAGTTAAAAAATTTTGAAACAAATTCTTAATTCACAACCTATAAAAATTTTTTGAGGCTTTCGTAGGATTTAACAAGTAAGAAGGCTCTAGTCGAAAAAAAACTAATACTATTCTTCTTCACGCACATATACATATGTACATATGTAAGTGCGCGTTTTACTAACAAGTTGTTAGTGATGTCATTTTTTGGAACGCCAAAACTGCTAAATCGACTCAAGAAAACAGCTTAAAAAAGCTGAATCCCCGGAAAAAAAAGCGGAAAAAAGCTGATTTTTATTTATTGTTTTTTTTTTTTTTTTTTTTTTTTTTTTATTCAAGAATGAATATATTATCCAATAATACTATGTTATCAATATCTATCGCGGTGCTACTGTCATCGAACTTTTGTTGGCAAAGTTCATTTAAATGATTAACAGGGGCGATCGCGCTATGCTGTGCAACGAATAGGCAAAGCGCTGCCTCCTGTTCAGTTGTTTTTGTTGCCTTTTGACTAAATTGTATTTTCTTTTTTTGCACAAAGCCGCTCATCGAACTTATGTGCTTTTTGTAGCACCGTGTGCATGCAAATCACTTACAGTAGCTATGTACGTATTGTAGCTGTTAAGTCTGTGGGATCCTTCCTCAGCCACTCCCTAAACACTTTGCTCTGCAGCCATATAGCTCTGACTTTTTGTTTGTAAATTACTTTCGGCATCGCTACGAATTTCACAATTTTAGTGATGGAAGACGCACAAATTTGCATAGGCAATTTTCGAGAGAAATTTTTCGATAAAAGTAAATATCGATACTTTACTATTAGACTTACATTTATAAGATTTTAATCAACAAATGCCATAGAAAAAACTCACAAAATTGAGAAAAAGTAGAATTTAAAAAAATATATTTCAATTTGCTAAAAAAGCTAGAATTCCCGCTGTTTTCAAATTTTTCCAGCAATCGCATTTCCAAAACAGCCAGATCTAGCTGGAAAAAAGCTGAAATGGCATCAGTGCTAACAACGCAGTTGCTGCCTTGGCTTGGGGGTGAGTTGGGTTATACTTTGAACGATAATAACTCCATTTCTAGATGATCGCTCTTCATGAAACTTTCAGAATATATTAATATCATCTAAATGTGTCTATTTGAAATATAACAAATTTTCAAATTGGTGGTAAGGGGGCGTGAAATCCAAAATCTAAATCGACTCACATCATAGCCCTGATTAATAAAAAGGGTTCTGCAACCTCTCCCTTTGCCTGTTACATATGTATGTATGTACGTTTAAAAACCTGTAAACTGTGATTTGGTTGCTTATGAGCACTAGGAGGATCTCTGCATCAGTGCCCGCCAAGTATCCAATTGAATAACATAGCACACTTAGGACCCTGTGACGTCACAGGGGGTCTGTTAGTTAACATCAAAAGAAACGGAACTGCTCTTTGCGTAACCTACAAAGTCTCTTAACAGTGTACAGTACATACATACATATGTACATTGTCCCCATTAATTGTTTGCAAAACGAAAAAAGTCATACAAATGCGACTTTGACATCATATTTTACTAGGAAAGACACTTTTCTTCATAATTTTTTTTTTTACAGCGTTATTCTAATACATATGTATGTCGGAGCGCACTGTATGTGATTGTTTCTGCGTACTGCACATACGCGCTGTGTGCGTGTGTGTGTGTGTTGCTGTGTATGAGAATGCTGGGTTTCACCAGAATTCCTAATTTCATCATATTGGTAATATTGCGTCAGGCGCTGGTTGCGCTCTGATTGGTTCTTTGCATTTTGTCGCTTTAAGGAGTACCGTTTTAGCGAGACGACAGCGCTACAACGCTGTCGTCGAGTGTGGTTCGGTGCTTATGCTGAGGAAGAACACTGGCATTGTGAGGCAGTTTAGAAATAAACGCGAAAGCATAAGCACTGAAACTCGCTTCGCTAAGTGCGCGACTATGGATGAAATCAACTTAGTTCCAACATCAGAAGTGGGATCAGCACCACCTCCTGCATTCTCAGAGGATCAGTGGCGCATAATTTTACAAATGCAGAACCAGAATCTGCTAGAGCTTGCAAGAACCATGCAAGCGCCAACACGCGAGCAACAGCAGACTCGTGGCGTCACTTTGCCAAAATTTTTCTCTGACACTGCAGGTGCAGATGCCTCAAAGTGGTCCATCACAGCTGACATTATATTAACGGAACAGCCCCTAGAAGGAAGCAGACTCATCATGGCACTAAGCGAAGCTATGGTGGGCAGTGCCTCACAGTGGCTAACTCAAATTGCATATCCCGGCATTAAGTGGATTGAATTTAAGGAATTATTCCTCCGCCGCTACGAAAATAGTGAAACGCCGTCGGCAATGTTTCTAAATCTACTAAACAGTCGCCCAACTAACGGCGAATGTCTTGCGGTTTATGCTAGCCGTTTGGTGACCACTCTAACTTCCAATTGGAAAAACAAAAACATCGAAGAAATTGCTGTGTCAATTGTGCTCGCGCATTTAGCCAATGTGGATAACCGCTTGGAACGGATTGTGTTCACGTCAAAAGTTCAAACTAGAAGTGACTTGCAATCCGAACTAGGCGCATTCACCTTTAGAAAGCATCGTAATGCCGACCGTGATGACGACTCCGGACCTGGACCTGACGCCAAGAAGAGGAGAATATTGACAATAGTGTGCCATTTCTGTGGCAAACCAGGACATAAAATTGCTGAGTGCAGAGCCAAAATGCGACAAAAGGGCGACGCGACATCTCAGCAAGACAAGCCAACTGTTACTTGCTTCAAGTGCGGCCAGCCTGGACACTTCGCAAATCAATGCTCGAAAAAGGAATCAACAAGTACACAGGGAGCATTCCAACGGAAGACTGTGAACCAGTGCTCTGTACCAGAGCAAGTGTGACGACATTGGCCACATTGCATCAGCTTGTCCGCAGCGGGCAGGATCGTCTGGCAGCACTGAGAAGCGAGTGAACTTGTGTGCAGTAATATAGCCAAAAGGAAAAACGTATCAACTGGGTGAGCTCTTTCCATTTTTCTTTGACTCGGGTGCCGAGTGCTCTTTGATCAACGAAACAATAAGTAACAAGTTGTCTGGCAAGCGAATAAATAATTTGATAATATTGAGAGGCATAGGTGAAAATATTGTAAAGAGTAATTTGCAAATTTTGGCTACAGTGCTAGTCTGTCAATTTAATCTAGAAATATTATTTCACGTGGTGACAGATGAGTGCTTGAAACATGGTGTAATGATTGGTCGGGAAATCTTGCAGCTCGGTTTTGGTGTGATAATCGAAACTGACAAGTTTGAAATTTATAAAATAAAGCACATTAATGAAACATTAGACAAGGTTTATGAACAATATTGGTTTCAAAATATGACGAAATATGTACGAAAATTGTATAACATGTAAATTGTCTAAGCCGTCGTCCGAAAAATACAAATGGAAATGCATCCTATACCTAAGATTGAAATACCGTGGCATACTATACACATAGACATTAGCGGAAAGCTGAGTGGTAAAAATGATGTAAAAGAATATGTCATTGTTCAGGTTGATGCATTTACCAAATTTGCCCATTTGCATCACACATTAAACCTAGACACAAATAACTGCATTGAAGCCGTAAAATCTACTGTAGCACTTTTTGGGGCACCTAATCGTATTATTGTAGATCAGGGCAGAAGCTTTGCAAGTAGTGGATTTAAAGATTTTTGTGCAAGTAATAAAATAAATTTGCACTTGATAGCAACAGGCGCTAGTAGAGCTAATGGGCAAGTGGAGCGTGTGATGAATACTATGAAAAGTATGTTGACAGCAGTAGAAACAAGTTCGCGATCATGGCAAGAAGCCTTAAAAGAAGTACAGTTGGCCATGAATTGCACGACTAATAGAGTAACTAACTTTAGTCCACTGGGGTTATTAATTGGTAGAGTAGCAAGGCCTTTGGGCATGTTACCTATCGGTGAAGAAACAAAAATTGATCGAGATGAAGCGAGAATTCAAGCTAAGGAAAATATTGTCAGGAATGCCGAGTATGATAAAAGTAGAGTTGATAAAAATAAGGCAAAAATAAGGAAACATAAAATTGGTGATTATGTTTTGTTGAAAAATGAAGAACGGCATCAGTTGTTATATGTTAAAATAAAATGACAAATAATAGGAAATATAAATATCCACATGAATTTTTACGAGCATTGCCAGATAAGCAGATTGAAACAGAAATGTTTGATAATATTGATCACGGTGAAAAAGACGCTGATCAAGAGGTTATCTCTGCCACCTAGAAGGTGTGGAGGACGTCATACACAGGGGCTAGGTTCAAGTGTCAATGATCATACTGGTGAAAGATGACATTGTTCATGGCGGACAGTTGATCTGGTGAGAGATCATGGTACCAGTGGTACATATCGTCGCAGAGTGGCGGCAAGAGCATGTTTAACTGTGGTATGATAAGATGGAAAGCCAAATGGTCGGGTTTGTCGCAGAAGAGTACAAGCTACTGAATTTGAATGATATCCTGCCAAACTGACATTTGATGGAAAGCCAAATGGCTGAGTTGTTGCGGAAGAGTACGATGTACTTTGAGAATGTAAAAGAGATATCCCGTAACACTGACATTTGATGATGTAAAACTGTTGTAAGATGAGAGTTGTATCCAAATGATGGAGTTTACGAGCATTAACTAACATTTTGAAGACAAAAATGTGTACTGAAGAGAGTAATGATGATAATGATATGGGTAATAAACTGTTGAAAGAGGCAGTATAAAACTTGAGAAACTGTTGAAAGAGACAGTATGAAATAATTGAGAAGCTGTTGAAAGAGACAGTATGAAATAATTGAGAAACTGTTGAAAGAGGCAGTATAAAAATTGATAAACTGTTGAAAGAGGCAGTATAAAACTTGAGAAACTGTTGAAAGAGACAGTATGAAATAATTGAGAAGCTGTTGAAAGAGACAGTATGAAATAATTGAGAAGCAGTTGAAAGAGACAGTATGAAATAATTGAGAAACTGTTGCAAAAGACAGTATGGAATTATTTAAAATGAAACTGTTGCAAGAAACAGTATCGAATTATTGAGAGTGAAACTGTTGCAAGAGACAGTATGGATGCCTGAAAGTCTGATAAGAAATATTGAAAGAATTGGTCATAATGCTAACACAAGTGCAAAACTAATGTTTTGATCATGGCGTGTGAGGCATAAGATGATAATGAATATGGATGGATACCTGAAAAGTTGTATGATTGATAGTGCAAAATCAATGTAAAGCAAAACCAGAGTGGTTTATGATAATAATGTAAAACAACAAAGAAAGCTGAGTTAAAGAGTAATTAGGAGTGAGACTAGAAGAGGAAGATAAAATTTTGTATGGCGCTGTGACGTGATAACAGTTGTAATCAAGAAATTTATAAGATAAATGAAATGATTAATGCAGTAAGGCATTTTTAGAATACACGAGTTTGTGTTATGGTCAGTATGGCCGAGGTGGTTCAGTAGAATCTATAAAAGAATGAGTAAGACGATAATTTAAATAATAATGATGATAATAATAATGAGTGAATAAATAGATTAATATAGATTGATTGATGAAAGATTATTATCTAAAGTCAGATAAGTGAAATATTGAAATATTATTGATTACGTAATACGTTTATGATCCAAATGTTGAGTACACGAGGACGTGTCAAGGTCAGGATGGCCGTGTCGGAGCGCACTGTATGTGATTGTTTCTGCGTACTGCACATACGCGCTGTGTGCGTGTGTGTGTGTGTTGCTGTGTATGAGAATGCTGGGTTTCACCAGAATTCCTAATTTCATCATATTGGTAATATTGCGTCAGGCGCTGGTTGCGCTCTGATTGGTTCTTTGCATTTTGTCGCTTTAAGGAGTACCGTTTTAGCGAGACGACAGCGCTACAACGCTGTCGTCGAGTGTGGTTCGGTGCTTATGCTGAGGAAGAACACTGGCATTGTGAGGCAGTTTAGAAATAAACGCGAAAGCATAAGCACTGAAACTCGCTTCGCTAAGTGCGCGACTATGGATGAAATCAACTTAGTTCCAACATGTATGTATTCTTAATGATACTAAATAAAAAAAATAATGAGAATAGCAACAGAAACATAAAAAATAATTCAAAACAAAAAAAAACAGCAAATATTGACTGACAACTATTGACTTAGTTGAAAGAAAACGAAAAAAAGCTAACGGAACATCAAAATCAAAAACGGCTGGTCGCGTCTTCTTTTCTCGTCTTCCGTCAATTCATTCGCTTAAATAGTTTCTAGAAATCACTACTACTTTCGATAAACATTACATTTTTGCAATGCCTGGTAAACGCACAGATGATAATTTGATACAATTAGTGTATTTTAATTATAACAAAGGAAATACCATCAAAGAGTTATCTGAAATGTTTAATATTAAGCTTAGAACTGGTTATAATAAAATTAGTCGGGCAGAAAAAGAAAACAGACTAGAATTAAACAGCTCTAGAGGCAGACCAGCAAAGCTCTCTCGACGGGATTGTTCTAAAATTCTAAAGACCGTGGAAAACAATCCACAAACAAGCCTCAGAGAGTTAGTTAGTGACATTAGAATAAACCTTCAGAAGTCTGTGTGCCCCGAGACTGAGAAAATTACTTCATTTCCACAGATACTCATCTCATATATTATGGGATTTGTGAAAATGTATGTGACAGGCAGAAGGAGACGTGGCAGACCCCATAAAGTATATATATTTTTAATCAGCATCGAAAAATAAGTTGATCTAGCCCTGTCCGTCTGTCTGTATGAACGTCGAGATTTCGGAAACTACAAAAGCTAGAGAGCCGAAATTTCAGATGAACACTCGTATGTTAGTTACGCAGTACAAGTTTATTTTCGTTTTTTCGATAACTCATCCCATTTCTAAATTATCGATAAAAATCGAGAATTCGTTTACATTTTTAAGGTTTTTTGGGCATTACTTCTACACCGTTTTAGCTAGAGACTTCAAATTTATTTAGATAGATATTATGGATACGCAGATTATGTAATTTTTAGATTTTGGATGCCACGCCCCTCTTGCCTCCAATATGCAAAAAACGCGTTTCAAATAGTAGAGACTTGCAATTAAGCAAATAGACACATTTTGATGCTCTTAATATGTTCTGAAAATTTCATGAAGATCGTCCATCTAGAAATGGAGTTATAAGCGTCCAAGGTTCAGCCCAGTCCACCCCCAAGCCACGGCAGCAACTGCGCTGTTAGCAGAGCGCGCGCTCATAAGTGCGTACAGAAGAAGAGTATCACCACTAACCATACAACGCTCATATTTTTGTGCGTGAAAAGAGTTTGTTCTAGTTGTCCAGTCTATGTGTTGTATGTGGTATCACTTTTTTGCAGGGTTCAGGGTATCTCGTAGTCTCGACTAGAGCCTTCTTGTTTTGAATTACTTTTTATGTTTATGTTGCTATTCTCATTATTTTTTTATACCCTGATCCAATTGAAAATAGGAAATCAGAAACTTGTATATTTGCACAAAGTTATCGATAAATGCATTTATCGAGAACCAGTTATAAAGTTCTAGCTAATTCATCTTTAGAGTTAGAGTCTCCAAGTTTTCAGCTTTCTTACTTGGTTTTTTTTTTTGTAACTCATATAAGCCACTAACAATTTTCGAACTGTTTGCTTAAAATTTCAGATGCTGAAATTCAAGAATGGTATAAAGGATTTTTGAAAGATTGCCCGAGTGGTCACTTGTCAGTAGAAGAATTTAAAAAGATATATGGAAACTTTTTTCCATATGGCGACGCAAGTAAGGTATTTCAAAAGTTTTATATAATACCTTTTATTCGTCTTATAGTTTAAGTACTACTATTAAATAGCTTATATCTTATTATTATTATAATTATTATTATTATTATTTTTATCTTATATATAGAAAGAATTTTAATTTCCAGTATAAATACATATAAATTCAAGATTAGATTCACTGATTATAGATAAGACTTCCACTCCAGAACTCTATAGTTGATATCCAAATTATGAAGATCCAATAAACCTATCGAATCTCCGCCGTCATTGCAATAGACGAAGATACTAAATTCCATTTTGAATTGCAGTACAAAAAAAAATCGATCATACTGAAAAAAAAATGTTATTTTATGGTACGATGACAATAATACTGTTTATAATAAAATGTAATCCTATGCTTTCATCTAATTTTATCAAGATATCTGAAAAAAATATATATTTAATATTATTGCATAGTTGGACGCTGTATTTATTGATATGATGAGTTCATTTTTTATACGTTCTATTAATTTTTCTAAACTTATAAGTAGACACATATATTATATATTATTACACCCGATACAGGGGTACCCAAATGTGTTTCTAATATAACTTTTATTTAGTTCGCAGAGCATGTGTTTAGAACATTCGATGCAAATGGTGATGGAACCATAGATTTTAGAGAGTTTTTATGTGCATTAAGTGTAACATCTCGTGGGAAGCTTGAACAAAAGTTGAAATGGGCATTTTCAATGTACGACTTAGATGGAAACGGATACATATCGCGGCAGGAAATGCTTGAAATTGTTACGGTAAATATTATTATACTATGGAAATTAAATTTGCAATTAATTTATTCAGTACTAGCAAACCCGGCAAACTCCGTTTCGCCACCAGATGGATTCGTTTTTTGTAACATTTCGTTTGGGGATTAAAAGATGAAGAAAAATTATTTTTATATTTGAAAAGGAAACATTTTATTTCATTTCAAAACAGTAATGAATTCACTTCAATTACAAAAATGTAATTTACCGCGGGCTACCTGTGTATGTCGCTGGTAAAATAGTCAATCGACCAACATTTTCTAAATCTCCTCCTGTGCTCATTGCATCGCGTAAATGAACGCAATTTAACTTGATTCAAACGGATGAAATTCAGTCGCTCCGTTTCGATTTTAACGTAGATGTCAACGCAGTATTGTTGAAGCAGTCGAATGAAAATATAAATTTAAAAAAAAAATAAATAAATAAAAAAGAAAAAATAATTAAGTCTTCCAAACACAAGTCAGAAAAAAATCGTCGAAAACTATGTTGTTCAGTTTGGGATAAAATCTGATTTGTTAATCGAATTTTCATTCAAGCACCTTGTGGTAAACGACGTTTTTTGGTCAGGTGCAAGCACAAATAATGCGGATGGTTTGCCGACACGTGAGCATGCCACGTACAATTGACCATGAGAAAAACACGCATTTTCCAGATTGAGGCCACAAATAGTCAAGGATTGGCCCTGTGATTTGTTGATCGTCATGGCGAAGGCAAGACGAATCGGGAATTGAATTCGTTTCAACTCAAAGGGCATATCTGTTGAGATCATCGGAATCCTTGGAATAAGAATTACCTCATCTTTAAATTTTCCTTTGAGTATCGACGTGTGAATCACATTACTCATCAGTTTTCCTATCACCAAACGCGTTTCATTGCCCAGTTTTGGTTAGTTTAAATTTCTAAGCATGATAACTACCGAGCGAACCTTCAGTTGTAAATTGTGCGGTGGCAAACCAGTCACATCCAAGGAGTTCGAAAATTCAGTTGGATAATTAGTGGCTTCTTCGTCGTTTGTTACACAGTCGATAGATTTGAATGAATACAGAGTACCTACGATTTGATTTTGAATTATAAAATTGAGGTCATGTACATCTTTATTTTTAGCCGCCAAAATTACTCGCTCATTTAACCATTTTGTATTTTTGTGGTTAGCAATAATATCCGGAAATACTTTGTTGATAAGCTCATCTTTTGATGAGACGAAATTACAAAAAGTTGGAGGAAATGAAATCAAACCGCACGATTCGTCAACAGGAACACGGCCATTACCGATATTCAGCAATTGCTTCGAGAAATCATCAGCAGATATATCGTTCAACAATGTAACTCTCATATTTACAGACAGTTTAAGTTTGTTTACATATGGCCACAGATTTGATGCTTAGAGGCAAGCGTTTATTTCGTCGGCAGCAGTAGATCTTGGAATTACTGGTAGTGTTTGTCGGAAATCGCCAGATAATAAAATCATTGAACCACCAAAACATCTCGAGTCATTGCGCAAATCTTTTAATGTTCGGTCTAGTGCTACAAATGCGTGTTTGTGCGCCATTGTGCATTCGTTCCATATGATCATTTTTGAGTGTTTCGAAATGTTACATGTCGGTTGTTCATTAGTTTGAAGATTTAATGGCAATTTTAACGCTGAGTGAGCCGTACGGCATCCGTCCAACAATGTGACCGCTATTCCAGAAAAAGCAATTGCTACCGCAATTTCAGATCTCGCACGTATAGTGGCCAAAATCAATGACATGAGGAACGTCTTCCCAGTTTCACCGGGGGCATCAAAAAAAAAAAAAAAAAAAAAAATAAGTCACCATTTCCATCATCAATTCGTTAGGATTATATCATATTCACGTTGCACTAATGGCAATGTCACTTTACCACTAAGGCAACACAAACCGGGCGTTTCACCAGCAAACTTCAATGCGCCACAATTCTGGCAAACAACGTCCATTGGACTAATGCAAACTAAAGGATGCAAATCGTAGTCGATGGTGCAATCATATCGAAACGCTGCTCGATTCAAATCAATACTTGAACAATTTCTTCTTGCACTTCGAAGATTATTCCTGTGTTCATCTGTACGATAAGCTCCACGATTTCTCGTTTCTGATCTAGCCGTTTCACGGGCTGCTCTTTGAGAAGCACGAATTAAGGATCTTCTTTGCTGCATACTGACGCGGCGCTCTTCTCGGGCGATTTCTCGTTCTTCGTCACATAATTGACTCGTGATATTCCGATCCTCTAGATGCTTTTAGGACGCGGCATTTTTATACCCTGAACCCATTGAAAATGGGAATTCAGGGTATAATGGTTTTGTGAAAATGTATGTAACAGGCAGAAGGAGAAGTCGCAGACCCATAAAGTATATATATTCTTGATCAGCATAAAAAAATAAGTTGATTGAGCCGTGTCCGTCTGTCCGTCCGTCCGTCCGTATGAACGTCGAGATTTCGGAAGCTACAAAAGCTAGAAAGCTGAAATTTCACATGAACATGCGTATGTTAGCTACGCAGTACGAGTTTATTTTGTTTTTTCGATAACTCATCCCATTTCCAAATTATCGATAAAATCGAAAATTCGTTTCCATTTTTTAGGTTTTTTGGGCATAACTTCTACACTGTTTCAGCTAGAGACTTCAAATTTATTTATTTAGATAGATATTATGTATACGCAGATTATGTAATTTATAGATTTTGGATGCCACGCCCCCTTCGCCCCCAATTTGAAAAAAACGCATTTCAAATACTAGAGACTTGCAATTTGGCAAATAGATAGAATTAGATACTCTTAATCTACTTTAAAAAATGAAGTCAGGGTATAATGGTTTTGTTAAATGTATGTAACAGGCAGACCCCATAAAGTATATATATTCTTGATCAGGGTGACGAGAAAAGTTGATATAGCCATGTCCGTCTGTCTGTCCGTCCGTCCGTATGTATGAACGCGTCGATTTCCAAAGATACAAAAGCTAGAAAGTTAATTCTTTTTGTATTAGGTCCGTATATTGCACGCGCAGTACGAGTTTGTTTCAGAAATTCGATAACTCGTATATTTCCAAAGTTATCGATAAATCAGTTTATCGGGAACCAGTTAAAAAACTCTAGCTAATTCATCTTTAGAGTTTGAGTCTCCAAGTCATCTGCAGATATATAGATACTAATTTATTACAATTTCGGTTTTTGTCAGATTTTGGATTCCGGTCCCCACTTCGCCCCACCACCCCCAAATGTGTAAAAAATGCATTTCAAATACTAGAGACATGCAGTTTGGTTTAGCATATAGATATGAATATTATAATCATAATCTGAAGATATCAATACGATTGTCCATCTAAAAACAGAATTATTAATCATCAAAGTTTTTGCAGCAAAACCCATGTGGCGCAGCAACAAAAGCAGCGAGACAGCAAGCCGCCTGCTTTGCTTACACACATACATACTTACAAACGTAGATCAGTGTGTGCTCGTGGTTTTGCATGTATAGTTTCTTACGCGTGGAGAATCGAAACGAAGCATTCTTGGAATATGATTCGTTCGAAGAAGGGCTCAGGGGATTTCGTAGTCGAGCAGTCTCGACTACAGCTTTCTTACTTGTTACTTCTTATCTTTGTAGGTTTCCTAACGGAGACAGCAAATATCTGTCTCTGTCTCAAACAAGGCTGGTGGTAATTTGACTAAAGCCCACACTATTATCAACAATTCTTTTTCACTCGTGGCATAGTGTGATTCGCTGTTATTCAGGGTTTTGGCGTTACATAGTCTAGCTGGAAGAACGAAGCTGTTTTCCCAAAAATATTCATTAAACACTTCTACCAACTGGTTACGATTACCATTTGTACTATGAGCAAAATTGTCTGGTTGGGTCTTATTCTGCTTCAGAGGTTTTTTTCCTTAGCCAATTTCGACATCGAATTTCTTTCTATGGCTTTCTTTTGTGTGGTTTCATTGGAATGCACGTTATCTTCCATAGTCCTTGCATATGAGACAATGATGGTATTGCGTTCTTTGATTGCTTCGGCAATCTAGCTATAAGTAATGGTGAGCTGAGGTTGGAATTTCCCTGCTTGACCATTTCATGTCCTTGACGCAAGCACGGCAACGATGTCTTATCGGCTTCATGAAATCCAATCTGACTATTTAAGTAGCGTGTTATGTGATGCCATTAATGAACTTGCTGCGCCCCTAAGTATATTCCTAATGATAGTAACTTAGTAGCGCACAGTGCGCAGCGCTATTCTCGAATGACTTAAAAAGCTCATACACATCCGTGGTAGATTCCTCGTAATCATCTTGTACACCACTGAATTCATGTATTAACTTTATTATGTCTAGCTTAAGATCGCACGGAATCTCTGCACTTACATAAATGTTTGATATGTGACTACCTGAGCCTCAAATATCTCTATCAGCCTAACTTCTTGTTGGGCTAATTTCTGACTAATGGCACCTGCAACTATAGTGTTATAGTGCAAGTGTTGTGTTATTTCTCATCGGTCGAAAGCTCTTTACTTCTAAATCTCAACCGTCGTTAGCCAATGATTTGTATTCGGCCGATTAAGAAAAATCCTCTAAAGCACGAATTGTAATTATCCAGTGAATTGAAAATTCAATAATTACTAGATAGTCGAATGATAATAGTTCACAATCACATTTGTCAATACTCTTTTCTTTTTTTTTTAATTAAATTAAATTAAATTTTACTTATTATATTTCAAATTTATTTTTCTTTTTTTGTTCAATTTACTTGTATTTGTACTCTTGTACTCTATGTACTCTAAAAATTACATATGCTTACATATGCTCAGATCTCTAATCGTAAGTTCTTTTTAGAGTAAAGTATGTTTAGTATTCTCACGCTGTGGTGCGATTAAAATGCTACATTCGTGCGATGTAGGATTAGTGTTATGATGATTATGTTAGGTGGATTAAATTTATCTCTGATTATTACCCTTGTGGTACAGTAAGACAAAGTTTTAGCGGCCACGTGCCGGATCAATGTTTATTTTAGAGTAACGCTAACTTTGACTCTGAGAACAGAACTAAATTCAAAGCCACTAACAAGCGGAACAAGGAGGCATAAATCAAATCGCTGCGTCCGCACTGTGACTACAATATTCAGCAAGCAGCAATGTGCGAGGATGAATAAATTAATACTGGATGAAATATTACACTTTTATTACAACTAATTTCATTTAAATGTTTTCTATTTTAGGCAATATACAAAATGGTTGGATCGGTTATGAAAATGCCAGAAGATGAAAGCACACCGGAGAAAAGGACAGATAAAATTTTTCGGCAAATGGACCGAAACAAAGACGGTAAACTTAGCTTGGAAGAATTTATAGAAGGAGCAAAAAGTGATCCTTCAATAGTGCGGCTTTTACAGTGTGATCCTCAGGCACATTAGCTTAAAAATTAATAAAACACAAGCAATAAACAATTTAACGTGAATTCATTAAATTTTGTTTTGGATAAATAAAATAATTTAAGCAAATATAAACATAAATCAAACATTGCCCATTGTTTTATTACTTGCAATTCTTTTTCAATTGGTGATACCATTTGTGACCATATTTGTATATTTTCTTTTGAAATTATTAGAAATGCATTAATCTTATTTAAATGTAAAATGTATTGAAAGGTAAAAATAAGTTCTTAGCCGTAATCGGTACTGATCTTCTTTGAACAGTTCATGAACATGATACGATTTTCCTCAGACTCCGTTAGAGAGTTATGAATTACAGGATATTCATTGATAATTTCCATTATAGAATACGATTATGTATCTCGTAGTCCAGCCGTCTCTACTAGAGCCTAATTACTTGTTATACCCTAAAAATGGGAATTTAAGGTATAATTGGTTTGTGTGTATGTAAAAGGCAGAGCGAAACCTCGCAGACCCTATCTGTCCGTCCGTAAGAACGTCGAGATTTCGGAAACTACGAAAGCTATAGAGCAGAAATTTTATTTGAATACTCGTATGTTAGTTACGCGTACGAGTTTTTTTTTTTTTTTTCGATAACTAATCCCATTTTTAAATTATCGATAAAAGACATTAGCAGATACGCAGGTTCGTTATTGTCACCAATTTGAAAAAACAAATTTCAAATACTAGAGAATTATAATTTGGAAAATAGACATATTTGGATGCTGTTAATATACTACGATTATTTCATGAAGATCATCTATCTAGAAATGGAGTTATTAGCATAGCGCACGAGTTGTGCCATCAGCATGACTTCTCACAGCCACACTAAACGTTTACAATCTTATTTAATGTAAAACAAGTAAGAAGGCTCTAGTTGAGACGGCTCGACTACGAGATACCCTGAACCCTGCAAAAAAAAAAAGTGATACTCTTCTTCTTTCCGCACTTATGAGCGCGCACTCTGCTAGCCGCGCAGCTGCTGTCGTGGCTTACGGGTGGGTTGGGCTTAACTTCGGACGCTTATAACTCCATTTCTAGATAGACGATCTTCATGAAATTTTCAGAGTAGATTAAGAGTATCTAAATGTATCTATTTGCCAAATTGCAGTCTCTAGTATTTGAAATGAGATTTTTTCAAATTGGGTGCGAAGGGGGCGTATCTGCGTACCCGCGTATCCATAAACTCTATCTAAATATATAAAATTGAAGTCGCTAGCTAAAACGGTGTAGAAGTTATGCTCAAATAACCTTAAAAATGTAAACGAATTTTTTATCGATAATTTGGAAATGGGATGAGTTATCGAAAAAAACAAAATAAACTCGTACTGCGTAACTAACATACGAGTGTTCATGTGAAATTTTAGCTTTCTCGCTTTTGTAGTTTCCGAAATCTCGACGTTCATACGGACGGACGGACAGACGGACAGGACTCAATCAATTTTTTTATGCTGATCAAGAATATATATACTTTATGGGGTCTGTGACGTCTCCTTCTGCCTGTTACATACATTTTCACAAAACCATTATACCCTGAATTCCCATTTTCAATGGGTTCAGGGTATAAAAGTCTAATTAATAAATATAAATAAAATTTAATACTTTTAAATACAAATTTTTTTCTATATATAAATAATTTCAATACTTTTGATTTAAAAATTCGAATTAATAAATTTTAATACTTTTAAATAAAAAAAAAATTGTTGAATAAATTGTTAGTGTCCGAATAAATCATTCTGTCAGTGCCCTTTTTCTTCAATAATAAGAATTGAATTGATTACTACTAGAGTAAAGCGATTAGGCGAATGCAGGGTAGCAACAGGTCGGACGATAGCAGCGGTGACGAACTTATTTCTTCTTTTTTGCAACACAGACGGAAAAAATGACTGACGAACAAGTAGCGCAACTCGGGGTGCAAATGCAAAATACACTCGAGCAGCAAGCGGCTACTTTTGAAAATAGAATAAAAGCCCTTACAGAACAATTCAACAGATTTGTGGGACCGACCGCTCGGATCAAGGTTTACGAAGAGATACAAATTGTCGCAGGTAATAAATGCGACGAGCCCTTAGATATCATTAAGTCAATTCCAGAGTTTGACGGCAAACAAGAAAATTATGTTTCTTGGAGACAAGCGGCCTGCGCAGCCTATAAGGTTTTTTAACCTTACGATGGCAGTTCGAGGCACTATCAAGCAGTTGCAATAATTCGCAACAAAGTCAGAGGACCAGCAGGCGCTGTGCTTGCCTCGTTCAATACTGTACCAAGCTTCAAGGACATTATTGCCAGGTTAGACTTCACATTCTCTGTGCTTGTGATTCATCAGCAGTCGAGAACGCTTAGGCAATGCTAAAATACTACCATGAGATCGAGAAAAAGTTGACATTACTAACAAACAAAACGATAATGACACATGACTTTGCCGCAGCGGCTGTCCTGAATAGCAAATTCAGGAATGACGCTGTGCACACTTTCATTTCGGGACTCAGAAAACCACTGAGGTGGCCCGTTTTTCCAGCACAACTCAAAGACCTTCCTTCTGCTCTAGCTTTGGCTCAATAAGCTCAATCGAGTAACGATAGAGGAATTTTTACAGCTAACTGCAAAATACCCGGAAAAAAAGCCTCAAAAATCCAGACCCAGAACTGGCAGCAAATAAAGTTAAAACAGGGACAACTAATAGATTCAGAGAACAAGCAAATTGAGATCAATAATAAAATTCTCACTCAACGAAATTTCAAGATATCTTAATGCAATCCAAAAACCAGATACTGAAGTCGAACACTTTTATACGACTATCTTCGCGAAAAACAGAATGATAATTTCGGACCTAGAAGATTTAATTCTTTCCATTTCACTTGCAAAACTAAATTTAATCAGCCCACTTATACTTGACAGCATTGACGAAAAAGAGTTAAATGAACAACTCACCAATGTTAGCGTAACAGACCCACTAGAGGTATCTAATATTAAGGATTTTCAAAATTCCCAACTACCATATTTTTTAATTAAATTACCTAGACCTAAGTTACATTGCAAAAAGATCAACATTTTTCCTGTTCAACATAATAACATAATAATAGATTTATAAGAAGGTGACGACGTGGTGGCCGATTGCGGGAAGAAAACCTTCGCTGTGCGCGACTGCGCCTCTACAGTGAGCACCACCTTCTGCAATCAAACAACGTGTGCTCAGCAACTGGTCTCAGGTGGCACGTCACAATGCGCTACACGCCGTGGGCATCTAAAATCCATAGCCGTAGTCGATGAAGGCGGAATAATCATCAGCAGCGCCCCATTTCATTTTGTGGATAACACCGGAACTAGCCAGCATGTCACGGGGACCTACTTGGTCACCTTTGATGACCACATCTCACTGAACGGAACCCGTTACGTCAACCATAAGGGTATCCTGAGAAAGAAACCAGCAGTTTCGACGTAAGGAATAGTCAACATCACACTATTCCGAGAACACCTGAGCCTCCCGTTCCTACACGCCCTGAGCTTGAGTAATCTTCGCCACATCAGTAACCTCAAGGCCGAATTGTCATCAAGGTCATTTGGTTGCATCATTACACTTTCTACGTTTCTCTTGTCTTCTTCCTAGTCATCGGTTTTAAAATATGCCAACGAAAACCGATCAATGGGAAAACCCGAGGACGGGTTTCAAACTACCCGGGGAGGAGTTAACACGCGCCGATCAAATAATGCTGACAGCGAGTCAGCAATATCTTCACCGGATGCCGTTGCGACAGAGTTGCAGGCGAAATTGAACACCACCACGCAACAGCAGGGTGATCGTCCGCAGAAGTTGCAAGCTCAGCGTTCTGTCGGCCCGGCCGCCGGCAGCGATGGCTTGGAGTCGCCGTTTAGGTTTATAAAAGTTTAGTTTGTAATCTTCTCTAACAATGCTCACACGAGCTGATAAAAAGATTGTATTAATAAATGAATAAAGTGTCTTTGCATAATAATCTTATTATAATTTATATACTCTGTGTCTTACAAAATTGCGAGAGCTCTGCTCTGCTCTCGGAGTTTGTTGTGCTGAAATCTGTAGCGGTAGCAATAGCACGAAACGAAATTAACGACTACGCTACGGCAGAGCGATAGCCGAAAAACGAGAGCGAGATGAGAGCAGAGCAAACGCAATTCACTTTGTTGCTACTGCTCTTTGGGCCGATATTCTTATTGCAATTCGGCCTTCGATTGTTTTTGTTAGTTTGTAAAGCGTATTACATACATATATGTATGTAAATTTGTACATACGTACATTTGTACATAAATCAGTGCCGAAATTAAAATAAAATCAAAGTAATGTACTAAGTAAATAGGAAAAAAACTTATGTATGTAGATTTGTATGCATATAGTTATTAATTGTCGAATTCAGTTCTGACTTTAAATTAAATTTAAGTATCTAAAAAGTAAATAGTATAGAAACTTAAAAGTAAACTTAAATTTATGTATGTATGTATTAATTGTCGTTTTCAAATAAACTTAAATTATCTATGGCACTATCTAAGTGTGTTGAGTTGAGCTTAACAAGAAGTATATTTTCTAATGTTTCGTGGCTTAAGCGATTTTGGTTATCCGACAACACCAGTTTCATTGACGAAAATGCTCGCTCTATGGTTACCTGCAAGCATTAAGAAATTTAAACACTTGATTAATTATTTTTATTTAAGTATTAATACTTACTTGCGTTGGCGGTATAGCAAAACATACTTTGCTTAAGGCATAAAGTTCTGGGTCGCTTGACTTTTTGTTTCTCCAAAAATTTAGTACGTTAACATTCGACTTCAAAAAAGGTAATTTTAATCCTTCAATCTTCCCATGAACATATGTTGACTCATGGGGAAGTATCATGCTATTACTTAAAAAGTTGTCTAATAGCTCCATACCATTGTCGTTTAAGTTTCCAGGGTCCGTATTGGATGAATTGCTTGATCTATTTGAATTGGGAATCTGGCCATGAACTTTTAATTGATCCCACAATGTCTTTAAAAAATTGATAGCTCTTTCTTTTTGTGAGGAGTCAATGATGTGGTGAAACCTTGGGTCCAAATATAGGCAAGCGTCGAAACCCACGTTTGACACTAATTTCTTGCTCCTTGTTTCCATACTTTGAATTAGTTTATTTCCAATTATATAAATAATGGAATCTTTGTTAAAGGCGTTTGTTGTCAAAATTTGATTAGTGGTTAGTTTGCACGTCAGCCACAGAGCATAAAAATTACCATAATGTAATTGTTCCTCTTGAAATTGCACTATTGTCTTTTGTAGTGGAGCCATAACTGTAACGTAGCAATCTATAAAATCCCATAAAAAATCGTTGGCTTCGAAATTTTCGTCTTCCGTTTTGTTTTCCACAGTTTCAATAAGACTCAAAATACTCTTTGCTTTATTAAGATCGTCAATTATGTTGAATGTTGATCCCCATCTAGTAGGACAATCCAATTGAGGTAATTTGAAGTTGAGTAATTCAAATAAATCGCGGTAGCCGTTTGAAGGCTTGTGAATATACTTCGTCAAATTGCGGCATTGGAATAAAAAATTCTTAACGCTTGGATGTTTTGTTACGTCAAGTGCACAAAGCTGTGCAGTGTGAGCTGCACATCGACATATTTGTAGATCTCCGACATATATATTTTCCGTATTTTCGAAGTGATCTATTTGTTTCGTGTACTCCATGTTCTTCTGTTCAGTGCACGCTTCATCAAAATCGTCATCGCTTTTATACATTTGCGATAAAATTTTTGACGTTTTTATTATATTGGCCCCATTATCCGATGTTATGGACACAATTTGACTCAGTGATATTTCATAATTTTCCAAAACTGATAAAATTTCCTTAGCCAGATTTTTGGATGTACTTGCCTCAGTTCCTTTAAGTTCAACCATTGCGAGAATTCGAGATTTTATTTCATTTTTTGTTATATATTGAGCACTGAGCCCAAAAATATTTCGGCCAAGCCGCGTTGCACTATGCCGAATATTCGCTACCACATTTTTTAATACTGTCTTGCACTTGTTTCCATTTAGCTTGAAGTTGCTTCCATATTTTTCTCCAATACCACGACATATGGGGTCAATTATATTTCGCATATTGTTAGAGTTAAGCACATGAAATGGAACGCTTTCTTCAGTTACAAGACCAATATATGACCGAATTAATGTTTTTTTATTGATTTGAACTTTAATTGTTGAATTTTTTATGTTTTTCGATGCGGCACTAACAGAGTTATTTGCTTCATTTTCCACTTGGATGTCATGCAATCGCAAATGCTTTCTTAAATTAAAAACTCGATCATTTTTTAATATGCGAAAACATTTTGTGCATTTAACATGCTCCTCATCACTTTCAATAAAATATTTAAAAACGTTTAGAGTTTTCTTTTGCTGCTCCATGTCTGCTCACGAATAAATTTTTGCACGTGCCAAAATTATTTTGCTACAACTTCTCATCAAACACATAACGGAACTTTACAAACTAGCAAAAACAATCGAAGGCAGAATTGCAATAAGAATATCGGCCCAAAGAGCAGTAGCAACAAAGTCAATTGCGTTTGCTCTGCTCTCATCTCGCTCTCGTTTTTCGGCTATCGCTCTGCCGTAGCGTAGTCGTTAATTTCGTTTCGTGCTATTGCTACCGCTACAGATTTCAGCACAACAAACTCCGAGAGCAGAGCAGAGCTCTCGCATTTTTTCGTTCGACTATGGCTTTGCTACGGCTCCCGTCATAAACGAGAGCGGTAGCCAGAGCATAGTCATATTTTCGTTGCTCTTGCTGCTACGGAGTAGTTTTTGCGAACACTGATCAATTCTGAAATGATTGCAGTATAATTCATCTGAAAATTTTGACTTCCATTTTTTGCATTTATGACCTCTGACGGAACCACTGTGCTCTGATGGGGGAAAACAGAGCAATATAACAATATGCTAAACACTGGCACAGTCAGCACCACACACAACAACAACACACACAACAATAACATACACACCAGATCCAATACACGCACACACCAACCAACACGACGCTACAGCTAAGAAACTCTCCACCTAGCGCAGCCCGATCAACAGAAACAACACCCAAACCACACCAAAAAAACACATCAAGAACAACAACAGCATCAACAACATCAAAACACAATAGAAGACATGGAAACTGAAGCCAACCTCCCCAACAAACCTTACACATCACAATCCACTGAAGATCTTAAACTTAGAATATTTACTAAAGATAAGTCTAGAACTCTAACTACTAATTTTAAGCCCTCTAAAACAAAAACAAAAACCAAACTCCCAAACAAAAACCAACACACAACTAACAGCGACAGCGAATCCATATAAAAAAAAAAAATAAAAAAAAAATAAAACTAAAACAAAACAAAAAACCAATACCCAATAATATAAACTAATATCTTAAACTATAGCAATGTTAAAAATAATACAATGGAACATAAAAGGATACACAAACAACTACAACGAACTCCTAACTATTATAAAAACAATGCTCACCACAAATCATATGTCTCCACACACACTATTACAATAAAAACACTCCCATTCCCACCCCCATAAACTTCCAAATCTACACAAATACAGCCTCCAATCGATTTGGTGGCGTTGCGATATTAGATAAGCACTTATTTCTAAATCCATGTCCACATTCGGATTATGACGTTGAGCAAGCTCATAATGGTGGTCCCAAAAAGATATGGAGCTCACGGTAGTCTGTGGTATGACTTCATTGGTTCAAATAAGGATTTAATTTTCATAAGTGCGTTGGCACATGCCGAAGGATCACTAAAATTTCAAAGTTTGCTGTTCACTGATCACAAAATGGCAATGTAATGTTATTATGAAATTAAACCATTGATGTTTTACAAAATATCGATGCATCGCTCAGCATCGGTATCAGCGAAAACATCGAAAAACATCGGAAAAATCAGTAAAAAAAAACATCGATGCTCGATGCTCGATGCTCGATGCATCGATGATTTTTTACATCACTACTCACAATACATTCACGCACCTAGACCTCTCTCTATGCTCTCCCCAAATCACACCACACTCTACCTGGAAAATTTTCGACGACCTACACGGAAGCGATCACTTTCCAATCCTAATCTCCTTGTTCCCTCAAACACAAACAACAAACTTCTCCCGTCCCTTTTTCAAAATAAAAGAAGCACAAAACTAACAGAAAATATAAACGAACTCATACCCACATCTACTAACATTAATAGAGAGGCCGCAACTATAAACAAAATAATACTGCAAGCTGCCCATCACAGCATACCCCAAACAACTCCACACCACTACAGCAAAAACACCCCCTGGTGGAATAAGACCCTGACCCAACTAAGAACAAACAAATTTAAAACCTGGCAAAATTTTAAGCGAAATAATAGCATAGACAATCTTATAAAATATAAGAAAGCTAATGCAATGTTCCGAAGAGAACTTAAAATGACAAAAACAAAAGCTATGAGAACCTTCACGTCGACAATCCAACCCGGTACCCCCTCTGACAAAATTTGGGCTAACATCCGACGCCTCTGCGGACTTAACCCAACCAAAATTATACACTGTATAACAGACACAACAAACAACTTACTCACGACAGACACAACGCATATAGCGCCCCTCTGCTAAACACTGGTCAGACCACTCCAAAGACGAAAATTCCCACCAAATCTTTACAACGAACAAATACTCAAACAACCCAATTAACTACATACCCAACTCTAGAGCACAAGCAATAGAATCCGAAATTACAATGATTGAATTACTTTCTTCACTACAGACACTCAAAGGAACAACTCCTGGCCTGAATAGAATATCCTATCCCATAATAAAAAACACCTCCTACGCCCTAAAGATCAGAATAAAAAAACTTTTCAGTAATATTTTTAACAACCACATCCCGCAAACCTTCAAAACCAGCCTAGTCATCGCTATCCTAAAACCCAATTCAAATAAAACAATAATCAATAACTACAAACCAATCTCCCTCAACTGCTGCCTATAAAAAACTCTGGAAAAAATAATAGCCAAACGGCTATGGTGGTTTGTCACCCAAAACAGACTATTACACCCAAACCAGACAGGCTTTAAGCACGGCAAATCAGTTGCAGACGGTCTGCTCCTCGCAGACCACCTGATAACTAGGTCGCTGCAAGCCAAGAAGCACACCTCCGTTATTACCCTAGATTTTTCAAGAGCATTCGACAGAGTTGGAGTACACACGATTTTGGACCAACTCATCAGGTGGAAAATCGGCCCAAAAATATTCAACTTTATTCAAAATTTTATGAGCAATAGAAAAATAAAAATAAAAGTTAAAAACACAATAACCCGCCCCTATCCACTCTTCAGCGGCATCCCTCAGGGATCCCCAATATCCGTCATCCTTTTCCTAATTGCCTACAACAACCTTTCCAACTTCATCGGCTTACATAAGGAGCTGCAATTCAGCGCCTATGCCGATGATTTTTTCCTGTTTATCCCCCTTAATAAACAAAAAAAAACCTATGGGATAGCCTCGACAGCCTCTTTTCCCAAATCAAAGCATCACTCGCACTCAACAAATCCAAACACCTCCACATTTGCCGAAGACATAATTGCATTTGCACCATAGCGTCCAACAACACCCCCATTCCCTCCGTCTCCAGCCTAAAGCTCTTAGGCCTAACCCTAAACAATAAATATAGATGGGACTCCCATATAACAGCTATATATATATTGCAGCACACATACACTTATAAACATTGCAAAAGCTACGCTGATATCAAAAATAGAATACGGTATCTTCATATACGGCCATGCCCCCAAATCAACCCTCAATAAACTCAAAACTTTATTTAACGCCGCAATCCGCATATCCCTTGGAGCACTACGCTCAACCCCTATCCCCAACTTGCTTTTCGAGTCAAATATACCTACAATAGAACAAAAAAGAGACCTCATTACAGCCAAAACCTACAAAACACTCCTAAATTGCTCAGACTCCATAGATATATCAAACGTAGCTGCAACCAAAGAAACAGCAAATTAACATCAACAGTGGAAAAAAATAATAAATGCATGCAAGGAACACAATATCCCCTACCTTCCACCCCCAAACAAAACAACCACTCCCCCATGGTTATTTCTCCGCTTCCCTCATCAACACCACATTACATCAATTTAGCAAAACTCACGCACCTCCAAACATATATAGACAACAATTCCTTGATCTCAAACATATATACAAAGCCCACACTTTCATTTACACAGACGGCTCACTGCAAAATGACACAGCTACTTTTGCCATTACTACAGAAAATGAAGTCCTAAAAAGATGTATCCTACCCCATTACTCATCCGTTCTATCCGCCGAAATCATAGCCATTCTCCATGCAATAGAACTGTTCCAAAAAAAAAAAAGAACGGGGAAATACATAATTTGCTCAGATTCCCTCTCGTACCTAAAATCCATCTCCAACACCAACAACAACAACTTATATTCCGTAACGATAAGAACTCTCCTGACAAAATCTGCCCCCAAAATAAAGCTATTCTGGGTACCCAGCCACTGTGGCATTGGTGGGAACGAACTTGCCGACATTACGGCCAAATCCACAGCCAAAATGCCCCTCCACTACACCCCTAACTACAACTCCAAAGATATCAACAAATTCTTTGCCAATGAGTTATCGAAAAAACTATACCAAAATATAGAAGAGTGCAACAGTTGGTATCAACAACTTAACAACCTGACACACACAACGTATTACTTAAAAAATATAAAACAAGAAATTATAACACGCACCGACCAAATAAAAATACTAAGACTAAGACTAGGACACACAAGACTCACAAAACAACAATATATCAGCCCGGACAACATAACCCCATGTCCCAACTGCAACACCACAACAGACCTCACCATACAACATATTTTCTTTCACTGTCCCGCAACTTCCCACCTTAAAACCCAAATCTTCCACAACAGTTGCCCCATATCCTTACTCTCCAACCCAACCCCAAAAAAAATATGCTTAATAATCAAGTTCCTGAAAATAACCAATATATACAACCTCATTTAGTCCCCAACAAAAATTCAATGTAAATATGTACATATAAGTTAAGTTAAAGCTGAAGGCCCTAGCAGCCAGTGCTTAAAAAAAATAAACTGTTAGATATAAATTTTAATTATATCTAACTTTGTAAAATAAAAAAAATAATAATAAAAAAATTGTTGTTATCTTCTGCTGAGGTTTTTGTAATGACTCACAGCACGAAGACACTGGTTCCTTCTCTGTGTCTCTTACCACTGGTGGGGGACAACAACAGAGAACGCCGAAGGACCAAAGTGTTATTTGACCCTACCATTTGAGCAAAAAATTGAACTGTTTATTACTTAAAATCCTAGTGCTTATATACCTTAAAAATACTTCCAGGCACTGGAAGGCTACAATTAATTCCATGCACACAAGTGCGCAGATGTTTGCCAAGTGTCCCTTTTCGATCGCTAAGCCGTTGTCACGTCTCAAGTTAAATTTTTATTACTCGCTGCGATATTACTCGTTGCGTTGAAATGTTTATTACTTGGCTTCAGATAACGCGCAGGTTATCGACTCTTAACTAAGTGCCATGTTCATGCTTGAACAATCATCCCTCTAGGAATGGATTTATAAGCGTCTAAAGTATAGACCACCCCACCCCCAAGGTACGCAACCACTGCGCAGTTAGCAGAGCGCGCTTACATGTGCGTAAAGAACAAGAATTTTTTTTTTTTTTTGCAGGGTTTAGGGTATCTTGTAGACGAGCCGTCTCGACTAGGGCCTTCTTACTTGTTTTAGCATAACTTCTACACCGTTTGAGATAGAGATATTTTGGTTATGCAGATTTCGCAATTTACAGATTTTGGATGCCACGCCCCGTTCGCCCACAATTTGAAAAAAACGCATTTCAAATATTAGAGACTTGCAATTTGGCAAATAGATACATTTAGATACTTTTAATCTACTCTGAAAGTTTCAGAAGATCTAGAAATGAAGTTATAAACGTCCAAAGTTCAGCCCAAACAACCCCCAAGCCACGGCAGCAACTGCGCGGTTAGCAGAGCGCGCGCTCATACGTTCGTAAAGAAGAAGAGTATTCGTTTTTTTTTTTTTTTTTGCAGGATTCAGGGTATCTCGTAGTGGAGCCGGTAGAGTTATAGGCGTCCAAAGTATAACGCAGCTTACCCCCAAGCCGCGGCAGCAACTATGCAGTTATCAGAGCGAGCTCCTATACGTTAGTAAAGGGGTTGTAGGGTTGTAGGGTTCTCGCAGTCGAGCAGTCTCGACTAGAGCCGTCTTACTTGTTTATTTTATTTCGACATATTTAGTTAAGTTAAGCATACCACTTAAATGTTATTTATCTATTACATCTATTACAGATAATCAGGCTACTGATGCACTTTACTTATTTTTGTCGCAGAGAGATAAAGATTAATATCACATGCTTGCACTTTGCGATCTACGAAGTATTACTGGGATTCTACACATGCAAGAGAACTGCAACCGATTTTTACGATCAGGGCGCTGACCTAAGGCATAAGCGAAAGCTTAAATATAGTCTTAAATAGCTAAGAGCGAGGGGCACGTTAACTTATATATATTTTTTATCTGCGCGACGAGCTGAGTCGATTTAACCCTGTTCGTCTGTCCGATCATCCGTCTGTATGGAGGACGCTGTATGGGGAAATAATGAATCGACTGAATGTGTATGGTCATCAGAAAATAAAATTCTTTATGCACATCAACATTTTTATACGCTTCCCATAATTAATCATGAAAACGCCAACATTTTGCATGAGCATGGCCGTTTACCGTTTAGTATTCGATATACTCTTCACTCAGAAGGAAATCAATGGGATCGTGTCGCACAGAAATTTAAATTTCTGTGTACTGCTTGATGCTTGTGCTCGTGCCAGTATACATATACATACAGAGAGAGAGAGCAAGCGAAAGAGTTGAAATAAAATAATTTTGTTACCCCACCATTTCGTTATCCGAAGCTAAAAGTAAGGACCCGAGAAAATACGAAATAGTCTGGGAGTTTACAACCAAACACAATGGTGCAAAAACGTTTGCTCTAGTTGTCCAATCTATGCATGTTTGTATGGTAAGTAAACATCCGCATTCTTTTGTTGAAAAAAAAAAAAAAAACAAATACTCGTCTTCTTTACGCACGTATAAGCTAAACTATATAAAACAGTAAATTATGTATTTTTTTTTTTATACTCTGAATTAAGTAGGCCTTGACATCGAATCCCACGATATCAGGCTGTTCAATATTTGGTTTGTTCAGTTCGCTTTTGTACTAAGTAACTAAAGCACAAAAAAAATCTTTTCTTCTAAATTAAATTTCTATGAATAAAAATTAAAAAAACAATCAAAAAGAAAGAAAACTAAATTCTTCTAAATTAAATTTATACGACGAATAAAAATAAAAAATGCACATGTTTTGTGCAAATTTTTATTCAACTTCAACAGCAGGCATTTGTTCTTAAGGTGGTAAGTTGAAAAGTGTAAATTATGTGGATCGTGCATTTGAGGTTAAATTCACCAGTCTGTCCATAGTCCTAAATGCCGAGAGCACGAAGTGCACTAGACATGCAAACCAGCAACAAGTGTATTCACGGAACAGAAGAGAGACTAAATATAATGAGAGAAAATTGCCGATTGAGACAGCGCGTGAGCACATGAAGATCATTGGCATCATACAATCGCTTGGCATTCCAATATGATTCCATTGCGAACTACAGTGATGATGACAATTTAGAAATTGGAACAATGACAACTGTATGCCGATATTGCAATGCCTTAAAGTTCAAAAGAGAAGCGGCTGGATTTTGCTGCCCAAGTATTACACTTGGAATCAATCAACAAAGAAATTCCAACGTCGCAAAAAAAGGAACCCCAGTTCCAGATTGGCCATAGGTATGCGCTAGGTCGCATGTATAGTGTTCATTGTTATTGGGTTTGCTGCAGAACGATTACGCATTAAATGCGTACCAAATACAAACGCTGTTCGCAATTATCATCATCACATGTTTCCCTTCACAAGCAATTCAGTTATGGAACAAATACTAAGACGACATATGTGAAGATATCTTGCATCACTTGGGCATTCGAACGAATAATCCCGATATGCAAATAACCGATGAAATCTACATAGAAGGATTGATTCTAATTGAGGATCAATGCTTGACTATTGCATATAAGCAACTGATTAAAGTAGAAATGATTACGCCAAATCGATCGATGCACGATGCATTTAACCAAGAATTAAATCGAGAGCTGCAACACAATGTTGATACATTGCAGGAATTCATTCAAAATGATGTGCCGTTGCTGAATGAACAGCAAAAACAAGTATACGAAACATTAATGCAAGCTCCTGGACGCACCTGGAGGAACAGGGAAAACACTTATCATTGCATTAATTTTGGCCACTACTACTACATCAAGATGTGACATAGCTTTGGCGTTAGCATCATCTGGAATTGCGGCGACTCCTCTAAATGGCGGTCGTACTGCACATTCTGCACTGAAGTTGCCACTCAATTTAAACACAATTGATACTCCAACATGCAAAATTTCCCGATCCAGTGCTATGGGAAAATTGTTGATGCAATGCAAGCTCATTGTTAGGAATGAGTGCAGAATGGCACATAAGAAATTTGGCAATGTGATATTGTTGAATAATGATGTACACGCATTGAATTTCACCGTTCAATCAAAAATCGATGGCTATTTGGTGACATATAAATCCGTTGATTCCATAACAAATCCCGATGATGTAGTAAGTTATCCAACGGAGTTTTTAAACTCTCTGGAGTTACCAGGATTTCCACCACATAACTTGCAACTCAAATTTGGTTCATTTATTATGATATTGCGTAATTTGAATCCACCGCGACTTTGCAACGGTACTCGGAAAGTACACAGATGAAAATGTATGTATTCCTCGAATCCCAATGATTCCGAGTGATCTTCCGTTTGACTTCAAACGTTTGCAATTTCCGGTTCGCCTTGGGATCGCAATGACAATTAACAAGTCGCACGGCCAATCGCTTAGTGCTTGCGGGATAAATTTAGAAAATCTTTGTTTTTCACATGGTTGGATGCTCACGAGTTGGGAAACCATCCGCTTTGTTTGTGTAACGTCAGATCAAAAAACAAAGAATGTTGTTTACCAAAGAGCACTTCAATGAAAGGGATAATTTGCGGACAAGCTTCATTACTGTTGTGAAATGAAATAAAAGTTTTACTTTTCAAATATAAACAAGTAAGAAAGCTCTGTAGTCGAGACTGCTCGACTACGAAATCCCCTGAGCCCTTCTTCGAACGAATAATATTCCAAGAATTATCCGATTCGTTTCTGCACGCATAAGAAACTGTGCATACAAAACCACGTGCAAACATAGACGCTGATCTACGCTTGTAGGCATGTATGTGTGTATGCATGTGTGTAAGCATTGCAAGCGTCTTGCTGTCTCGCTGCTTTGTTGCTGCGTCGCATGGGTTTTGATGAGAAAACTTTGATGATTAATAATTCTGTTTCTAGATGGACAATCGTGTTGATTTCTTCAGATTATGATTATGATATTCATATCTATATGCTAAACCAAACTGCATGTCTGTAGTATTTGAAATGAATTTGTTTCAAATTTGGTGGTGGTGGGGCGAAGTGGGGACCGGAATCCAAAATCTGACAAAATCCGAAATTGTATTAAATTAGTATCTATATATATGCAGAAGACTTGGAGACTCTAACTCTAAAGATGAATTAGATATAATTTTATAACGGATTCCCGATACATTCGTTTATCGATAACTCTGCAAATATACAAGCTATCGAATTTCTGAAACAAACTCGTACTGCGCGTGCAATATACGGACCTAACACAAAAAAAGAATGAACTCTCTAGCTTTTGTATCTTCGGAAATCAACGCGTTCAAACATACGGACAGACGGACGGACGGACAGACGGACGAACGGACAGACGGACATGGCTATATCAACTTTTCTCGTCACCCTGATCAAGAAAATATATACTTTATGGGGTCTGCCACGCTTCCTTCTGCCTGTTACATACATTTAACAAAACCATTATACCCTGATTTCCCATTTTCAATGGGCTCAGGGTATAAAAAAAATTAATTTTTCTTCATCTTTTAATCCCCAAACGAAATGTTACAAAAAACGAATCCATCTGGCGGCGAAACAATGATAGCGCCCATTGGGGGTGTGGCAAATCGGGAAAACGTATCTTCTACAGCTTTAAAGCTACAACGCTGAAATTTGGCATGTGAGTTACTGTTATGCCTATGAAGATCAAAAAGTTATATGTCTACGCACATTGGGGGGCGTGAACACTATTTACACTAGAGACTTGAAATGGCACATATACTCCGGTTGACAACCCAAGATCCAAGTCTAAAACAGAATTATAAATCAGAAAGGTTCTCGCAACAAAACCCACGTGGTAGAGTTACAGTACAGTTGTATATCAGCGTGTGGCTGCGTGCATGTGTGTACATGTATAGTTTGTTACGGGTGCATAACCGAAGCGAAGAACTCTTAGAATATTATTCGTTCGAAGAAGGCGAATTTGATCTTGCAGTCGAGCAGTTTCGACTTATGTTTTTGTTAATATTTTTTAGTAAAAACTGCAATTTATGTACTAGTCGGACTTAATAGTGGGCGCAAAAAAAGCAATGAAGAAAAATAATATTAATATACAAAAATAATTTAGTTCGTAAATCTAAATCAACAAATCGCCCAAAAAGGGTCCATTCACATTTTCGCCGAACATAATCAGTTTGCCCACCAACTGGGCAAACATTGTTCGTCGAACATCATTTTATAAATTTTTTCGAGAGGGAAGCATGTCTGAGGAGCGAAATAAAATCGTTGCCCTAATTACTGCACCGTTGCGCTTTCATCATGTTCTTTGTATTTTAGAACAAGAGTTTCCCAAGGTTGGGTTCTCATATTCTTGTCCTTGTAACTATCGTTTTAATTTTGCCGCAAGCATTGCTCAGTTTTAAGAGATTCAATTAATTCCTCTAGAAATGCTTTGCTCATTTTGCACTTGTTGATTTCACAAATATATTTTTTAAATGATGTTCGTGCGAGCATGCCAATCCATTGTCGAACATGTTCGCACGAATACGAAACATTTCTATTCTTCGCGAACACGGTCGGCGAACAAAATGTTCGTGCGAACACAGCCATCCACATGCAAACATTCGACGAACACAAAATGTTCGGCGAACATGTTCGTAAGTGGATGGGCCCCTTAATGCAAATGAAAAGAACATATAATACACATGTTTCACAGCTAAACACTAAATATTTCATTCCAATTTCGTAGTCTAAATACTTTTGCTATCTTGACATTAAACTATAGGCTTATTTGCCGAAATTAACCGCGGATTTAAATTTACGTTATGTTATGTTGTTATACTGTGATTGATTTAGTTTTGTTTGTTTTGTGTTTAGTTTAATTGCGTTATAAATAGAATAAATATAACATTTACAAATGATTGGGAAAATTAAATCTGTTTACTGTAAAGACTTTGTGTAAGTGGATATTCCTCTATTTGTATGGTTTTGTAGAGGATACATACATATGTACATATGTACATACATGCATCGTACATTCATATGTTTGTATTTATAATGTTTTTAAATATTTTATGATAATATCCTCGCATAATTCAGTCTACCAAACTATCTTTGCCGGTATATAAATGAATCGGGGAAAACGTATCTTCTACAGCTTTAAAGTTAGTACATTGAAATTGAGCATATGAGTTATGATTCTATGAAGATCGATGAATAAGTTATACATACATATGTACATATGTATGTATGTATGTCTACGCCCATTGTGGTCATGGCAAATCGGACCTGAATATATATAGTGATTTTTGATTTTGAAACTATTGGCACTAGAGACTTGAAATTTGGTATACACATACATATGTACATACATATGTATATAGTCGGGTTGACGACCGAAGCTATGGAAGATATACATACATACATATGTACATATACGCCCACAGAGGGCGTAGCAAACCACAAAAGGCTATATCTCCTAAAGTTTTAGAGCTAGAAGCTTTAAAACTGGATGGTTTAGTTACTGATGGCCTCTATCTAATAATTAATTCTAATTTTGGCATTTTGGAGAGCAACCAATTTTTGCAGTTATGTTAGCCTCGGCTCTTTCTAAGAACTGGCCAAAAATTATGCATCTACGCCCACTGGGGGCGTGGAAAATCGGCAAAGAAGTTTGTTGTGGCCAACTGCATAATTCATACTTATAATAGCTTAGTAGTAATTGCTAAGATGGCAGAAAGCATTTAAACATAAATATAAAAATATAAAATAATTAAATAAGAAAAAGTAATCAGTTTTTTTAGCAGGATTTCAACCTGGGTTTTCTAAAAATGCACTTACCACCAACACCATTATTAATAAATAAGTTCACTGCTATAGCTGATTCTGATAAAACGCAATACTGAGTATCACGCAATTGGTTACACCCAACTGCAACGTTCTTGTTTTACTATAATGCATTGGTAAATATGAATGGTCAAAATATTATGGATAAGTGAGCAAGGGTTATTGTCAAGTTAGACTTTCAATTTCAAAGATGTATATAAATACATTTATGTGTCAAATTCGTTGTCAAACATTTTTTATTACAGGTCATATTCTGAAATTACGTTCTATCCAAAGGAATACTTTAATGTGCTGACTGGACCTAATGGAACAGGAAAGTCAACAATTGTATCAGCTATTGTGCTTGGATTGGGGGGAGATCCACAGTTGTTGGATCGGTCTTCTAGTATCGCTGATTACATCCAAAGCGGTAAAAGTGCTGCAATAATTATTATCACAATTTTTGGAAGAAATGGTGAATCTAATGAAGCATTAAAGCGTATAATACATCAGAATGGAGAATCTCGTTTTTTTGTGAACGCGAAAGAGCTGCCTAAGACAAAGTATCTGTCGTTTATTGCTGCCTATAATATTCAAGTCAGCAATTTGTGTCAGTTTTTACCGCAGGACCGTGTGCAGGTAACAAGTACTTCCTTTTCTTTCCAACCTTTTTATGAAACTTAGGGACATTATTATTTACTTCAATAAAATCAGTAGAAATGGTAGTCCGGCATTAGAAATGTATTTAGCTAAAATATTCTGCTGATCAAAACAAAGAACTGTATGAGGTTAGACAATACTTTGTCGAGAGGCCTATGTACCCTAGAGCTTATTAAAAACATAAATCTTTTTGTTGAATTGTACTTTTCTAGAATTATTGGCCTTTTATTTTATACCTTGAACCCATTGCAAATGTATGGAACAGGCAGAAGGAGACGTCACAGACCCCACAAAAAAGTTGACATAGCACTGTCCGTCTGTCCGTCTGTAGGAACGTCGAGATTTCGGAAACTACAAAAGTTAGAGAGCTGAAATTTCACATGAACACTTGTATGTTAGTTACGCAGTACGAGTTTATTATTATGTTTTTTTAATAACTCATCCCATTTCCAAATTATTGATAAAAAATCGAAAATTCGTTAACATTTTTAGGTTGTTTGGACATAACTTCTACAAAAAAAAAAAACGCATTTCAAATACTAGAGACTCGAAATTTGGCAAATAGATACATTCAGTTACTCTTAATCTAATTTAGATACTCTTAATCTACTCTGAAAATTTCATGAAGATCGTCCATCTAGAAATGGAGTTATAAGCGTCCAAAGTTCAGCCCAACCCGCTCCCAAGCCACGACAGCAACTGCGCGGTTAGCAGAGCATAAGTGCGTAAAGATAAGAAGAGTATCACTTTTTCGCAGGGTTCAGGGTATCTCGTAGTCGAGCCGTCTCGACTAGAGCCTTCTTACTTGTTTAATGTTTATTTAGCTATAATTTTTATGCTAAGCAAAATATTGAAATTATTTTGTTTCCAAATTAAATATTAGTTAATAAATCTGTAAATTAAAATTTTTAATTTTTGCCCATCTTGCATCACTTATTCGTTGCCAAAGAAAAAAATCATTGCTGTACGAAGACATTTTTGGTCCCCTGTATATCAGAGAACTTCTTGATTGAGCCTTTCTTCCTTCTCAGATAATCCGTCCCAAAAGAGTGAAACTGAACCTCTAATGGAAATTAGCTGTAACCCATATTTCATGATCCGATACGTATTATTCAGCCAATATGATAATGTTGGCATTTTTAGTGAGGGGATCTGCTTTTCTTTGACTATGTTTTTCAATGTTCAACAAGTTGATGCTCCGCAAAATGAGATTTTAGCAACTAACACGCCAAAAATTTTACAAAAAGGGAAGAAAACAATCGATTTAGATTTTGGATGTCACGCCCCCTTACCACCAATTTGAAAATTTGTTATATTTTAAATAGACACATTTAGATGCTATTAATATATTCTAAAAGTTTCATAAAGATAGTCTATCTAGAAATGGAGTTATAAACGTCCAAAGTATAGTCCAACCTACCCCCAAGCCACGGCAGCAACTACACGGTTAGCAGAGCGCGCGGTCATAAGTGCGTAACGAAGAAGAATATCACTTTTTTTTTGCAGGGTTCAAGGTATCTCGTAGTCGAGCCGTCTTGTTTTTTTTTTTTTTTTTTTTTTTTTTTTTTTTTTTTTACGCGTTTCAAATACTAGAGACTGGTAATTTGGCAAATAGACACAGTCGAATGCTATTGATATATTCAGAAAGTTTCATGAATTTGTTTTTCTAGATTAATGGGGCTATAAGCGTCCAAAGTGTAGCCCAACTCACTCCCAAGAGAAGGCAATACGTACGTAAAGAAGAAGAGTATTAGTTTTTTTTTAAAATTTTTTTTTTTATTTTTATAAATGCTCAGTGTCTCGTAGTCGAGCCGTCTCGACTAGAACCTTTTTACTTGCTTCCATTCTCGTGTATTACATACTCAGTATGAGATTATTCTTTTTACGCGTATACTGTACACCGATTGAGCCTGATACTTCCAATTCTATATTTGGGCATGTATGTATATATTATGGATACGAAGATTTTTAAATTTTCAGATTTAGGTTGCTACGTCCCCTTAGCCCTATATATATATAAAAAAAACGTATGTAATATATTATATACTTACAATTTAGCAAATGGCCACATATGAATGCAATTATTACGTTCTCAAATTTTCATGATCGCCCGTCTATAAATGAAATTAAAATTTCTATCTACGCAGTTAGCTTAGCGCATGCTTATGCGTACGTAAAAAGAGAGTATAATTTTTTGCATTGTCCAAGGGATCTCGTAGTCGAGCAGTCTCGATTAAAGCCTTTATACTTGGAAATAACAGAATTACTTTGACGATCCCTAAGATGAGTTGAAAGCAGTGCTGCCATCTTTTCGACAAAAAAACAGGACAGTTGACACCAAAAAAGGACAAAAAAAGGCCACAATATTTTTGAAAAGGTCAAAAAAACATTTTTTCTTTTTCTAAAGTATAATTTTATTTTAATTTTCGTTTAAAAGGTATAGCACCTCAGCAAAATTGGTATTTTCGTTGCTATATGTATTTTTTGTGCCAATTTGGCGTACACAATTTTCCGGTAGCTTGTAGTTTTGGCAACATTTACCGTTTCGTTGTAGTCCAAACCTAATCCAAAGATAATATATTTAATTGTATGTAATTGTTAACTAGTAAAACCAACCTATTTGCCAAAATAGAATTTAACGTATCAATATTAAGCTATTCCTTAATTTGGTTTTAACCAAATTGACTTGGCTGAACACCCTTTCCACCTCAGCATTTGACGACACGGCACGGCAATGACAGCAAAGTGATAACAAATGCACCCAGGTCCGAAAAGTTTTTGTTTCCTGCTGAGTCTGTGTGGTTCTGAACTTTAGTCCAGAAAGAT
This sequence comes from Drosophila koepferae, assembly GCA_030914345.1. Lineage (NCBI taxonomy): Eukaryota > Metazoa > Arthropoda > Insecta > Diptera > Drosophilidae > Drosophila > Drosophila koepferae. The sequence continues at coordinate 1,038 of JAUESR010000157.1, read as the reverse complement.
ACGATACTTTCTTTATCTCTCCATTCTACAAGTTTTATATTTAAACTGCACTTGCAGTATTTGAAAAATGCCTCATCAATATTATTGGGAACGCGGCGGATTCTTTTTTTTTTTAGACCGCGACACCCTAAATTTCAGTTTGTAAATTTCCTTTGACAATTTTGTTAAACTTTTGAAAACTTAAATGATCGATCGATAAATATATTTTCGATTACAGGACTACAGCGTTTGAAACAGGGATACATCGTAAAATATCTTGCAATAAAACAATATTAAAGCGATGATATTGATTTACTTGACAAATTTTTTAAACAACCTTTAACAATTAAAAAAGGATGAAAAAAGGATAAAAAAGGATATAAAAAGGCATTTTTTCCGGACAGGGGCTGTTTCTAAATTTTTGCGGCAGTTGTAATTTCAAAAAGGACAGATCTGTCCGGAAAAAGGCCAAGTTGGCAACACTGGTTGAAAGCAAGGATTTCATTAACGGATGAGAGCTCTATGGAAAATACGTAATTAAATGTATTATGGTTAATGCATAAAGCGTGAAATGTACAGTTATGTAAAGAAGTTTTGATGCACATTGGTAAATGTAAGGGACGATAGTAGTCGATGTAGCCGCATTAACAGAGTGGACGAATCAATACCTATAATCAAGTTATGAAGACATACAATCGCTAAAATTGCTTTGCGATTGATTAACGATGGATTGATTAACTATAATAAGACGGGAAACTTAAAGTACTGTCCCATTTTAGATACCTTAAGGTAAAGAGAAGAAACTATTTCTGGGCCGATCCTAATGCTTATAACTGAACAACACTCTTAGATAGGGATCACACTAAAATGAATTTATTTTGTCTGTTGGATTTCTATAGAGTGTTAAGTTTCAGTGCACGACAACAAATGGTAAATCATGGTTTGTTAAATGGCGTGGCAGACCCATGAAGTATATGTATTCTTGATCAGGGCGACGAGTTGAGTCAATATTTGAATGTAGCTAGCCAGGCCAGTCTCTCCGTATATGTGAACGAGTTG